>OW026316.1:12393200-12993200 GCA_932273695.1 Apotomis betuletana
CGCGACCGTCCGGGTGGCAGCACGACCAGGTTGATGTTCGGCGACTTGCCGTCGGCCGCCTCGGCGTCGCGCGGCAGCGTCTGGCCGTTGAGCTCGGCGCCCGCCTTGTACACGGCGCTGTTGGCGTTGGACGCGGGGCGCGCGGCACGAGCGGCGGCGCAGCGCGCACGGCAGCAGCGCCCACTGCGCGCGCACGTCGCTGCGCGCGATGCCGTAGAAGAACAGCACAAAGGTGCCGAGCACGGTGATGTTATCCGGTAATTAGATGATGCCCAATTCATTACCTGTGCCAGTTTTTTAGGGTCCCGTAGCAAAATATGACGCAATCCTTAAAATAATAAACTTTCAGTACTAACAAAATGTAAACAAACCCTTATATTTTCATATTTTTTGTATTTAAGTTAAGTTTGCACCTGGTACCTATGGCCCCGCATACAAATGAGGTGTAAACTTAATCCAAACGGGTAGTCCTTATATAACTTTTGAAAGCAAATTTTTTAGGGTTCCGTAGCCAAAAAACGGAACCCTTATAGATTCGTCATGTCTGTCTGTCCGTCTATCCGTCTGTCTGTCCGTCTGTCCGTCCGTATGTCACAGCCATTTATTTCCGAAACTTTGCACCTAATTTATATGGGGCGCTATACATATCAGGTGCAAACTTAACTTAACCACTTAAGGATGGAAAGTGTTTGTACGGAACCCTCGGTGCGCGAGTCCGACTCGCACTTGGCCGGTTTTTTTTAAGATTAAGTTACGACATAAGTTGCTAAATTTCATAGTTCTAGGTCAACGGAAAGTACCCTATATACTTTGATTCTCTTGAGAGTAAATATAAATATACGGTCGTATCCTTTGTTTTTATTAATTCAGAAAATTGGTTTTTTCACGACTTCAAGGGATTGTAGACTTGAGTATATGGTTTAAATTTTAACTTGATATCTCCACGCGTTCCCGAGATAAGGGTTTTGACACACATACGGACCGAAGATCAGAGTGCATCATTTTCGAATTTCCCAAACCCACTTCAGTTGAATTTTTCAAAAATGTCATGTCCGCCATCTTGGATTTCATAATTGACATCATTTTCGATTTTCTAACCCCCGATTTATTCGAAATCCATACCCCACATGATATAATGTTTAAAAAGTCATTACTTTTTTCAAAAATGTCATGTCCGCCATCTTGGATTTCAAAATTGACATCATTTTCGATTTTCTAACCCCCGATTTATTCGAAATCCATACCCCACATGATATAATGTTTAAAAAGTCATTACTTTTTTCAAAAATGTCATGTCCGCCATCTTGGATTTCAAAATTGACATCATTTTCGATTTTCTAACCCCCGATTTATTCGAAATCCATACCCCACATGATATGTTTAAAAAGTCATTACTTTTTTCAAAAATGTCGTCCGCCATCTTGGATTTCAAAATTGACATCATTTTCGATTTTTAAACATATCATGTGGGGTATGGTTTTCGACTAAATCGGGGGTTGTAAATTCGAAAATGATGTCAATTTTGAAATCCAAGATGGCGGATATGACATTTTTGAAAAAAGTAATGACTTTTTAAACATATCATGTGGGGTATGGATTTCGAATAAATCGGGGGTTGGAAATTCGAAAATGATGTCAATTTTGAAATCCAAGATGGCGGATATGACATTTTTGAAAAAAGTAATGACTTTTTAAACATATCATGTGGGGTATGGTTTTCGACTAAATCGGGGGTTGTAAATTCGAAAATGATGTCAATTTTGAAATCCAAGATGGCGGATATGACATTTTTGAAAAAAGTAATGACTTTTTAAACATATCATGTGGGGTATGGATTTCGAATAAATCGGGGGTTGGAAATTCGAAAATGATGTCAATTTTGAAATCCAAGATGGCGGATATGACATTTTTGAAAAAAGTAATGACTTTTTAAACATATCATGTGGGGTATGGATTTCGAATAAATCGGGGGTTAGAAAATCGAAAATGATGTCAATTTTGAAATCCAAGATGGCGGACATGACATTTTTGAAAAAAGTAATGACTTTTTAAACATATCATGTGGGGTATGGATTTCGAATAAATCGGGGGTTGGAAATTCGAAAATGATGTCAATTTTGAAATCCAAGATGGCGGATATGACATTTTTGAAAAAAGTAATGACTTTTTAAACATATCATGTGGGGTATGGATTTCGAATAAATCGGGGGTTAGAAAATCGAAAATGATGTCAATTTTGAAATCCAAGATGGCGGACATGACATTTTTGAAAAATTCAACTGAAGTGGGTTTGGGATATTTAAGGGCTAAACATTACCGCGTATACCGCGAACCCGATCGTTTCCACGAAAACGGCAAGTCAAAACTCGTCGCGATAGCACGCGCTGCGCGAAGGTCCCGGTCGTGAAGTCGAAACCAGCGAGCGCAGCGACATATACGTATATGCAGCGGGACCCCATGTAATTATGGTTTAAGTCCTATATAATCGAGTTGGTATATATTTCTAATATCTATCGTCGGGGTTGTAGAACGGCGCAGGGCCGACGGCGCGACCGTCCGGGTGGCAGCACGACCAGGTTGATGTTCGGCGACTTGCCGTCGGCCGCCTCGGCGTCGCGCGGCAGCGTCTGGCCGTTGAGCTCGGCGCCCGCCTTGTACACGGCGCTGTTGGCGTTGGACGCGGGGCGCGCGGAGCCGCGGCTGACGGAGCGGTCGCGGTGGTCGCGCGGCACGAGCGGCGGCGCAGCGTGGGGCCCGCCCGCGGCGAACAAGCTGCGCCCGCGGCAGCAGCGCTCGCTGAGCGCGCACGTCGCTGCGCGCGATGCCGTAGAAGAACAGCACGAAGGTGCCGAGCACGGTGGCGTTATCCGGTAATTAGATGATGCCCAATTCATTACCTGTGCCAGTTTTTAGGGTCCCGTAGCAAAATATGACGCAATCCTTAAAATAATAAACTTTTAGTACTAACAAAATGTAAACAAACCCTCATATTTTCATATTTTTTGTATTAAACTTGGTGTATAAAAAATACTATCCAAAAGCCAATTTAATGGTTCACTAATGTTTGACCAAAAAACGTTTGACAAATGATCATTTGACCAAACAACGTTTCAATAAATATTCATTAGGCAAACGAGACATATGACTAAAAGTATCATATTACAAAAAGTCACTTAGCAAATTATAATTTTACAAACACTACACTTGACAAAATATCATTTAACAATATGTTATTTCATATAAAGTACTTCTTTTTAAGAAAATAAATTTATCTTTATCTTATCTTTATCGTATCTTTATTTTATCTTATCTTTATCTTGTCTTCTTTCTTATATTTATCTTATCTTTATCTTATCCTATCTTTATCTTATCTTCTCTAAAATCTCCTATAAAATGTAAAAGACTTACTATGGCTGTATATTTTTCTTTGTTAACAGTTTAAAAAAAGAGGATATCAATTATATACTGTAAAATTGTAAAAATAACATTATCTTCTTGATTGCAGCCAATGAAAAGAATGAAAGAAGAACCTATTCACAGCAGAGCAAATTTCTGAACTCGACACCTGCGATACCAAGTATTGTTGAAGTGGCCGGTGTGTCTCGAAGAAAGCCCGCGAACAGAGCGCTCCCAACGGCAATGATTTCATAGATAATATACGGCTGATTGCTGTTTATTTTAAAGAAGATATATCACACATGTACCAAAGTGATGAGGTATATCTATTATATTGATTACATTATTTCCTTCCGAATTTCGTTCCTTGCTTAATTTTATTAGTAGTTTCATCTATACTGATCTATTTTTTTTTTCAGAAACCATTGACGGGCAGAAGTTGCTGACCTCCCCAAAGTTGCTGCACCTAATATTGTATTTTCAGGTGAGATGTAACTTTACTACAATTAATTATAAATGGGGAAGGCCGCTGAGCGTTTCAACTATCGCTTGCAATGACATTTAAAGACGAACGAACGAAGCGACGGTTTAAACGCTCAACGGCCTTACCGAAATACCAACCAGGGGAAATAATTAATGCCCAAGTTGAAATTGAACGTTTTTTATGTAACTAGGTAGCTATTAACATAAGCAGCATTTAGTGCCTGTTTTAACCTTTTTTTTTTCGCACAGATATTGAAAATATATATTACTTGCTGGTAGAAAAAAACATCGTCAGCGAAACTGCGAGCTTCTCCAGGTCGTTACAATTATTGATGGCAGCTTACTTCAACTTTAATTTGGAATATCCAGTGGAATGTCAAAACACGTTAAGAGTTTATGCAAAGGTATGTTTTCAAAATAAATCCCAAAGAAGGTTGTAAAATCCGTAAAGGTGTCACGCTGAAAAAAGTATTGTCGTTAATGGGTAAACTTAAGTTTGAATAACATGTCATTTAAATGCGAAAATTGTGACTAGAATTTCTCAACTGTGATCTCGTACAATAACCACCAAAAATGTCATAGATTCTGTAAAAATGTAAAATTTATGTGTATTGATCCTTTGTGTAAAAGTATGTTCAATAATTATGTCTTCTAGGAATCACAATTTTAGATTACACCAGTCCGAAACTAGTAGTGCTGATGTTGACATTAATTCATCCTATAATAAATGTATAGTGTGTAATAAGAGAATTTTATCAAAAAATTTTGAATACCATTCTAGAATTCACGATATTCAGTCTGGAAAAACGGTTACTTGCCCATTAAATCCATGTTTATTATTACTCTTAACTTTATGTTGTTATTATTACTCTTAACTCATAACTCATTATTATTAGTACTTAAGGTTTACATAACTCATTATTATATATATACCACTATTAGAGCCAAACCCCCTCGCATTCTACATAGTTTTTTATGATCTTAGCTCAGGTTCACCGGCTAAAGGTGCCTGAAAGGGTCCGTGACCCTTGAGCCGGGGAACAGGAGCCTATATATATATATATATACCACTAGTACAGCCAAACCCCCTCGCATTCTACATAGTTTTTTATGATCATAGCTCAGGTTCACCGGCTTAAGGTGCCTGAAAGGGTCCGTGACCCTTGAGCCGGGGAACAGGAGCCTATATATATATATATATATATATACCACTATTGCAGCCAAACCCTCTCGCATTCTACATAGTTTTTTATGATCTTAGCTCAGGTTCACCGGCTAAAGGTGCCTGAAAGGGTCCGTGACCCACTATTACAGCCAAACCAAGTACTTGCTTGACAAATTTTTAGACCATTTGCCATTCATACTTTCCTCGTACTTCAAATTGAATACATGTTTCTCATCAGCTCTTTGCAACTGTTCTGTTACATTGATCTTGTAGGTAGTTTTGCTGAAACTATAGTCAGCAATATCAGCATTTGCTGATATTGCTGACTATAGTGGACGTTGGCGGATTAGGAATAGTCGTTGCAGATTCAGTCGCGTGTGCACTCTGGTCATCCCTGTGCTCGGGTTTCCAACTATCTCCAATAATTAGACCGTCCTTTTCTAATTCTACAAGAATTTCATCGTCTTCAACTTCTGTTCCGTCTAACAGAAAAATCTTACTACCGAAGATATTCTTTTCATTGGCTGCGTTCGTTCGTCTTTAAATGTAACACATTGCAAGCGATAGTTGAAACGCTCAGCGGCCTTCCCCATTTTATAATTGTAGTGAAGTTACATCTCACCTGAAAATACAATATTAGGTGCAGCAACTTTGGGGAGGTCAGCAACTTCTGCCCTAGTCAATGGTTTCTGAAAAAAAATAAAAATAGATCAGTATAGATGAAACTACTAATAAAATTAAACAAGGAACGAAATTCGGAAGGAAATAATGTAATCAATATAATAGATATACCTCATCACTTTGGTACATGTGTGATATATCTTCTTTAAAATATACAGCAATCAGCCGTATATTATCTATGAAATCATTGCCGTTGTGAGCGCTCTGTTCGCGGGCTTTCTTCGAGACTAAAGCTTTCAACCGCTCGTTCAATGCCGAGGTTTTATTTTGAAAAGCTTCCATCTTAATATTTGTAGTAGGTATCTAGGAAACTATAAAGTAGTTCATCTTTTAGTAATTTTTTTTACTAAATATCCACCATCTAAAATGTCATATTCGTTGTCTGCTTTTAAAATATATTCAAATTTAATTTTAAAATACAATCTAAGATACAGTCCACATTTTAGATTGTATTTTAAGAAGTGGACTGTGTGATCTAAAATGTGGACTATATCAGTTAGCCGTTTTACGTTAGGACGCTTAATCTCCGACCCATGATTTCACACGTCTCCCCCTAAGCAGGCGGAGACGTTATGTACTTAGCTCAGGTTCACCGGCTAAAGGTGCCTGAAAGGGTCCGTGACCCTTTAGCCGGGGAACAGGAGCCTATATATATTTATATATATACCACTATTACAGCCAAACCCCCTCGCATTCTACATAGTTTTTTTATGATCTTAGCTCAGGTTCACCGGCTTAAGGTGCCTGAAAGGGTCCGTGACCCTTGAGCCGGGGAACAGGAGCCTATCAATATATATACCACTATTACAGCCAAACCCTCTCGCATTCTACATAGTTTTTTATGATCTTAGCTCAGGTTCACCGGCTAAAGGTGCCTGAAAGGGTCCGTGACCCTTTAGCCGGGGAACAGGAGCCTATATATATATATATACCACTATTACAGCCAAACCCCTTCGCATTCTACATAGTTTTTTATGATCTTAGCTCAAGTTCACCGGCTTAAGGTGCCTGAAAGGGTCCGTGACCCTTGAGCCGGGGAACAGGAGCCTATATATATATATACCACTATTACAGCCAAACCCCCTCGCATTCTACTTAGTTTTTTATGTATTTGTGCGATAGTTTATGCACGCTTACACGCATTATATTGCAATTGTACTGCATACCCGAAAAAAAAAAACTAATTATTACCTTTAAATTAAGTTATACTTAAATAAGTGTATTGTATTTAGTTTTAAGTGTGCGTATTATATTTTTACTTATGTGTGCGCTCACCGATTAAGATACCTAGTTGCATGTTAAGATTCTCATGTAAGTGAATATTCATGTATTCTTATGAGAAAATAAAGATCTTTAAACCTAATTTCTGTTTTAAAGCCTTAGTTCGTGACTATCGGCATAGAGCAATTCTCCCTTAATGGTTACAATTACCCATTTATCTAGTTTTAAAGTTGTAGTGGCAAGAGAATTTAGTTAGTCGCTCCACGTTAGACGGCTTAATTTTCGACCCATGATTTAACACTTCTGATGATTTAATGTAACAGTTTCTAAACTGAAATGTAATATTTAACATTATCTACGTCAAAATAATTTATAACATTACCTTGTAAAAAGTTATAGTATATAACTTCAATTGATCGTTTTACTTTGTTTTGTATTTCAGTTTGTATGTTTAAGGTGGCTGCAAGGAAATACTAAAGAATCTGTTAAAATAGTGATTTCACTCTCTAGAAGGTTCAAATTGTATTACCTTACCAGTTTATTAATTCTAGTCAGCCACCTCAGATACCTAATTAATTTTAACTATAAATTACTTGTTTCGGTGTGCATTATTATAACGATAAATTAGTTAATGTTACATGTTAAAAGAATCAACGTGTCGTTATGTGAAGACGAAATAAAAAAATAGTCGAAAATTCTTACTAACACGATAACAATAAGGCTGATTCTTTTATATGTTGCAATACACTCGCAATATGTAATACCAGGTGTTTCCTGTAAATGGAGCAATAAATTAAAATATAGATTCTACTCTTCAAATTGAACAACATTTGTTCAGCAACTTTAAAAAAAAGTCAGTTCTCAGAATTTTATTATTTCAAACAAACTAGATAGTGTTTTCAATGTACGTCGTCCAACATTGACATTCCCTGAGCATTGACATAACTGTCACTCTACTAATATCGGACATTTCGCAATACATTGCTTCTTTGTCTAAACATTATTCTACAAAATATCCTTTTTTACACGTTGTTTTCAGAAGTTGCTTAACAAATGTCCAGTTTCAAGCGAAGAATCTGTTTTAATTTATCGCTCCTATTACAGGAAACACCCGGTATATTTGATATGATATAACGTTACTACGCATTCGCTACCGCTAGAAAGACGTTGACCTTATTAACTGAAACTAGATTTAAGTAAAGGCGATTCAGATACAGATACAGATAATTTATTAATAAAAGCAAATGCATTTTACAAGTCACATATCAATATTTCAAATATAATCGAATGCTTAATTAATTACAATTTCAATCACTGTATTTCATTGTAAAAAAGGTGTTATAATATATAACTTCAGTTATGTGTATTGTTTATATTAATCATTGTATGACAATAAATTGATTTACTACTTTTTAATTTGTTTTTTTTTTCAGGTTACTTGTTTTGGTGTGCATTATTATAACTATAAATTAGTTAATGTGACATGTAACTGTAAAATATTTTCTGTAAAATTTAATAATAATTCGGTAGATTTATATAATGTCTGTAATTATCGGGATTTAGGTTTTTTGACGGACGTTCTTCTTTATGTATTTTAATAGTGCAATAGTATTAATCGAAATATATATGTAACAAAAACACTGGGAAATAATTAACTATGAAGATTACTGATCTGGATATAATCGTATCTTCTGTATAGAAACTGTCCACCTATAACAAAATTACAGGGGATATATGTAATATTTGTAAAATGTGTATCCTCAAAGCAAGTAAGTTAATCATAAAGCAGTATTTTTATTTGACTGCTGTGTGACTACGCATTTTATAAAGAGTACATATCACCCCTGTAATTATGTTATATAGGTGGATAGTTCTTATATACAGAAGCTACGATTATACCAAGATCAGTAATCTTTCCAGTTTATTGTTTCCCAGTGTTTTCTTTTTCATATATATTTTGATTAATACAACTGCACTAATTTAAATACGTAGAAAAAGAAATCTGGCAAAAAAAACTAAATCCCGAGAATTACAGATATTATGTTAATGTACCGAATTATTATTAAATTTTACAGAAAATATTTTACAGTTACATGTAAAACTAACTAATTTTATTGTTAATAATGCATAATAAACATGTAATTTTACCTTACCCTTACTTAAAAATACATTTTCTTTAGGTAAAAATACATAAATGGATTCAGTAATATTACTGAATGTATGTGAAATTACATAATAAAATCATTAATAAAACACAAACTACGTGTAGTTTTACATACAATATCTGTAAAAAAACCACATAGTATTTCAGTAATATTACAGAATAAATGTAAAAATCCACAAAAAAACATAAATAATACAGAAACTACATGTAGTTTTACAGAAAATATATGTACAAAAAACACATAAGATTTCTGTAACATTACAGAATAAATGTAAAAATCCACAAAAAAACTTTAATATCACAGAAACTACATGTAGTTTTACAGAAAATATATGTACAAAAAACACATAAGATTTCTGTAACATTACAGAATAAATGTAAAAATCCACAAAAAAACATAAATAATACAGAAACTACATGTAGTTTTACAGAAAATATATGTACAAAAAACACATAAGATTTCTGTAACATTACAGAATAAATGTAAAAATCCACAAAAAAACATAAATAATACAGAAACTACATGTAGTTTTACAGAAAATATATGTACAAAAAACACATAAGATTTCTGTAACATTACAGAATAAATGTAAAAATCCACAAAAAAACATAAATAATACAGAAACTACATGTAGTTTTACAGAAAATATATGTACAAAAAACACATAAGATTTCTGTAACATTACAGAATAAATGTAAAAATCCATAAAATATCATTAATATCACAGAAACTACATGTAGTTTCACAGAAAACATATGTACAAAAAACACATAATATTTCAGTAATAGTCACGGAAAAAATGTAAAAATAATTAACGTCTATGTAAAATTACATAAATAAAATTTTTACATATCCTAGAATTTACATGAAGAATTATGTAAAATTACATAAAATATTATTTTACATATCTGACAGTTTCAGTTATGTGAAATTACATTTTATGTAATTTTACATATCTGACAGATATGTAAAATTACATTTATGTAATTTTACATAACTGACAAATATGTAAAATTTTCTTTATGTAATTTTACATATATGTAAAATCGTTAATTATGTAAAATTACATAGCCCTGTAAAATTACATAATTATGTAAAAACACACAAAAGTGAGGGCAACGAAAGTTGCCCTCACTTTTGTGTAAAATTCCCTGAAAATTTTTAACAGTGTGCGTGCTCTCATTTAGGACTACTTGACATTACTCAAACTCCACCTAATGCCACTGTTTTTGGACTTATTGACTATATCGTTTTTGCCTGTAAGCCGAATTTTCCAAAGCATGTTATGCCTCAAACAGAGAGAACTTCAGGGCTACAAATCTATGGTACTGAGTTCTTATTTTGGCCTCTGTACTCCAACAGAGCTACTGCACTAAATAACAAAGTTAGAAAAATATTGTCAAATTCAGAAGACAAACGATTTTCTATTAAAAACAAACGATTAAAAAAAGATTTCAGTATATAATAAATAAGGCAATAAATATACGCTAAAGTATATGTGACGACATAATGACAGTAAAATTTGTATGTTTTAGAACCATTACAAATATAAGTTAAAACAAACTCAGTGGCTTTTAAGACAAAGTAAAAATCAAAGTGACAAAATTATTTGCTGATTGCGGCACTGCAGTGCATTTGAATTGTTGTCTTTCACAAAATTTCACAATGGCTCTCGAAAGTGCCATAAAACAAATAAAACAACTAAAGAGGTGTTCAAGTACTACCCATTGTTGGACAAAAGGTGTTCGAATTGTCTAGTTTTACATAGCTTTGTTCAGTAATAACGTCATAGGGTGCTTTTATTACAATGCTCTGAACGGGGCGTGTTTTTTTTTACAAAAGGTTTGAGTGAATGCGTTGTAAAATGGAATTTATTGATGGAATTGATCTATTATTAAACACGCGATCACGCGACTTTGAATGAACATATCGCGATCCAAGTAATTTAACATAGATTTTTTCGTAACATTGAGTAGACTGAAGAGAAATCAAGGTGTTTAATTAATACCACGTATCGTAATCGAATGTCTCCGGGACTAGTCATATTTATGCAACAGCCGTTATGTGCGCGATGAGCTCCTGGGCCAATTGAAAAAAGGCAAAACAAAATAAGTTTTAGTCAAAAATTTAATTTTTGTGGAAAGCTTCAATGGCCGACTATACTTTTCTTTAAACATCCATAAATTACTCACTAATACGATTCTAAACAGCCCAAACTCGGTAGGATTCATCATCATCATCATCATCTCAGCCATAGGACGTCCACTGCTGAACATAGGCCTCCCCTTTGGACTTCCATATATACCGGTTGGAAGCGACCTGCATCCAGCGCCTTCCGGCGACCTTTACAAGGTCATCTGTCCTGTCTGTGTCGGTAGGATTGCTTTAATCTATTATAGAGTTCCTAGGGCCACCTTCCGGCTCCATCATCGGACTTGCACCATATTATTGTATTGTCATCAAAATTACGTATATATGCAAAATTTCAACTCAATCGGTTGAAGATATCTGCTTCAAAATCGAGTTGCAAGATTCCACCTGAACAAACAAGTAGTTACATACATTGCAAGGTAAACAAAAGCTTGTAAAAAAAGGCTAATAATTCGGCGTAGTCGGATAATTGGTCATGATGTTTATTAGTGTATCTTAATCAGGAAACAACACTGCCAAGTACAAAACACCCTAAAAAGCGCATTTAAAGCATTACAGTAATTTATTGCGGAAAACGCTCCCGTTGCTTTCTATTCATCTTTTGGACCGTCAAAAAGCAGCCAAACATCGTTTACATTTGAACCTTTTAACCAATAATATAGAGTTTATGTTAGGTTAAAGATTTTTGTACTTGTATAGGCGATAACCGTGGCCAAAAGTGTAGTTGTAGTTCCTTGTCTATTGGGCTCTTACCTTCTAATGAGGACGTGTTAATAGACACTTCCTTCCCTTTATGTAAAACCAAGGGAATGTAATTACGTTTTTATTTGAATGCCTTCCTTCAATTATAGTTTTAACGGGTTTTTATGTTGAAAAGTCTTAATCTAAATTATGGTAATTTGAGTAAAGTTTAAAAAAGGGTTAGGTAATCATAAAGTTACACAAAAAAAATCGGCAAATGCATTATTGAAATGAAATAATTTATTCAGTAAGTAGGCCACAGGGGCACTTTTACAAATCAGATTGTGAATCTACCGGCATTTCGCAAGAGGAGACCGCTGTTGAGAAGAAAGCCGAAAGAAATTCAACAGTAAGTAATTTTTTCGTAAATAACAATTACAATGATTACATTTTAACTGTTTTATTAAATTGTTTTATTATTAATATAATAGACGTGTTATGATCATAACCCGTGGGTTTCGGTACACGAATGATTTGACGCCTATTGTTGGCCTAGTGTTAAAGTGTTAAGAGGGCGCCAACGCGTTGGCTAGCTCTCTCTCTCACTGAGCGTAAGCGTGAGCGAGATGGAAGTGTGTGTTCGGAAGCGCGGAAATTATGTTTTTTTGAAATGTGTCATGAACGTGTGCATTTTATATTGAAAAAAGATTTACAGTTTTTGAGAACTTATAAATTGTGCATCTATTAAGCTAAAAACATTGTTAAAAACGGAAGGGTTTTGAAGATGCAACCGAAAATATCTAAAAAAAGTTATGTTTGAGAGATAAAAGTATAGAGAAAATTATTACCAATCGTGTTTTCACGTTGACAAGATTGAAGAAAAACTGTTTACGTTTCTTATTTACAGGGGACAGATTTTTAATCACTATGGATTTTGAGACCTAGGATCATTCAACCGACGAATTTTGCAAGGGTGGCATTAAATCATTTTCGCACCGAAACCCCCGGGGATTGTTATGATATGACAACAAAGACGAGTAGACAATAGAGAAAATAGGTAAACTATGAATCAAAAAGATGAATCATAATAAGACCATTGAAACTATTTTACAACAGAGCGTTCTAGTAATTATATGTTTTACATATTTCATAAAATCAAAGTTGCATGATTTCAAAGTTCCGACGCAAATAAGTATACGGACTTTTACGATGTAGTCATTAAAATTTGCTTTTACCAGCCTGCGACCAATTCCATGCTTAAGATTATAGCAAAATGTCTATAGCCTCCTTTCATCTTAATACGAAGATGGACGACTAATTTTCCAACTCCCGGCAAGTTTCAAACGACGTTACAAGTTTCCTCTTGATGTTTAATAAATCAGAGGCCCTATACAGTTCGAATGCAAAAATCGAAACTGACGCCCAGTAGAAAATTTGACACCTAAAAGGTAATACTTTTTGTCAGTTTGAGGGTTGACTTTGATGAATTTCTTTAAAACGTCCTTGTTGATTGATTGATCTTCCAATTTTGCGGTGCTACTTAAACAAAGTATCTAGAGATAAGATTATACTTTCCTATATTTAACTTTAGTAGATATCTTATAAAAGAAAATCACTTATGTACGCTAACATGCGATATGTGATCATAGTAAATTTTCGCGAGACATATTTTAATCATTGTATTAAGCGATTTAAACTCACGTGCATTTGTCAGGAACAGGAACGGCACATGTTTCGAACTCGTATGGAGCTCTTCATCAGGGACTGCTACCTGACGGTGTGGTGACGCTGACGTGAGTGACGAAGTTACCGCGCCGCTGTACGGGTAGCAGACCCTCATGAAGAGCTCCATACGAGTTCGAAACAAGGGTCATTGCTGACAGTGTCCCGTGAGTGTAAACCGCTTAATGCAATAATTTGATATGCGATAAATTCCTTTAGGAGACTTCATAATGGGATGTCTATCCAAATTCAAATATATTCCAAAATAATCATACACCGCTCCAAGTTCAAAAAATTACGGTCAATATTTAAAGTTTTCCGATATCCTCGGCAAGATATCTTGCCGAAAATATTTAATATAAAGAGATTGACATCGTCCAAATTTCTTCGTACCTGTGGAGACAGGACATGGAAACTTTTTTAATAAAAATATACCGAGGAGAGACCAGCCGCTACATATTTTACGAGATCCTTAAATTTGTTGGCGACAGCCACTGGATCAGTTATTGGTCAGTTTGGGAGATCTTTGTGAGAGATTGCTGTTGTACTTAGCAACAAAATTAATTAATCTGGGCTCTAATTCTAGTTTAGTTCGAGATATCGCTAAATAAGCGATGTCTCAGGTGATAAGATGATGATGATGATGATACGTCCACTGCTGGACGAAGGCCTCCACCAAATTTCTCCACAAACATCGTTCTTGCGCCGCCCTCATCCAATTTCTGCTCGCAATCCTAACCAGGTGGTCGGTCCATCTCTTTGGGGGCCTCCCACGCTGCGTCTTCTGGTTCGCGGTCGCCACTCAAGAACCCTTCTACCCCATCGGCCGCCACTTAAGTTTGGCGACTGTCTGAGCTAACTTGGTTCTCTTGCGTAGGTATCTCATAATTTCGGATTCGATCCCGCAAGGAAACTGAGCATAGCTCGCTCCATGCCTTTTAAGTAACTTTGAGCCTTCTTATGAGGCCGATTGTCTCAGGTATATTTCATTAAAACGCGATGTTTGCGATTCGAGCTGCATAAAGTGACATTTCATGTTACTAGCCGGTCAAGTTAAATTCGTGCCTGATATCTATGGCGTTGCGAGGCGCAAACTTACGCGATCAGGTTGGTGAATGGCGGTGATTTCTCCGAGATATCCGAGAGATGTTTTGATTAGGGCCCTCTGATCATTGAAATGTTTTTCTTTAAGAATAATGTCCAATTTCACCATGTCCTGTTATTAATTAAAGCCTGTTGACGATTTAATCGTCGATATTACAGTAGCATTCAATTTTACTATCAATATTTATATAATTGCTTATAGTAGTAATCGAATACTTTAATTACCTAATAGCTTTAGCATCAAACAGATCGCCAATGGCCACCCTTGAAACAAATTGCTTTTCTGCAAACAACCATTAAAACATAAATAATCATACTTTTGAACAGTTTATAGTATACCAAGGACCGTTTAATTTGGTAAATTTTAATAGGTAATTTATTTATTGCCATAATTGGTTCCATTTGTGTCAGAAATTCCCTTTAAAGTTGTTTATGATGGCTATAATTTAATCAGGATTGAAATATAATACCAGGAACGGGATGGCAGCAGACCATAACGTTGCTTACGACAAAATTTGTTCAATATTTGGACCATAAATCAGATCCGTGATCTGGTTTGGAATAGGAGGCCCGATATTCTATAGAGGAAAGTACTTTATTGGTTATTTTGTTTAAATCAATATGAATGTACATTTTTTTTGTTTATTTTGTTTGGGCGACTGGTTGCCCGTAAAACTGTCTGTGTTTTAGAACTCGATTGTTGTAGTTTATTTCCGTTTTACCTATCATAAAGTACGGGGGTTTTCGAGTTAGATTTATTTAATTTCATTGACTTTTTTCATTTAGTTAAGTTGGGTAATGTCTATTCTATAAAAATATGGCCCATAAAAGTGTTATTCATAATTCAGTGTTTATTAGTCAGTGTTTGTAGGTAGTCATAATTTCTACTTTTCTCTGAAACTAATAACTTTTCAAGATTGTTATAATACAAACCTGACCTAACCTAAGCTAATGGGTTTCGAAACTTTTGTAAAGTTAATAATTTCAGATTTATGGCTATAAATTTTATGACAATCAATCTTTATGTAAAAAAACTGCGCAACCATAAAAATAATATCTATTCGCTAGATGGCTAGATCAAGGGTCTTATTCGGTAATCTTGGACACGGCGCGCATCGTTAGGAAGTTCCTCTCCCTGTTAGGGCACCACTTTTTATTTATTTTCGGTTAGCTTTTTATAATATTCGTAATTTTTTTTTTTCATAATTATAGTCTGGAAAATTAATTTTGACCACAAAACCTAACAAATCTTTTATATACCTATGTCTTTAGTTATATGGAGTATAACGGTCATTTTCAACTTTAAGAAAACGAATGCCAATGCCGTCATTCTACTCCTATAAGTGCCTAGATCTATAATAACATAATATTTGACATTTGTTTACCACTCCGCCGTTTCATAAGTCAGTAATCCCGAGGCATCAAAGGCTCAGAATTAGACTGTTTACAAAACGTCCGGATCTGATAAAATAAATGTTTGGTACTGTACGTAAACATCGCAGAATGTGCAATATTTTACGACGGGATATATGAGTATTGACGCGTCATGTCTTGCGCTATATAGTCCAGTAAAGTTATAGTTTTAACCCATCTAACACGCTAATGACGAACATTTTAGTAGGTATTTAACTTTTTATTTAACTAATTTATCAAATATAGATAAAGATTAAATATGATATACCTCCTAAGGTTTAACTGAACGATTTAAAAACGTTAGAAAATCTAACTTTATGCTTTTCAGAATTTCCCTTATTGCATGGCGGGGTGGATGTCAGCGGGTTTATAAATTACTAACTGTGCCCCGCTCATCCCACGGGAACACTAAATATTTTCGGGATGAAAATTATCCTATGTCTTTTCCCGGGTCTCAAACTATCTCCATACCAAATTTCATCTAAGTCGGTTCAGCGGTTTAAGCGTGAAGAGGTAACAGACAGACAGACAGACAGACACACTTTCGCATTTATAATATTAGTATGGATGGATAGGTTTATGATTTTTTTTACTCAGGACTGGAAACCGCTAATGCAGTTTCAGCCTATTTTGAAATTACTTTAAATCATTTTTTTGATAGATTTAGGCACAAATTTATACTTCATTAAAATATGGTGATTATATTTTGTAATTTATTAAATTATGATGATTATGTATCAACAAAATCTACCGAATGCATGAACATTTATTTATTATCTTCCAAATGGTATTGTTTATCCACCCGTCACCCGTCATAATTCTAACACTTTAAAATTATGATGGGAGACTTAAAACTAAAGTTAAGTCAATTTTGATGAGACTAATAACGGATGGAAACTGTCGGTCAGTCTTTGGCGAACTCAGGTCAGTACGGCCATTTTATCTTGTCAGTGTAATAAAACAAGTTTAGAGATATTATACAGACATGGTCCAGTACTGAAGATTGCGTGATTTTACTTTGTTAAAGGAAAAGTCAAGGGGTCATCGTAATAGAGAGCATGAGCGTGTTTTATAAAGATATATACTTAGATATGTCTCCGTACTACACACGTGTACTACAGAAGGTGACAAGAGAACCACAGAAGTGATAGCTTTAGCACTTAAAAAACCTACCAGACCATTGTATTTTAATAGCCGTTTTTTTAAATAGGGACGCAATAGAGACATGGGACGTAGTAACAACGTAAGAGTGACCCTAGGGCCGCATACGAACGCGCGCTGATTTTGAACAAACAAAGGCTGAATGGGAAGCCGAGAATCCGGGTTTGCGCCGGCGCGTAAGGGCGTGGCCACATGTCCACGACACGGCGTCGTAAACGTAAAACGACACGGTGTCGCGTCGGAGCGCGACACATTATCCACCGTGCGAATATACGTTGCCGCGTCGTGAAAACACACGACACGGCGTCGTAAACGTAAAACGACACGGTGTCGCGTCGGAGCGCGACACATTATCCACCGTGCGAATATACGTTGCCGCGTCGTCGTGAAAACACATGCTGCACCGGGCACCGCAGGTCGCGCCGCGCGCCGGGCAGATTAACTTTGCTGTGTTGAGTAGATGCACGGTGCGGTGCCACGTTCGATTACGACGCCGCAGCTTCTCGTACATGTTCAAAATATTTTACGATCAGTTTTCAATTTGACATGGATCCTATCACACGTATTCTGCTCTTGTTTTTTTTAAGAAGAAGCATGAAGAAAAACCAGAAGAAACGAAAATGTTAGATAAATCCATATCTTTCTATTATGAACCATGATGGCAGTAATTTCAAAAGGAAGTAAGAGGCTTTAAAAATAAGTGATCACAAGTTTTATGATTATTTTAGAATGTCTGTGTCAAGTTTTGAAGAACTATTATGGAAAATATCGCCTCGTTTAAAAAGGCAAAATGTATTTAGGAAACCAGTTCGACCTCTGGAGATGTTGGGATTAACAATAAGGTAAGAATTACGTATATTCGAACGGTGGATAATGTGTCGCGCTGCGACGCGACACAGCGTCGTTTTACGTTTACGACTCCGTGTCGTGTGTTTTCACGACGCGACAACGTATATTTGCACGGTGGATAATGTGTCGCGCTCCGACGCGACACAGCGTCGTTTTACGTTTACGACGCCGTGTCGTGTATTTTCACGACGCGGCAACGTATATTCGCACGGTGGATAATGTGTCGCGCTCCGACGCGACACCGTGTCGTTTTACGTTTACGACGCCGTGTCGTGGACATGTGGCCACGCCCTAAGGCTGCTAGCGTGCTATGCGGTGCGTAGTGAGCCGTCTCAGCTAAAGATATTCAGATACCTGTAACTTCTGGAAAGTTTTGTTTCGAACATTCCAGAACATTGAATACGTCAAGTTACTAACTAAAGGCAGCCTCGCACGTATCAGAAGTTATGTCACAAGTTTACATACGGGTTCAAGCTAAATATTGTATAATGAGACGAGTTGTTTAAGACTGCGTAAGTTTTGCACTGTATTGTTGAGTATAAACTCAAAAAATCGTTACTATAATATCTACTAAAATTATAGACAGTGCTATAAATGTGACCAAACTAGAATAAGAAAACCAAAACTTTGACATGACTTTAAATTCTACAAAAATTGTTTACCTAAGGGCCTTATCACACTTGCGATTTGCGAGCATATTTTCTATACAAATAAGCGACGCGGCGAACACGCTGCGCGATCGCGTTCATACAAAATACGCTCGCAAATCGCAAGTGTGATAAGGCTCTAAATAGGAATGGCAAACACACGTCTTAAAACGCTGAAAATTTCTGCTTTCCTAGATAAACAGAATCGAGAGCACGTTATAAAAATTGGGCTGCATATCGATTTAATGCACATGTATATAATAATATTTATAATTAGATTTATGTATATTTTTATATGAATATGAAGTATCGTATTGTATTTCTTTACTTTTATAATTGTGTTTTGTTAATTATGTGTATGTTGCACCGCCTAAACTTTTTCTGCTTCGCTAAGCTTACTTTTTCTGCTTTTGCTTAACTAAGGTTGACTGTAAGTTTAATAAAGTCTTATGTGCAATAAAGATTAAACAAATAAATAAATTGTTAACAGAAAAAAGCGCACGGCTGACTACAGTCCTACTCTTTAAACGTTCAAGTGCCTCCACATATTGTAATAGGCACAAGGAGGACATTACCGTCAACGTCACTGCACGCCGCGATCATGCACTGGATCGGCACTAATGAGGAGCCCGCATTACTGCATAAAGCCGCTGGTACACAGTCATTTCGGCTCACCTAGTAACATTCGAAAATCGGGACAGAAACATTTTAAAATTGCATATCAATACTTTATTGATACATAATACCTATTAAATCCACGTTTAAAAACTACATATACATTGGTCTAAACCAATTTTTCGCGCATGTTAAAAACGAAAAAATGCGTCCTTTGAACTCAAGAGAACGCTTTGATACTCTAGATTTGATCCGTTTCGATCAAATTTTTGATCAATTTCATGATCAAGCCATGATGGTCACATTTAACCACCTGACACAACTCTAATACAAACCCTTGGACATAAATAATTGAAACTTTATAGGGAGTATGGTGTAGACAATTTTCAATATATAATTTAAAAATATAAACAATGCAACAAATAATATGTTACGATTATAAAAAAGTACACGAATATATAAAATAATACAAGATTTCGATTGTAAAAGTCTAATCGCAAATTATCTGTTTCACCTCTACGAAACTAATTAGGATAGTGAGATAGGGCAGTATAATAGCAGTCTATCTATTCACCCGATGGCTCATGTCGCCTTTTATCGGAGCAGCCAGCTTCAACCTCTTGCCTGTTACTGTGCTCTTGGTACTCAGATTAGATCCGGTTAATTAAATGTTGTGTGTTTGAGATTGTGTGTGTATGGAAGGTATGCTTTCGAATGGGAGTTCAACGGTATAAGTATTGAAAATAATAAAAAAACCTTTATTGAAGATAACAAACACATCATTAAAATTTGGAATATTAGGTATTATAGAAAATGCATGTATGAATAAGATGTGCTTCCGAAATGGTCTCCACTCAAAAATCTTTGCTAGGTATAGCAACGGTACTGGTTCTCTGTAAAGTTTCGAGGGATACAATACTGTGCGACTTATACCAAAGACTAAGCAAATGACAGTTTATGTGATATATGTACATGCATTTAAGTGAGACTTAAGATAACAATTAAGATAAATTGTTGTACACCTTTCAGTCATTATATTAGTGTGTAGTCCATTCTAAATCTTAGTTACTTACGATAGATCATTGATGAGACCACAAATTAGAGACATACTAATTTAAAAACGAACCAATCTCCGATGAGAAATGTAGTTAAATATAAATTGACACTGACCGGCTTTCTACAATCAAAAAACGTACTCACGTACTCCGAAATCTGGGAGAAAACTTCGACAACGATCACATTGACAAATATTCAAGTAACCGAATTTCCCCAAACAATTTTATCTCTCCTTGCCACAACAGTAAATCGCTCAACTTTTCCCTAGGTGATATTTTCACCAAGATCTATTTCCTTGCCATTACGTTAAAATGTATTCGCGATTTATATGGACTCGGCAGAATCGTGCCTGGTCTGCCAGTTAAAATAAATATAAAGACACCTCGTACCTTTAGTCAGACAAAGATTCATCTTATTATCAATATCATAGCCATATAAGACCTTGTTGCACCAAGGGTCAATTCTTGAATAGTAACTTATTTCGTTAGATGCAGATTATGGTTTACTGAGAACTGGCATCTGATTTTGAGGTTGAATAATTGCTTTGGATACAGGAATTCTCGTATAGCGTGAGCTGTTATCACGATGGGCTTAATGCGACTGAATAATGTCTTTGTGATTTGCAATGTGATTGTAATAAAGAAGTTTGCGATGATCATTATTGTATTCATTTAGGTTTTCAACATAAAATGGTGAGGAAACCTTTTCATCTTCAAAATTGCGATATAAGCACGCTCATCAGGTAACCACGCTA
Organism: Apotomis betuletana; assembly: GCA_932273695.1. NCBI lineage: Eukaryota > Metazoa > Arthropoda > Insecta > Lepidoptera > Tortricidae > Apotomis > Apotomis betuletana. The sequence continues at coordinate 12,414,465 of OW026316.1, forward strand.
GGAATCGAACCTGGACTCTAATTCTATATACTCCTTGAAATCTCGAAGAAAATTCCGATGTAGCGATATACCTAGTGTATTAGGTTAGTATAGTGGGTCTTGTTAAGTTCGCGCTTCATTTATATTATGTGACGCTATAGATATCAGACGCACACTGTCCGGGTAGCAACGTAAAATGTTACTTTATGCCACTCGAATCGCGAAAATTCGTTTTATTGACAGTTAAAGGCGATATAACTACCTCAAATATACCTAAGATATTGCTTATTTGGTGATATTTCAAAGTACACTCTAATAAGCGCCCAATTATCGTCGAGTTCATTTACATCTACACACTTACGAGAACATAAATATCTGAACACGACCCAATTGTCAGGAGCATCAGGCGGGGCGCACTCCGCGATAAACTTTTCCCGCTACAAGTACATGCCGGTGGCCTCATGCATGGGGACTATTCAGTGGCTGCCACGCTGTGTCTCGGAACGCACGTACACGAAATTCGCGCGCACGCTCTTCCGATTTATGTACGTCGCAAGTGAACGTTCCTCATTCATCTGTTGATACCAGTGTTATATTATAATATAAAGTGTTTGAATGAGTAAAAAGACAGCGAAAAGATATTGTATCGCAGCGGGTTGTAGGAACAATGATCCCGCTTCGATTGTAGTAGATCGCATTCAATTTTTCTTTCTTAATTTACCTTTGTGTCATTATTTATAAAAATAAAAAATGTGGTATTACCACATAAAAAAATATGAATCGATAAAAAGATTCTATACAAATATATAATAAGTAGTTACTGAATAATAATAAAAAAACATATTGCAGGTGTATCTACTTCCATATTTAACACTGGTTACTCAGATCAATTTTAATTGTTAAGTACTTATGTAATTTTGAATTGATTATTTACTGATATTTGTCAATTTAAATTCTAGTAAAATAAGTATGTCTACTACTAAATCAACAATCATAGAGGTTTTTATAATAATATTTGATATGAAGTTTGTAAAATTACTAGTAATGAATAACTAAACGATTGAGTGATAGTTTGATAAGTAAGTATATAAAATATATAAATAATGAGTTAAAAGAAATGTATTGGAAGTGATCCCTAATAGGGATAAGTTCGCCTTTGTACATGTTTTATTTGTTACTAGCGACCCGCCCGGCTTCGCACGGCACGGCACGGTGCGTCCGTGCGTATTTTTAAAGATCGAAGCATACATAGGGGCAGACAGACAGACGAGGAAACGACTTTGTTTTATACTAGGTGTGTAGTGATGAATATATATATGAATAAATAAATAAATATCGGACAACTAAGCAAAAACAAAATGAAGCTCAAGAATTTAATTGCATGTTAAGGTAACGCATTCGTTGCATTATTTTATTATATTATACGTATTAAAATGTTTAAAAATAAAGCTAAAATGTTTTGCAGCCTGGTGGTGGATTCAATTCGTCCAAATTCTGAGATTGATTACTTTATAGTTGAATAATGAAATAATTAATATAATGTATGAAGAATATAAATATATTGCTCTCTATATTGAATGCAAGAAATAAATAGGAAATACATTTTTATTTTTAGTCGTTGACAGCCCTCGCTCTCGGCGACGCGGCAAGCGAGCCAATTCATTTTCACCGTTGGCACGCAGCTTTAACGTTCCGTTTGGCTTGCGCTGGGGACGACGACTTTAGAAGGGCCATAAATCATATTTTTTTGGCTAAAAAAAGCGGCTTTTGTAAAGATCAAAGTAGTGTGCCTTCTGTACTTGTACTATTATCTATTCTGTGGGAGCATATAAAGTCGTGTTCAGATGTTCATGTTCTCGTAAGTGTGTAGATGTAAATGAACTCGACTGTACATAGGTCCATCGTCTCATTCCCTCGATCAGAGTTAGTTACTTTTAATATCACCATCGGTTTTGTTTTTACATTATTATTTATTTGAAAGCTATTTAACATTATGTTATCGCCCATATCTATGAAAATATGCCTTTTAATAGACTTGTGAAACGTAGAGAAACAAATTTTTGAAGATCATATGAAATTAGTAGATAACATACTTCGGTATTTAGCTCAAAGTCGCTCAACGTGCAATGGAGAGGGCTATGCTCGGGGTGTCTCTACGTGATCGAATCAGAAATGAGGAAATCCGTAGACGAACTAAAGTGACCGATATAGCTCACCGGATTAGCAAGTTGAAGTGGCAATGGGCAGGCCACATAGCACGCAGAGCAGATGGCCGATGGGGCCGAAAAGTGCTCGAGTGGAGACCTCGGACCAGCAAGCGCAGCGTAGGACGTCCACCTACAAGGTGGACAGATGACCTTATAAAGGTCGCCGGAAGGCGCTGGATGCAGGTCGCTTCCAACCGGTATATATGGAAGTCCAAAGGGGAGGCCTATGTTCAGCAGTGGACGTCCTAAGGCTGAGATGATGATGATGATGATGATACTTCGGTATTTAGTAAGTATGTAATTTTAAATCCAAACTTGAAGTATTATATACTTCATGTAAATGATACAAAATTGTAGAGCATCAAAGCTATAAAAGAGAGCTTCATTAATAAAACACGAAATGTTTTGACATAAACAAGAAAAATTCCAAAGGACATTTTATATTATTTACAAAGTCATAAAAATAAAGCCTTAAGTCGTCACCACAGAAATTCCCTCATAATAGAAGTTGCTCCGAACTCCCTCAGAAGCCTCCGCAAGCCTCTTTTATTTATTTTTCATTTTTCGTCCAAACTCTAATGATCTTTAATGAAAAGAAGCCGATACGGCCACAGTTTTTTCGCTTTGGCCCCCAGTACTTTGAAAAGATGTTTCTTTTCAACTTGACTTATTATTTATAGTTGAGCGATCATAAATATCCTTGAGTCTTTAGATTTTGACCACGAAATGGATTTTTCGCCGTTATTTAAGATTTGTCTGTTCTTGTGTTACGGTTGGCAGAAAAATATTTATAAACGTAAGAAGGTATTTATTCATTCTGTCATTGAAGCCAAACGTTCAGAATTAATATAAAGTGTTCCTTGAAGGTAACTAACATATTAAAACATTATTGAAATTAGCCCTCAATCATCTGTATTAAACAGCTGCTTTTTTCAATGATTTCCAGATATTAATATTATGCTATATCTATACCACTATTACATTGATTTAATACATTAATTAGCAATTTGTTGCAACTATATTTTTTTTATATCGACAATTACAAATATTTTTACGCAATCAAGAGTACAAATCAGAATCACAGAGCAAACTAAGAGAAACTAAAAAAAATTGCCGCTAAAATTTTAATAACTATTACCAATGCCATATTTATAATTATCAAATCGACAGTTATCTTTAACGAACATGATGCTAACGATGCAGTAAAAATAAAAGATGCACCCAATAACGTGAAAGTGACTACCATCAGATACATTGATAGAATGAGTACATCCATCATAGAACGTCAGTGCAGGCATGTTAACCAAGCACTACATTTGTTAAGAATTGTTCGTTCAAATACCGACCATGATGTATTCGTTGGTCCAGATTTTTAAGGTGCCAATGATGTGTTAGTTCTTTTTTGATGATGGGATATTTTAATGATGCGTTATTTCTTCCTGAGTTAAAAGCGATCTATGTGTCGTCGTTTAACGTTTAAAGCTTTGTTAAATTGTAGTGACATGAATAACTTATCGGTCAACTGCTTGCTATCTGATTACAAGGAAAATTGTCGTATGAATCAGTGCACTTTACCAACAGCTAACAAAATTTGTTCAATGGTCTTGCAAGTTGATGAAAACGCCAATGCAAACGTTGTTAAAGTTGATAATAGACTCTGCAATGTTTATTAAAATGTAAGGACATTATCCTAAAATACACTTGTTAAATTAAAGTCAAACACGACATGTCATACTAATGATACCAACGTAATTATCCTTGTGGACTCAGCAAATACAAAAGGAGTCGTAACAACGCGTCAGCTCCAATTCAAAGCGTTCTTCGGAGCGTGCATTACAGATATTAGACACAGTCTCAACATCAACATTATAAGCGTTGTAAATGTTGTAATTAGTAAATTTGCCTTACTTGTTTATTTTATCTTCAATCCTGTATTGTTGCTAATTTTGTCTTCTTGGCAGTTTTATCTTGATGTCACTATCTGCGGATTGAGAAATTTGATTCTGTTACCGGTTTGTTGGTCAATTGTGTAGGCGTTGGTATCTGTTTGATTGTTTCCTATTATATTTAATTATTATGAGACAGTCATTAATAGCTTTTTGTCAACATGCAACAATGTTTCTTAATTAACCTATGTGCGGTGCGAGTTTAGATCTAACTCAAACTGGCCTCTAGAATTTTCACGTCGTAAATTTTCACGTTGCAAATTAGTATCAAGTAAAAAGTTATGATTCAAATTGTTCTCTTTAATGTAATGCAGTAAAAAAGTAATGACATGCTACAATGTAATTTTATGTTTCAACTGGACTTTTTGAAGTAGTAATAACTGATTCATTATTACATTCTAAAACCCCATTTCAATGCGAGTAATGATCCGTACTCCACACGCATCGTTAGAAACCTTTACAAAACTTAAATCATTAATTGATTTTCTAAACCCAACTGTTGTCCAACCCACGGAAATAATTCTATTAACGTTCACAAATACAAGTAATTACTAATAAAAAGGGTAAGCATCAATCCTAAACAATACTCTATTGTTATAATGAATTGTTTTGTTATGTGTTCATCTCGAAAATGCTATTTCACTGTTATTATTTATTCCACCCACGTGTCTCAATTTGAATAATGCTTAAATTAATATAAATCAATCAACTCATTACGAATTTTATGATACAGTCATTTCCGACAAAAGTTTTCATTTGAAAGTTCAAAAGCGTTGCGGTATATTTGTTTCTGCTTAGTACATCGGTCGGCGCAAATGTTTCATCTAATTTCCAGTAATATCAGGTTACTCAATAACTAAAATGTTGCTTGAACATCATAACATTTCTCTTGTAACCAAATAATTTCATGTTTCCGCTGAACGTTGCTTCCATTAAATCGTTGTCAGCCGTCAACATTGTCGGCATCGCACTAATATCATCTGGCATGTGTTTACTTTCTACAATCAAACAGATCACATTAACCACATCCGTTATAGCAAGAGTTGAAAAACTGACCACCAAACCAGGAACAGCACTGAACGGCAAACTTTCGTCCGAAACACAGTTCACAGCACAGTCACAAATCCTTCCGTCGCTTTATAGGCCGCACTATCTCGAAGCAAACATCCCTATACAAACACACGGGGCCGGCACGATCTTTCGAGCGCGAATGAGGCGTCGGCAGCGATACGCATCCCCCGACGTCCGGAGAGCGACTGACTGGCGGAATTATGTTTAGCTGCGGGGCACACCGGCTATTGCATCCGAGCATAAACGAAAACGGCCGAATGGGATTTGGAGGTGTGAACGAGATGGGCCACACTTTCTCGGTGAACGAGCGAGAGAGAAACGCAGGTAGGGTGGGAGACGGCTGCACCAGGGCTTCATCTCTGCAGGTTGGGATATTGGAAGTGCATGCGTTTATGAACGGAGGTGCTTGTGACAGCCCTGCGGAATTCGTGGCTCCTGAGTCAATTAGGGCAACAATAAAATTGATCACAATTCGGGTCAATCAAGCCATTAAGTCATTAGGGTTGATAGATAACGATAAAACAAATATGACTGTAGTTTTGTTGATTGGGGAAGTGCTGCAACGTTATTGTTCTCGGGGGAATCGGCCGTTTTGTATCTGTTGTTACATTAATTGTGACGATACATCGTAAAGTTGTCACAAGAGACTTGCTCTTTTTATATATTGCTACACGTCTATGGTGATCCTATTTATCACGCAATAAATCATGTAGGTACTTATTTATATTATCTGTCCCACAAGTGTGAAAGTGTGTCACGATTTTTTTTTATGTTACACCAACCAGCCATCATAAATACGAGGATATTTTTGCATACATTATTAACTAGTAGTTTGAAATATAACGGAACGATCACAACACTCACTATTTTGTTAGGTTCCGTAACCCGTTCTTCATTTTTTTTGGATCCTCCAAGTTTTATCAGATTCCAATCGCTTCCAGAATTTTGCGAAGAATCTTCCTCTCGGCTATCAAGAGCTTATTCTCCTCCCTACGTGTTAGTGTCCAGGCTTCACAACCATTCATGAGAGTGGACCGTATTACCATATGAAAAAAGTACTCGTTAAAGTTTACACTACATTACTTTTAGCATTAAACAAATATACCTCTATAAAAAAGATTAAGTTTTAAAAATAGAAACCTCTAGAAATTAAACCCGTTTTGAATCTCACAACAGACTTGTTTATTCAAAACAGCGAACTTCACATGATAGTAAAAAGCGCTTTCATAGCTAAGCTTGAATAAACAGACACACAAACGAATAAAGCCCTCAGGTATGTTGACGCAAAGCTCTGCCATAATATGGGATATTTTAAGCTCTCAATAAAAAGTGGGATCAATCAACTAGTCTTACGATATTTTACTATTGGTATATTATTATGATTCTGTTAGGTTTGTTCCGGATAAGATCTTACAATTTTTAATTTAACTTCACTTTTCCCGGTGTCCCTCTATCTTGTGTATCTGTCCGTAGTGTGGTGGAAAAAGTATTCTTAGGCAAGCCGGAGAAGTTTTGACTTTTGCTAAAAATCCTTATATCCTTATATCCCCGTAAGTCAGTAGGAATCGGGTTTTATAGACTCTGCCTATTCTATACGTGTGTTCCTGTTCTGTCAGTAATGAAATCTCTCATAATAAATTTGACCCAATTTTCTGCATACATAATATATCTATAAATATTGTCACAAACGTAAACTATGAAAGAAAAATGTAATGTTATCCACTGCAATGTAAGCAGGACTCGAACCTGCGACCCTACGTTTCCAGCGTAGTGCTCTCCCAACTGAGCTATCACATCGTTACATCAATCACACCAAATCTTCCACTCCATAATTCTACGCTACTGGAGAGCCCTCTGCGTCATATGTGTTTAAGATGCTTATGCGCATTAGCCATACCCTTGGATGTGCATTTAAACGCACGATCCCTTTGTGTCAATATTTATAAAAATAAAATGTGGTATTTTATACAAAGATTCTATAAAAAAACATTAATAATATATCTATGAAAAATATAGGATGGCAATGCTATTATGACATGGTGCTGATGGTATGTCGTCGAGCTCGGGGTCGTTTAATTCGTCTTAATAAATTTTGCCCACCTCTGGGGTATATACTTGGAATAGATCGTAAATATAGGTACTTACTTTACAATTTTATAGTAGCTGCAATGTCAAGGCGGCTGTGACATAATTGTTTTATTACTCTGCAGGAATATTAAATCACTCAAATTAATTGCAACACCAATCAAGAGTCAATTAGCGCAAACTATCCAACCATCTGGTCATTACTGGCTACATTCAAAGAATATTAAGAGCATCTTAGTCAAGTATTTCTGATGTGGAATCATAAGGTCTAAGAACCTTATGATTCCACATCAGAAATACTTGACTAAGATGCTCTTAATATTCTTTGAACAACAAAATAAACAACAGCGGTTATAGTTACGCTCAGTCTAGTGTCTGTTCAGTCATTATTCTGATCAGAATGACGGGAGAATGATCGTTTAACCCTTTCGGACTGACGGATCGACGTTAAGAATGGTGAGAATGAATGAAAGACAGTAAACTGACAGTACGGAATGATGGACTGAACTGACGTCAGATTGAAAGTGTAACCAACCGATGACTTCGCATATTTAGATATCTAGTAGTATTACTATTTAGCCATCCTTTCCAATAACTCGAAATACATAATTATGTTTAGATGTGTTTTGTTTTTAATACAATGTGGCTTTACCATATTGTTTTTCTTCCACTGCGATAAAATGCGCTCACCCTTCACTCCACACCTGGAATCTACCTTTTACCGATATTTACCTCAAAGACTCAAGAGCTCTTAAATTGTGTTTTAACAAAATTTAATATATTCTCCTTACATATAAAAGGGCCCAGAGCAGACTACACCGACTTTGTATTCCGTCGTTGCGTTTGGATCCGACTCGATTTAGTACAGGTGTTAAAATAATATCCAGTAGGCATACATGGCATAGGTTACATGGATCGTTCTATCGGAATATACAGATACAGTAGCTAGATTTAAATAGCAGTGAGTGGGGTAGGCAGAACTGATAATCTTAGAAACGTTTTAGTCGCGACCGCGTATCGCATGATGCAGCCTCAGAAAATGTGAGATAACAATCTGGGCAATGGAACTACGGTACCCTTATAGTTTCGCCATGTCCATCTGCTGTTTTAAGATGTAGACGACTAGATTAGTCGTACGTGGCTGCGAGAAGAGAAGCCTGGATTTTGAAGACGTATATAGCCCAGTTGTAAGTCAATCTGTTTTGAAAATTTTACTAGCCGTTGCCGCATCCAAATTCCAAATAACATTTGACGTAAAGACAGCATTCTTGTACGGAGAGTCGACAGATGAAGTTTATATGAAACTATCTGTTGGCTATAAACCGACTGCAATACTACTGCAGTAGTTTTTCGGCTGCAAAAGTCGTTGTATGGCTTAGCTCCATTCACTTGGAACAAAACTTTTACCCAAGCGATGTTTAATTTGGGTTTCAAAAAGATAAAAACCGATCGATGCGTTTTCATAAAAAAAGATAAGTAAGTCAATAATAATCTGAGAGGAAAAGAAAAGAAAAAGATCAAAGTAATTTTGAAGAAACATGAAATCAAATTTGAAATTTAAAGCTAGTAAGATCATTATTAACCATTTCAAAATGGGGCAACTAGCATACATAACACATTCAACATTTGCCATTTTGAAACCTTACTTGGCCATACTTTTAGTATTGACTCCATTTACGAATATTCCAATATCCATAACTCAAAATATTTCTTAGACACTTTATGATGTTTCCCAATACATTACAGCCTAGACTGATTCAGAAGAAAAACGTCATAAATGTATAAATTCTTCTAATCCTTACCACCTTTTTCTTTTAGATTACAATAGAACACCCATGCAAAACAGCGTCCATAAATGCAAGCAATTAGAGAACCTGTCGAGACAAATTTATGGCCCATTTTCCCTTGTCAGAGCGGTGAGGAGTTTTACGAGGCAGTTTTGTGGGGTGCAAATATATGCGACAGACCATTCGGTTGCTGATGTGTTGTTTTAGTAACGAGGTGCGTGGTTGCAACTGCTTTAAGATCTCTTTAGGAACCATAACCCTTCCTTTTGGCTTAGCCGTAGTCGGGTAATAAAAGGAAAGACGCGATACATACACAACCGTAGCCGATGCCATACAATAAACACAGAAGGTTCAAACTACCGAAGGGTCTAAGCAAGACAAAAGAGGAAGGAAAGAAATTAAGGATGGTATCTTGATCTTCGCAAATGCCGCCTGTAACTGCATGTTTTGGTTGTTTAACCAACACTAGTTAAAATCGGTTAAAATCGCGCGCCAATTTTGCGCATACAAAATCGGAAGCATAATAGTGCGTTGAATCTTGTAATTAAGTTTCCAATAGTTCGCTGATGGAATTTCGTAAGTGATAAGTCTGCTTCAGTAGGTACTTATTAAGGGAGATGCTCATGGTGTGAATAACGCGACTCGTTCAATAATGGCGGTCAAGCTCAAGTCAAGAGCGAGAGCGTCTCCAATATCAGAACTCCAGTTTAATGAAATCCCATCAAAAACATAAACGAGAAAAATATCCAAGCTTGTAAACGGTTTCTCTAATAAAAAAAAAGTGAGATCTAACTGACAAACAAGTTATTTCAAATTCTCTTAAATAATATATCCTGTCATGCATAACTTTGTAAAAATAGTGAATAATAACTGAGACATTGAAACTAATTAGGTAACAGATAATATTTGCATCAATAAAATATGTTTATCTGTTACTTTCTTCATTTGCTTGAAATGATTTGTTATATCTACATTTTTATTTGTATGTAATGTCTCATTTTTTTCATGTCAGTACACACCACAATTTTTATTATTAAATCATTGATACAAAAATCAAAGCACAAAGAAAAATTTAAATGCGTAACCTGGTGGAAGATACCGAGAATCGAACCCGGTACCTTTGGATTGCCGCTCCAGAGCGTTAATCCTTCCACCACCCTAACGAAAGATTGCTTGGATCTTTCGAATTGTTCCTTATGCTTTGTGTATCTTTGCATTGTTTATTTAAAAGGCTTTACACCTTAGCGATCTCTATGTGAATACGTTAATATTCCCGGTTTCTTCCATCAGGTTACGCATTTAAATTTTTCTTTGAGCTTTGATCTTTTTATCAATGGTTTGATGATTTGTTATGTTATTTGCTGCTCAATAGTTTTCAAGTAGTCTGAGTTAACAAGACTCGCAAAATTACAAATGTATAAATGTTAAATAGATTTTAAGTTATTGGCGTGCTTAAAGTGGCCCGGAATGGTTCATTGTGTCACATTTTTGCTTCGCGAACTTGGCAGATAGTGTATCTAGACTCAGTTATTTTATCACCGCCCGAATGGTGTCCATTGCTGGACCACATAAATGGGTCATGCGCTATCCTCATCTAATAGCTTCCCGCGGGACCAGATAATTGGCGCACCTTGTGGTCTCTAAATTGTTTGTCTTCTGGGAGACAATTTTCACTGCAGAACTCTTGCTGTCCTGCAGATCTCCTAATTTTTTAATTAAATCTCGCAAGGAGATAGTCCGATAGCATAGCTAGATCTATTACCGTTTGGGTATCTTTGAGCCTTCTTATAAGACTTCCTGAAGGTAAGTAAGTAAAAATTTATGAAACTTCGAACGCCTTGTTCTATTGCAAGGGCACTAAAGATGAGATGTTTTGACCTGGGATCAATAATCGATTTTTTTCTTAAATCGGTAGTAGTCTGTAAATTGCACCCCACTGTAAAAATGCATCATAAAGTGGCGATGCTGCGAATGTACAAGTACACGTATCTAGCACGGCCTACACACCGACAAAGTAGAAACGGCGGAAGAGCAGCACATTCATATATGTATAAGCTTATTCAACTTACCAGCTAAAAGTCGTAAGTAATTTCCAGTGGCGATACACATGTGACGTTTTGGACGCTAGGTAATACAGTTAGTCAGTGCAGGCATATTATGATTGACAGTAATCTGTTCACGTCGTTTGTTTGACTTGCTGATGACTTACTACTGCAGTTTTGAATGGTTTTGATTCCTAGTTAACTAAACGAGACAAATCTGAGGTTTTAGACTCATGTTGAACTGCCTAAGCTTGTGTAGCCTTGGGCTATAGATCTGAGTTTCACCATTATCTCTCTCACTTGATGAAAAGTGACTAAAACCGGACCTACATGGCTCACACTTACCATGAAGATGAGCTTGGATCATAAACATTCATGTTATACTAACATGGATGTTTTTAGGATAGGTACCTAAGTAGAAACACAGAGATCAGAAGTTAAGCTCAGTCCGAAGTAATAATGAAGCTTATTTGTATATTTGATACTAGTTGCGCCGCGCAGTGTTACACGCTCATCCCACTGGAAGACTAAATTTTACGGGATAAAAAGTAACCTATGTGTTAATCCAGGGTGTCAGCTACCTTCATACCAAAATTTATCAAAATTGGTCCAGTCGTTTGGGCGTGAAAAAGTAAAAAACTTACACATAAATACTAACAAACTTTCGCCTTTATAATATTGGTGTGATGTATGTTAGTTTTAAGGTACATATATTTATATGGGTCACACTTGCCTGGAAATAAATGATTTGATTGATTGATACGAACCATTGGGTAGACACCTGATGGTAAGCGGCTACAGCATACTATAAACGTTTGCAATGCCAGAAGTATCATGTGTCTGCTGCCGATCTTTCGATAACTTTTTAAAGAACTCCATATAGGGCAAACATGAGCGTTTGCGATAGAAAATTCCTCCTAAGTCGCACTTTTGACCGGTTTTATACCATAGTATACAATGTATTACTACCTACTTCATCATTTCCGTGTATATATTACTTTGTCACAAGAGCCGTTCTCTGAAACCCAACTAATAAAACATCCGGCCGTGTTTATTTATCCTTGCGTAAACAATAAAATTAATAATTCAAATCATACACGCCACTCGCAAACAAAGGGTTTTGCATATTAAACACTGGATTTCCGCAACCGTCATACGAACTGGCAACAATTACGTTAAATTTAAATTAAAGTGTAAATAGTCTGTTGGAATGAATCATGGAAAATTTTGGCGATCTTGCATGTATCATGTGTAAACACAACAACAATAAGTCAAAGTTACTTAAATGGCAATTGACATTAAACATTTTCAAATAGTGCTAAGTTAAAACTAATTTTCATTACTTTATTACCACATAACCCAAAACTATTAATTTTATTTGGTTTTACGGAATTACGGACTAGTTTTGAAAATATTTAAAAAATGGTGAAAGCACAAGCGTCTAAGAATCAGCACTCAAATGACTGACTGACTGACTGAATGAATCAAGATGTAGGTACATTTGGAGTATAGCTTTATATGGTAGTGAGACATGGACACTGACACAAAGGGATAGAGAAAGGCTGGAAGCGTTTGAGATGTTGAAGCTGGACGGAAAGGAAGACCGTTGCTTACTGAAAACCATTCAAAATAGAAGAGGAGGACGGATGATTGGACACCTGATGCGACATGATGCTTTCTTTGTGAACATCCTGGAAGGCAAAGTGAACAGGAAAAGAGGCAGAAGAAGACCAATAATTACGTTTTTTAATCAAGTGAAAGAAAAAGTGGGCATTGTGTCGTATCAGGAGACCAAAACAAGAAATAGGGAAGAGTGGCGATTAACTACTCCACCGACAAGAACGAAGCTCTTAAATTATGAATGAATGAATGAATGGATTTTTTAATTATAAATTGGGATATTTACGAAGATGTAAAAATGTATCTGTCGGGGACAGGTCGGATGGCCGGTGCCGTGTGTGGTGGCACATTAGATGAGCTATTCGACATAGTTGTGGACGAGGAGGTAGTTCGAGCGAGATGAAACACTTCAGATACAATTAACTTGATTTATTCCTTATACAATGAAGCACAAAATAACAGTTCCTGGCACAGAGGTCTGTAAGCTAGGTTATCGAAGTCTCGAACAGAATAGTCTTTATTAAATTAACACTGTATTGTTGAGTTATAACGTTTCACTGATTCTAACTTGGTATAGCACAACGAAACGGGACAGTTCCAAGGCAGTAGTGCACTCGACGGGGACCCAAAGCGAAGTGTCGGTGGGCGTTCGCTGAGTGAACCGCCAAGACTCTGTCTAGCGCGCCAAAAACAGGTTCAAGGGGGCGCTACTGTCGCCTTCCAATGGCGCGCCGGCTTCGTTGAGCTACCGTACTCATGACCGTCTCCGACACGGCCATCCTGCGATGACACACGTCCTCGTGTGTTGCTCTGAAACAATCAACAACCAAAACAGTATCCACTCGGTCACTCCTGACAAACACGTCAAAATGGTAAGACAAAACAAAAACTTCATCTTTCCTTTCGCATCAAATAGTTACTGACACCAAAACAAAAAAAAATATCACAAAAATAATTTTGGCAACTAAGTGAAAGTTTTTGTTTTTTAACCGCAATATTTCAAAAGATACAAATCGAATTATGGTATCTTACAACCAACTACCAATTGTAACATTACTTATTCTCTCAATAGTGCAATACGTTTTAAATGAGATTGTACTACAATGTTACTTGTTGTGAAACAAACTAGCTATTTACCACTTCTACCTTAGAAAACACATTAGGAACCATGTACCACCATATCATTTCCTTTTGGTTCGCCTTATTGACAATATCAAAACATTTAAATCAACAAAAATCCGTTCAACAAAACAGGTATCTCATTCGTGGCCTAGGGCTAACTTAGCCACCCAATACGCGCATCCCCACGGGATCGCCGAGTCAACCCTATGACTCTACGGTCTCTGCGAGAGAGACCCGACCTCCGCCAGCACCTACCGCGCACCGCGTATCCACGGACTGCTTAGAGCAGATGCCGACTTCTACCGGACTACGGCTACGATGAAGTGACTGGTATGGTCGACCAGCCGAACTGAGAACCTTCCTACCAGTCTCACTATATTTTTTTTTCGTCTACTTCAAATGGTACGTAGCTCCCGGGCATTTCCCTCAACCTATCGTGCAAGTACGCGCATGTTTGGAAGTCAAGTTTGGTAAATGGTCTTGCAATTTACAATACTACTTGTCAACATTTCTAATAGGCTCGCTTCAGCAACTTTATTTATTGCACAGTACTAACAATTTTAGTTAGACTGATACAAGTCATACATAGTCACTGAATTATACAAGCAATTGCCATGGAACTTATTGGAAATCAACTCTTCCATAAGCGATCACTCGGCAACCGAATCACAATAAAATGAGAACTCCTCACCAGATTGCCTCATATGGTGTGGTGTGGTGACGTCACACGTCAACCCTCTTCCCCGTGGTTGAAGGCGCCCTGTCGCTCGCCTTCGCGCAGTTCTTTACGCGATGTCTTGTACCGTGGCAGCCGAAGTAGACGGCTCATGGTTTAGCTATTAGCTGCTAAGTCCGCGAATCTTTTCCTGAAACAAAAACTTCAAGCACAGTATCACAAAGCTCGGTAATTCTAACCTTAAATTTAACAAACTCAACTTCAATTCAACAACAACTGAAATTGGATTTGTAATTACTTATAGTCAAATGAATTGTTTCTTTTGTTATCTGAAATAACATGCCATACGAATAATAATAATCCAACAAAAAAAAGGAAACTCAAATCAATCTAGCAAAGTTAGGTAGGTACACTGAAATTATGATTCGTTAATGTGAACAAATAATCTACGACGTAGATGCAAGAAAAGATTTAAATCAAATCATTATTTGCATTTTAATAACAAACTTTACTTTGTATGATAACCTTTGGATTACCAAGGCTTTACCGATTATGAAACATTAATGATAAAAATCAAACCTCAAATTCAAATTCTTGTTCTAATATTTTCCTAATCCTATTAGTGTCTCCAGTTTAAATATTTTAGGCTAAAGCGATCATCACAGTTAAAAGTAACATTAGAATCGTTTAAACAAATCTCAGGCTCACCAGTTCTTACGGAAGTTATAGGCGCTAAACTATACACCAGCTAATGTACACCGAGTAAGAAACTATTCAAGATGTCAACAAATTAAATTCTACAGAACGATTGGAAAATCATGAACAGAGGGTAGATTATTAAAGCAGCCGCTCCTACTACTAAGTACTGTGTATGCTTAGAATAATAATTCTAAGTGTGTATGATTGATGCACCCTCACAGCGCAATTTTAAAATGATAAACTTTAATAAGGGTAGGTAAACTGCGTAGTGGTCATATTAATCGACACTAAATCTCTGTAGAAACATTTCGCGTTTGGTCATATTATATCACTAAGAAAACAATCGTTAGAAAAAAAACGTGCAATAAACTTTTTTTCAAATGATTATTAATTTCTATCACGCAATACCTATTCAACTTTTACTTGGAGTGTTGCTTTTACCAGTACCCGTTAGTACTTTTTTTTGACAAATACCCACTAAACTGAATAAGTGCGACTCAAGTCTACCCCAGAATCTAGCTACACTTTTATTAGTGAACAAAATATCGGAATCGTAGTGAAAAGTTAACGACTGACCTGATGTGCTTTTAAAATCTGTCGGTGGGGCCATGGTGCCTACGTCCACGTGTCGCTCGTAGTTGACCGTCGCTTCTGGGTCACTTCTACTGGTGCAACAACTGACGATGTGTCCCGCTGTTCTTGAAGTAAACAATGAACTTCGATGTAGTTTGTATTGTGACTGCTGGCTTTTGTCGCCGAGGTGGTAAGTTGTAGTTTTCTTTTATACGAAGTAAGCAATCGAATTTTTCATGTCCGTTTCTCTCGCAATGAAAACAATTTAAACAGTGCAATCTTCATTTGTTTTCATACGGTTTTGTAGGTCTCCGTGACGGTGTTAGCTTGAGTTTCAATAACGGAAACGCTTGTAGCTCCTGTTCCTTCATTTAGTGATGTCAAGTTCGTTGTATTTCAAAGAGTAACCACAAACTTTTTCTTCCGTTTTATTCGCTTCGAATTCCATCATTCTTCGTGTTCGCTCATGGGCCGTAGATACCATCCCACTTCTGATGTCGGGGACAGGTCGGATGGCCGGTGCCGTGTGTGGTGGCACATTAGATGAGCTATTCGACATAGTTGTGGACGAGGAGGTAGTTCGAGCGAGATGAAACACTTCAGATACAATTAACTTGATTTATTCCTTATACAATGAAGCACAAAATAACAGTTCCTGGCACAGAGGTCTGTAAGCTAGGTTATCGAAGTCTCGAACAGAATAGTCTTTATTAAATTAACACTGTATTGTTGAGTTATAACGTTTCACTGATTCTAACTTGGTATAGCACAACGAAACGGGACAGTTCCAAGGCAGTAGTGCACTCGACGGGGACCCAAAGCGAAGTGTCGGTGGGCGTTCGCTGAGTGAACCGCCAAGACTCTGTCTAGCGCGCCAAAAACAGGTTCAAGGGGGCGCTACTGTCGCCTTCCAATGGCGCGCCGGCTTCGTTGAGCTACCGTACTCATGACCGTCTCCGACATATCAATATTTTTTTTTTATCCTTTATTTGATTATTCGGAAAAAGGCCTGGAAAAAAAAATTAAATTTTGGTCAATTGACGAGCTATATTATGTTCGATGTTTCCTAAGGAGATCCACAGAAGAACCGACGTTGTCGACTTAGCTCCAAGCATACCACGGGGTTTTCGGTGCACGAATGATTTAACACTAGGCGGACAGTAGGCGTCAAATCATCTGTGCACCGAAAACCACGGGGTACGGCTCCAAGAGTGGTCAGATTGGCAGTGTCAGTGGGTTAGGCAGTTAATAGCTTGAAGAATCGACAGCAAATAGATATAGAACGAGTGATCCTGATCCAAACCAAACCAAACGAACCGTATGACGTTGCTCGAGTCTCCAAAGCTTGCTAGACAAGTTTGTCTTTATTACTATTATTTTTATTTCGCGTTCAGGATAAAAAGTAGCCTATGGTGTGCCAGGGTGTAAGCTACCTCCATACCAAACTTTATCAAAATTGGTCCAGCCGTTTAAGCGTGAATAAATAACAAACATACAAACACAGTAAAAAAACTTTCGCTTTTATAATATTATTATTGTTATAAAGGTATTATGAATATCTAAAACAATTCCTTTTCTAAAGTAACTTGCTTAGCTTAGATTAGAGTGTACTTGGTAATCACAAAACACTGTTCTAATGCTTTGTATATACATATATGTTCGATCCCTTCACACACGAATACGGCCATCGAATTGTTACGCGTTCATTCATCATGCAATAGTGCTGAAGTAATCGGATTACGGTGCATTGTTTGAATAAGCCCGCTTGCATTCAAGCCACACCTTTAGGTTAGATTGAGTGAAACCAGTAAAACTAAGGTAGCTTTTAGTATCGGCTGTTTGTTAACGTGTAGGTATGATAGGGCTGAGATGCAAAAGACATAAATAAATTTGACGACGCGTTTGACTCGGTTGGTAGACACCTGCCTACTGAGTCGGCGGTCCCGGGTTCGAATCCCGGCCGGGGCAAATATTTGTGCAAATATTTGTTCTTGGGTCATGGATGTTATCTATATATGTATTTAAATATTATGTATATCGTCGTCTAGTACCCATAGTACAAGCTTTGCTTAGTTTGGGGACTAGGTCGATTTGTGTAAGATTGTCCCTTAATATTTATTTATTTATTTAAATAATATGTATTAAGCACAAGAGATGTGGTGCTGGAGGAGAATGCTCGGTATATCATGGACGGAATTCCGAACCAATGAGTCCATTCTTCGAGAGCTAGACGTCAGACAGAGGCTATCAAGCATAGTACAAGCTCGAATCCTCACTTTCTTTGGACACGTATCGCGGGGCGGATGCGAATCTATCGAGCGCCTGGTGGTACAAGGCAAAGTCGAGGGAACCAGACCACGCGGAAGATCACCGATGAGGTGGACGGATCAAGTAAAAACCGCCGTCAACGGTCCTCTACACGAATGTACCAAGAGGGCAGCAGTACGAGAAGAATGGCGTCGCATTGTAAAGCAGGCCACAAAATCAACGAAGTGACGGCCACGACCACTCTGGCAAGAGTGTACCGCCAAAGAAGAAGATTAAGCTCGGCAATACTGCCTGCGTTTTGGGCACACTACCACGGGGTCCCGATCTTTTTTCATATTAAGGCATTGTTTTATTGATTTGGTATGATAGGGCTGAGTTGCAATACATAGACATAAATAAATAATATGTATAAAGCTCGGGAATACTATGGCTGCGTTTTGCGCACCCTACCACGGGGTCCCGATCTTTTTTCATATTAGGGCATTGTTTTATTGATTTGTTTATTTATAGAATTTTACCGTAGCTCTCTCTGCATTACGTTTTTTCAATAAATGTATTTGTTGTTTTTGTTGTTGTTGCTGTTGTTTTTTTAAATATATTTTTAAATGTTCGTCATGACAGTTTGTTTTTTTTGGCTGGAGGGCTCTCTGCCTTCAAAATGCAATAAAAAAAACTAGTCAATGATTGACACCTTGTCAACCTCGGTGCGATGCCTAATAGCGTGGTCGTAGCGCGTACTGTGTCTATTTTGACATAGGCTTTAATGTCGGAAAATGGCATGGTTCGGGGCTGTTTTAGCCTTAGTTTACTTACCAGACTTTTGTAGAAAATGTATTCAAAAGTATGCAATCCAATAGTATCGTGTGCCTCATCTCCACCCACAGGCAATACTTACCCGCTGTAGGCGCGAGTGAACATTGCGTGGGCATCGGTTTATTGCACCTCTTATTGTTTCTTCCACCTTTGACATTATGCGGAATCCCAACTTCCTGCCGATGCGATGTATCAATGGAAAGTGACCAACACCTGATGAAAATCCGAAATTGTTACTTTATTACTATGTTTAAACTATTCATGCAAATTACAGCGCAGAATTAAACACTGCACAAGGTTATCTCTTTAACTCTCCGTAAAAGCCACTAGAAAAATGAATTTAATAGTTATTTGTGTAAAATGCGTCGCGATTGGTTATATGCGCTTGTGCACTGCTACGACTGGCTACGAATCCGCGGTGATTTAGCCCGAACAATAGCGGCAGGCAGAGCCGAACGTTTTGGTGGTTGGTCATCCCAAAAAATCGTTTCATCCCATGCAATACTTACCCGCTGTAGGCGCGAGTGAACATTGCGTGGGCATCGGTTTATTGCACCTCTTATTGTTTCTTCCACCTTTGACATTGTGCGGAATCCCAACTTCCTGCCGATGTATCAATGGAAAGTGACCAACACCTGATGAAAATCCAAAATTGTTACGTAGTTTATTACATGTTTAATTAATCTAAACTTCCTGTGGAATTCTTCCGATGGAAAGTTTTTGGTAACCATCAACTGAGGAACACCTGATTGAAAAATCCACCTGATTGAAAGGATCCACTTGTGATTACGCAATGACGATTGGGTTTGTCTTTTGTTGAGTAATTGCATTATGATCTCAGCTTTTTGAATTGGCACATGTCGTTATAACCAAACAATAAAGTTCTTATCCTTATCTTTATCGTTACCGCCTAATGACGTTTTCAAGTGGAATCGGGTCTTGGTATATGGAATGAACGATACTTAGTATAGGTACATATTTATTCAAAATGTTAGAGATACAGTACAGAAGTAAGATTGTACTCACCACGTGCCGCGTAGCCTACTGTTTTTTTTTTTTTTTTATATAATAAATAAATAAATATCAGACAACCTCACACAAATCAACCTAGTCCCAAATTAAGCTCAAGAAGGCTTGTGTTATGGGTACTAAGGCGACGATATACATACTTATATAGATAAATAAATACTTAAATACATAGAACATCATGTTTAGCACCATGGTGGACAGATCCGCCTTCTAGTTTTGTAGCGAGTGCGTTTTAACCACACGTGCCAATCCTGTCATGCCCAACTGCCACTTGAATGGCATTTTACACATACAGCGAATGGAATACAATTTTGAGGCGGTAACGATATGGCGGAGGCGCCAAAGAGTCGGTAGTGTTTAATTTTGTGATATGAATGAGTGACCCACGATCGTGCGTCAGTGTTGCCAGAGCCATTGTGGCATAAGTTACGTTTCATTCCTCAAAAAGTTACATTTTTGCTGCGAAAGTTACATTTTAATATTAATAAAAAAACCGGTCAAGCGCGAGTCGGATTTGCGTACCGAGGGTTCCAAAGGTACAAACTATGAAAGTATATAATATTTACTGTAAATAAGTTTGTAATATCAAAAAATATGATCGTCACTACCCAAAAATGTGTCATCAATGTCATCATCATCATATCAGCCGATATACGTCCACTGCTGGACAAAGGCCTCCCCAAAGTTCTCCAGAACGATCGATCTTGCACCGCCCACATCCAGTTTCTGAATTTTTAATTACCCTATGTGATTTGACAGATGTCGTAATTTATATTTTCGTTATTCAGAAATTATAATTTAAAACAATGAATGAGAAAACACGTAATTGCTGATATTAGATTGACTTTTATGGATAAAAAGTGATATGTTGAAACCAAATTAAACTTAATTAAATTGCGCTCGTAAAAAATTGCGTCAGTTTATTCCGGCTAATTAAAATCAGACTTTAAAAAAATCAAGGAAAACGCCTCAGTTTTAAATGTTTTAATATGTTTAGGTACTCGCTAATACAGTCTGTTAAGCGACTCGTGTAGCTTGATAAAAGCAGCCAGGTAGCTCCTTTTTCAATTATTCTTTAAGTTTTGATCTTTTTATTAAAGGCTTAAAAGCAGCCAATTCAAAATTCTTACTGGTATCTGCACTGATAGTGCACCGAATATATGCGTTAGATAAATTACAAATTTTATTTTAAAAACTTAATGAAGGAATTGTATTATATTTGTGTTGACTGTTGATATTGATATTTGTTAGGTTTTTTGAATTTATCGCGTCTTTCAAGGGACACGACTCGTTAGACAAACTTGGTGATGATTTAAAAAAAAATATTTAAAAAATTAAAACTGACGGGAGAAACATAATGTTAATCTTGCGATATTGTGTAAATATTTATTTTATTAGTTGTTAAAAGCATCATATACATACTATTAAATATTATAGTGTCTTGGCCGAAAGTGCAATAGTTGGACTTGTATTACCTAGGGCCTCATCTTTGCCCTCGAACTTACTCATCCATCCGTTGTTTACTTTCCAACCTCTACAAAAATTTGTTTGCTTCTTTTTGCTATATAAATACAACTTTACGGATTTACAAATTGACATTGTGGCGTATCTAATGAAAGGGCTTCGTTAGCTGATTCCGAATATATACTGGATTATTACATTAATGGTACTTATTTGAGAAAAAATTTAAACACATTATCGAAATTTTCATTAAGTTTTTTTTCAGTGGTACACATGTTATATTTTTGCCCGATAGTACATGTTATTTGGATTCAGAATCTAAATTAATGTTCCCACTTTAGTATTTTTAACAAAACCTATTGAAAAGTTACGAAAATTCCCCAGAAATCAAAAGTTACTTACATGTTACGAGAGAGGGTCAAAAGTTACGAAAAATGTAACAAATGTAACCATCTGGCAACGCTGTCGTGCGTGTATTTGGAACAAAAGACGGCGGAGCTGAGCCCGTTTTGCTTATAACCTAAAACAGTCTTGACAGAGCAGAACGCCATCTAGTATACTCAAAGAAAAACCCTACAAAATTTATGTGGGAGTCCCAGACGCTAAGCCAGTGCCACATACCTAAGCTACTTTGTTACGAGGAGCGCGGAATGCAAATTCTTTCGTAGGAACTCTGCGAAGCATTCAATGGTATGTGGTCCGATCCGATAAATTGTTTATCAGTTTATATTGCAATAGACTTCCGCAGTAAAAACAGTTGCAAATTCCTTTTTAAGCCCCAATTCACCTGTCGATGAGAGTAAAGATATTCAATTCAGTAACGATTAAAAGCAAAAGCAAGAATTCCAATTCAAAGTTCGATTGAATCGGCTCACAAAGTTTCTTGAGGATCGGTTGAGAAATGTAGCCTGTAGGCGAGAACATTTGAGAATCCGGACAAACGGACATCCGCACATCCAAACAGCCGGACATACGAATTAAATTTTGGGCCAAGCCGAAATGGAGATACTTCGCTCGCTCAGTCCCTAAATTAACTTAGATATTTAGTATAAAGGATCATACCGAAATTCTTGGTCAACCCACGCCCGCCCATTCACAGATATATATAGTTCGTGTGGGTGTGCTCATTTAGCATGTCTACGTCTATTTTGACCCGCGGAAGTGTGGCAGGCCAAGTCCGGAAATAGGCACACTCAACATAATTGTTTTCGATATCTGCAAGCTACTGAGCAAAATTGGTTCCTCCGCCTACGGAAGTTAGCCGTCATCTACATGAAGAACGTGGAAAACATTTTGTTTGGCTAAATATCCTGGAATGCCTTGCTGTAGCTAAACAACGGGCTGAAATCCCTTTAGGTGAGGGAGGTCATCCTCGTTTTGAGTCAATTTCGAGCAGGGTCATATTCTTGGTTCGTCTTCCTTCTCGGAAGATCATCTTCGCCTCCTGACAACTTCGAAGGCCAAGAAGAAGGTCATGTTCTTAGCTAGTCAGTTTCTTAGAAGGTCGCCTTCGTTTCGTGTCAATTTCGAGGCACGTCATGTTCTCAGCTGGTCATCTTCGTTTCGTGTCAATTTCGAGGAACGTCATGTTCTCAGCTGGCCACCTTCTCAGCATGTCATATTTGCTTCTTGTCAATTTCGAAGGATGTCATGTAGTCAATTTCTTAGTTGGTCATCTCGGTTTAAAAACTTCAACTTTATTTCGATTAAATATATTTAAGCAGTTAAGACTTCATAGAGATCTTCATAGAGAGACCTTTATAAGCCTGTCCTTTTCAATATCATTCTTGATCCCTGCTATTAACAATTAATAAAATTACAAATTTCACTGATATAAAAACAAGGTGCTACTAAAGTAAATAGCATAAGATTAGTTAGACGCCCAGAGAATTTCGTTGAAATAGATTAACTTAGGCGATGACTAACCCAGAAAATGACGTCCTGGATGGGTCTATTGACCCATTTAGAAGACGATTACACTAGAAGATGACGTGCTGCGAAATAGACTTAGGTACTTAGAAGATGACTAATCTAGAAAATGTCGTCCTGCGAAAAATACCTACATAGAAGATGACCAACCCAGAAAATTACGGCCTGTGAAATAGACCCACTAAGAAGATGACTATCCCAGAAAACGACGTCCTTCTAAATAGATGGACAACAAACATGACGATTTCACTAAATTGACTTTCCACGAAAACGACTTGGCTCGCCTGATGGCTGAAATCCTCAAAGCATCGAGGGCAATTCGAGAAGCCTGCGGATACACCAGGAGAATCCTGCGCTTCTGGACGGAGTTAGGCTGGCTAGACACTGAGCTGGCAAGTCTGTATGTACAGACTATGTGCGTACCGCACAACGGCCCGAATATACACGGGCTAAGTGCGGAAAACGGAGCCCATAACCATAACCACCATAACCATAGGTCAATATTGTACGTATAATATTTTATATCGGACAACCTTACACAAGTCAATCTAGTCCCACAGTACGCTCTAGTAGGCTTGTGTTATGGACACTAGACGATGATAAACATACCTACTTATATATGTCGGCGAGACAGCGCTTCGATCAACCGTGATTGAAACGTCAAGCAATGTCTGCTGTCAAAACATTGCTTGGGAGTGGTCTGTGCTTGGTCCGTTGTCGGGTAGTTGCAAAACGTCACAAATTCTTATACTAGCAAACTAAAGGGAAAGTGTGCACCTGCAGCGCCACCTGCACAACTGGCACGGCTGTGAGCCGACTATATAAAGACTGGATCGCAGTCAATCGAGTCATTCTGTTGCCGAACGCCATAGCGAACGGACTTAAGCACAGAACTCTCCGCGTTTCGTAATCCAGTGAATTATTAAAAACATTTTAAGAAGTGTAATAATTATACCTAGTGATTAAAAGTAATTCAGTGATAGATCTGTTTTTGAACTATTCGAATCCACCAACCCCCATAATGGCTGGTGGTGATGAGCCTTGTGAAGGCCCGGCTCCGTCCCCTATCATCTCTCCGCCATCAGAAGTGGGATACGCTCGTCATGCACCACCAGGAAATAACGACGATATGTGGCGCGCATTGTTGGAGCAGCAGAATCGGAACTTTATGGCAATAATCGAGGCTATGAAGGTGCCGCAATATTCTGATCACTTTAAACTGCCTGAATTTGACCCTACTAAGCACAGCGACCCGCGCGCTTGGCTAACTACTGCTGACCTATGTATGGCTGAAAAACCGTTGCAAGGCGCTGCGCTTATTATTGCCTTGAGTACAGCTATGAAAGGGCAAGCATCTACGTGGTTTTCACAAGTTACTTTCGCCGGAATTACCTGGAGCGAGTTTAAGTCGCTTTTTACCGCAAGATACGATTGTCGTGATACTGCTGCAGCGTATCTGATTGATCTCAACAACAACAGACCAAAAGAAGGCGAATCATTAGCATCGTACGCAGCTACAATGTACACGTCCTTAATGTCACGATGGAAGGACGCCTCCACTGAACAGATAGCTGTGTCCTACATATTGGCACACCTTGCACAATTTGAACCACGTGTTCAACGCTTATCTTTCACGACCGAAGTACCTTCGCGAGAAAAACTGCAACAATAACTATCAGCAGTATCATTTTTAAAAAGGAAATCTAACGATCGTGAAGGACCTGACGCAAAAAGATTCAGAACTTCTTACCCTTCTACCCCGACTACAACAAAATGTTACACATGTGGCAAGATTGGACATAGAGCATCACAATGCAAAACGAAGATTTCTTCACGCACCGGGAAAGATACGTCATCTCAACCAATTCCAGCGAAGCCGGGTGTCATCTGTTTCAACTGTCGCGGTGCGGGACACTTCGCGAAGAACTGCCCGACGGCGAGCGGCAAGCCGACAAGTGGTGGAGTGACTCCTTCATCCACGGAGAAGAGGATTGACGCTTGCGATATCTCCACACCACATGGAATATTAAGACATTCGGGTGAGGAATTTTTATTTTATTATGATTCGGGTGCGGAGTGCTCGCTTATGAAAGAGTCGGTGGCTAATAATTTTCATGGCAAAAGGCTGAATCATGCAGTAACTATGACGGGCATTGGTCTAACTAAAGTTGTTAGTACTACACAAATTCTCTCGACGGTCCTAATCGATGACATGTACTTAGAAATACTTTTTCATGTCCTACCTGATAAACACCTACGCTACGATATTATGGTAGGGCGCGAGATTCTCCAACAGGGTTTATCTGTCCATATGACGATGGATCAGCTCCGTTTTGAGAACATTAAAACTGTCAATGTATGTGAAGCCGAAACCCTTTGTGATATTGACTTCAATCAAATCGACACGGACGTTTCTTCCGATGTTAGGCCTAAATTAGAAGCTGTTTTAAACAAATTTAAAGAACATTTCACTTCTGGTATCCCCAACCACCGCGCCCAAACCGAACCGATGAGGATCAAGCTTAAAGATTGTAATAAGACTGTTTGTCGTCGTCCGTATAGACTTTCAACCGAAGAGCGACGTATTGTGCGTGAACGAATTGAAGAGCTAACTCACGCAGGGGTAATTCGTCCGAGTTCATCTCCGTTCGCGAGCCCTATTCTTTTAGTAAAAAAAAAGGATGGTAGCGATAGGCTTTGTGTTGATTATAGGGAGTTAAATGATAATACAGTTCCTGACCGCTTTCCTTTACCTTTGATTTCGGATCAAATAGCTCGCTTACATGCTGGTCGCTACTTCACCACTCTTGATATGGCTTCTGGCTTCCATCAAATCCCTATACACCCAGAATCTATCGAATGCACTGCCTTCGTTACCCCTGAAGCTCAATATGAGTATGTCGCCATGCCTTTCGGTTTGCGTAATGCGCCGAGTGTATTTCAACGCGCAGTTAGTCAGGCTCTGGGAGGACTCGTCAACTCTTACGTGGTCGTTTACATGGACGACGTACTCATAGTGGCATCTACCCCCGAAGAAGCCCTCGAACGACTTTCAACCGTCCTTTCGATACTCACGGAAAAGGGGTTCTCATTAAACATAAAAAAATGTGCCTTCCTAAAGCAAGAAGTAGAATACCTAGGCTATGTAGTCAGTAACGGCGAGATCAAACCCAACCCTAAGAAGGTTCTTGCTTTAATTAGTCTCCCACCTCCAGAAACGGTTACTCAACTACGTCAGTTCATAGGCCTTGCGTCTTATTTCCGGCAGTTTGTCGCCAAGTTTTCCCAGACTATGGCACCGCTATATGCTCTGATCTCTTCCAATAATAAATTCGATTGGACCGCTGCCCATGAAGCCATTAGACAAAAGATTATGACAATACTGACAAATGAACCTGTCTTGATGATATTCGACCCTGAACTTCCTATAGAGCTACATACAGATGCGAGTGCGTTAGGGTATGGGGCTATACTTTTCCAAAAGAAAGACGGAAAGCTTCGAGTGGTAGCTTACTTCAGCAAGCGCACTACAGCCGCAGAGTCGAAGTATCATTCATATGAGCTGGAGACTCTTGCAGTTGTAAACGCCATTAAGCACTTTAGACACTTTTTACACGGTCGTAAATTCATCGTCGTAACAGACTGTAACTCGTTGCAATCTTCTCGAAAAAAGCTCGACCTCACTCCACGTGTCCATAGGTGGTGGGCGTTTTTGCAAACATTCGATTTTGATATTGTACACAGAAAAGGTGATCGTATGTGTCATGCCGATTTCTTCTCTCGCAACCCACTGCCGCTCCCGATTCCAAAACCCTTTGAACAAGTTACACCTAAGCGTGTCGACATAACTGAGTTGAGCAGTAATTGGTTAGTTGCAGAACAACAGCTTGACAGTGAACTCTCTAAACTCACCTCCGACTTGAATGAAAATAAACTGGCCGAAAACATCTCCAAAACGTATGAGATTCGCTCTGGAATCTTGCACCGCAAAATTCAGCGACATGGTAGAACTCGGTGTTTGCCTATTTTACCGCGATCTCTCAGGTGGTCTGTTATCAATAACACGCATGAGTCCCTTATGCACTTGGGTTGGGAAAAGACTCTAGAAAAGCTCTACGAACTGTATTGGTTCGAGAACATGGCCAAATACGTTCGTAAATTTGTCGATAATTGCGTCACTTGCAAAATTTCAAAAACCCACTCTGGTAAAGTTCAGGCAGAACTCCACCCAATCCCCAAAGTTGCTATTCCATGGCATACTATACACGTAGACGCCACCGGCAAGTTAAGTGGCAAAAATGATAAAAAAGAATACGTGTTTGTAATGATAGACGCCTTTACCAAATTCGTTCTGCTTCACTACACTCCCAATATCGATTCCAAGAACAGCATTCAAGCTGTAAAATACGCTGTCACGCTGTTTGGTGCTCCCACACGTATTATCGCGGATCAGGGTAGATGTTTCGCGAGTCGAGAGTTTAAAGAGTTTTGTGAATTATCCAATATACAGTTGCATCTGATTGCTACAGGTAGTAGTAGGGCTAATGGACAGGTTGAACGCGTCATGAGTACGTTGAAAAACATGCTCACGGCCGTCGAATTAGGCGAACGTTCTTGGCAGGATGCTCTCCCCGACGTTCAGTTGGCTTTCAACTGTACGCAGAATCGCGTAACCAAATCAAGTCCCCTAGAACTACTAATAGGTAAAGTTGCGCGACCACTAGGAATAGCACAAGTTGTCGATGACGAACAAGTTGATATCGCACAGGTCCGAAATATAGCTGTAGAAAACATACAATCAAACGCCCAATATGATAAGTCACGGTTTGATTGTAATAAAGCCAAATTGAATAAATTTTCTGTAGGAGACTTTGTTTTATTGCAAAATGAAGAACGCAATCAAACAAAGTTAGACCCGAAATATAAAGGGCCGTTTAAGGTAGTAGAGTTGTTAGAGGGGGACCGATATTTGCTAAAGGCTTTAGACAGTAATAGAACGTACAAGTATGCACATGAACGGTTGCGAAGGATGCCTGAAGGTCAAGTAGTCATAGAAGACTTAGTTGATCATGGTAATGATACGGTATAGCGAGGTAGAGACACATCGCGTGATTAAATACGGTAACACTCGATTGAGGTGTTGCTTGAGCGCTCGATGGAGGCGCGAATCAAATATGACGCTCGATGGAGGTGTTGTATGGCTGTGTGATCATAATGCTCGATGGAGGCGTTATGTGTGCTTGAGAGAGGCACTGTACGTAATCACGATATGTGTTTAGTTTGGTGTGTTGATCATAATATGAGAAGATTGAGTGACCTTCAGGAATTCTGTTTGATTTAAGTTAAGAGTTACAGTAGTGTACATAATTTATATGGCATGCTAAGCAGTTTACTGTAAATATTAAGGAACTATGTTGCAATAAACTTGATTACACGTGTATCAGCATTTTTTATGGTCAGAGATGACCGAGCGTTGGCACATATTACTGGTGTGATAATTTGTTTTCAGACGCACACGAGGACGTGTGATGCGGCAGGATGGCCGTGTCGGCGAGACAGCGCTTCGATCAACCGTGATTGAAACGTCAAGCAATGTCTGCTGTCAAAACATTGCTTGGGAGTGGTCTGTGCTTGGTCCGTTGTCGGGTAGTTGCAAAACGTCACAAATTCTTATACTAGCAAACTAAAGGGAAAGTGTGCACCTGCAGCGCCACCTGCACAACTGGCACGGCTGTGAGCCGACTATATAAAGACTGGATCGCAGTCAATCGAGTCATTCTGTTGCCGAACGCCATAGCGAACGGACTTAAGCACAGAACTCTCCGCGTTTCGTAATCCAGTGAATTATTAAAAACATTTTAAGAAGTGTAATAATTATACCTAGTGATTAAAAGTAATTCAGTGATAGATCTGTTTTTGAACTATTCGAATCCACCAACCCCCATAATGGCTGGTGGTGATGAGCCTTGTGAAGGCCCGGCTCCGTCCCCTATCATCTCTCCGCCATATAAATAAATACATACTTAAAACAAATAACATCCATGGCCCAGGCACAAATATTCGAGTTGGATTCGAACCCAGGACCGTCGGCTCAGTAGGCAGCTTCTTAACGACTGTGCCAACCGCGTCGTCAAATTAAAATAAGTATTTAATCTATTAGATTGCAGTAATACATTAGTTATCACGAGATCATACTATCTTAAAACGGATTGGATCGGATCAATCGCTTTACGATATAAATATTATCAACATTATTTACGACAAGCTTACTCATATCATGATGTCTTTGAAAATTACATTGTACAATTCCGATAACCTCATTAATGTTTGGAATACTTTAGGCGTGACTATACGCCTTCAAGTGTTCATTTAATTACAAAATGAAGATCCAAATATTGTTTAGTTTAGTGTTCAGTTTATCTTTACTGAAATGCGAAAAGTTTCGCTTTGATAACTACACTGTGCATAAAATCTTCCCAGACAATGTGCAACAGATGAAATTGCTCGAAGAATTACAAAACGATGTGAGATTTGATTTCTGGACTGATCCGGTGCCCTCGGCAGAATTTGTCTTAGTTATGGCAAGTCCGGCAGATACAGAAGAACTATCTAGTTTATTGATGGAAAATAATATGAAGTCTGAAATAACTATGAACAATGTCCAAGAGTAAGTAACAAATGTATATAATCTTGTAAACTATTTACAAAACGGGTTTACTCTCGGCGTAAAAGTCGAATATCGCTCGACAAGTCGACATGTTTTGAATCGGTACGCGATTCATCATCAGGAGAGCCAATTAGCCGCGGCGGAGTCTAACCGAGAACACGTCGAGTTATATTCGTCTTCTACGACTTGAATAAATCCGTTTTGTATGTATTTTAACATCTCTGTGAGGCTGGTAGTTTTATATGTAAAATAACCCTACTGCCAAAAAAATAATAAGAGCCATTTACATTTTTGTCATTTTCATATACCTACTTACAATATTCTAAATAAAATTTAAAGCTATCATAACAAAAGAAAGTTAAAACTACGTTATCTTCAACCCCAAATAATCTATTATTTTACAAGCTTTTATTTAACTCGCATTGTATATAAGTATGTTTGTTCGGGTAGAATCTTGCAACTCAATTTTGAAGCAGATATCGTCAACCGAACTTTATCATAACCAAGAAACAATCATACAAGTAGGGGACGAGAAGGGAAAGGCTAAGATCCGACAAGGAGTCAGACAGGGGTGTTCACTCTCGCCGCTCATATTCTACTTATTCATTCAAAGTGCAATTGATAAAATTATAGAAAATACAACAGAAGGTGTTAAATTTAACGGAAATAGAATTACATTTATTAGGTTTGCAGATGATATAGCAGTTCTAGCGGAAAACAGCACACAGTTGGAGACAATTTTAAACGTAATGGACACAACTTTCCGAGACTTCGATTTAAAGATAAATTTAAATAAAACCAAGACACTAATAATATCTAAACACAGAGAAATACATGAAATTAAAATAAATAACACAGTACTACAGCAAGTCCAACAATTTCAATATTTAGGTAGTATAATAACAGAAGACTCGAGATGCACTACAGATATTAAAACCAGAATAGCGATAGCTAAAAACGCTTTTCGCAGTAAAAAACATATTTTTAAGTCAAAAATGGCCAAATCTATAAGAAAACGTTTTATTAAAACTTATATTTGGAGCATTGCACTTTATGGCTGCGAGACATGGACCATGACACAACGGGACAGAGAAAAGCTTGAGGCGTTCGAGATGTGGTGCTGGCGAAGGATGGAGGGAATAAGCTGGACAGAAAGAGTCACCAATGAGGAAGTATTGGAAAGGGTAAAAGAGAAGAGACATATACTTCATACAATAGAAACTCGAAGAGGGAAAATGATGGGTCATTTGATACGACACGACGATCTAATACAAAAGATAATGGAAGGGAAAATTGAAGGAAGGAGAGGAAGAGGAAGGCCGAGGATTAGCTATTTGGACCAGATCAAGAAAAAGGCAGACGTCGGGTCGTATCGGGAAGTCAAAGAACTGGCGTTAAGTAGAACGGACTGGAGAGAACTGCACCGACAAGAGTGAAACTCTTAAATAATAATAATATATATCGTCAACCGATTGAGCTGAAATTTTGCATCTTTTCAACCCGGGACCGCCGACTCAGTAGGCAGGTGTCTACAAACCGAGCCAAACGCGTCGTCGATATTTTATATAAGTACTTAACTTTTTTTATTATATTGCCCGTAATTGTCTCCCACTGCTGGGCAAAGGCTTGTCCGTAAGATTTATCCCCAGGTCTCTTGTTGATCCGTCCAAGTTGACATCTCCGTCTGGGCCCGCTTCGTTTGCGTTATCCATCTTAAAGCACTCACTTAGTGGCTATTGCTGGCCCATCTTTCCGGGTACATACGACAAACATACGCGCATAATAAAAATAATAAAATATTATTTAGTCTTATTATATTTGCTTATATTATATTACTTTCAGGTACATCGACAAACAGACGGTCAAGCGATACACCAGAAACAACGTTCGTTCCATGACTTGGGACGCGTACTACACTAATGACGACATCAATGCTTGGCTTGATGACTTAGTCGTCTCATACCCCAACCTTGTCACTGGCATCGTCGGTGGCATGTCCTACGAAGGCCGTGAAATCAAGGGCATCAAGATATCCCATGGTAGTGGTAAAAGGGTCATCTTCATTGAAGGTGGCATTCATTCAAGGGAATGGATCTCTCCGTCAGCAGTTTGCTACATTATATCCGAGCTATTAACCAGCACTGATGCAGAAACCATGGCTGCCGCACGTGATTTTGATTGGTATATATTCCCTGTTACTAATCCTGACGGTTACATTTGGACTCATGAGAATGTAAGTATTTAACTTTCATCCTTATCTAACTCATCATTATTGTACTTTCATTCTCTATATTTTTTTTCGTTTTAAGATTGTTCTAGCATCATTGAATAAACTTGTATTTATTTTTCAGTTCAGAATGTGGCGTAAAAACAGACGGCCTTTTGGTACAGCGTTTGGTGTGGATTTGAATAGAAACTGGAATAACAACTGGCTTGGTAATTGTTATGTTATATTCTTAAAAGAGTAATTTACATAAAACATATGTTTTGTGGTTCTTCGATAGAAGTTAAAAATTAACAAATCAAGCGTGTATTCTTACGTCCTTTCTACTTACTTGCCTTATAATGAACTTAATTTGAGTTTTAGTCATTTAGAGTAAGATTATCATCATCACAATTAAAAATGTTGCTGATAGATTCAGCAGACTTGAAATCAAACGAGCTGGTTCAGGATATTAAGGTAAAATGACAACCAAAGTCATACATAAAACAAAAGCTTACAAAAATATAATAACTATAAAAAAGTATAAATATATAAAAAGAGGTGCGTCGTGCACATTCCTCCCTTTTTTATCAAGCCTCCAGCTGCACCAGCTTCCGGAGAGGCCGCCGCAAAACGCCCGCCGCGGTGGAGACATCAGCAACTCGCACGATGCCATCGCAGCCTGGCACATCATGTGAAACACGTCCTCTACCAGTAGACTCTGGTGTCTCCCAAGCATCTTCACCCTGACCGGTCATACACTTTTCATATACCTACAACAGCATTCTGCGACTGGGTGTAATACGGACCCATAGCATTGTTTTTTTGTATTCTGCAGTTGCTGGTTCCAGTTCAAACCCAAATTCAGACACCTTCGCCGGCACGGGACCTTTTTCGGAACCAGAAACCAGGTCATTGTCAGCCTACATCAGCGCCATTGGAGACCAGATTGACCTCTATTTGTCCTTCCATTCCTTCAGTCAGATGCTGTTGCTACCTTTTGGAAATACTACTGATCATCTGGATAACTATTATGATGCGGTAATAAAAAAAAACTTTTTCTCAAAATGTAAAACAAGTTCAAATTGAAGCGATAAATTTAAGAAATCGATACTCAAGTGGGATACGAACCCGTTTCCAACACGGGCGCTCTGGCCACTATTATATACTGAATAATGTGAGATTTCACATTAATACCCGGTAAAGTTTGTGCCTGATATCTTGCTTGAAGTGCTACCTTAGCGCAATCAGGATGCCGAAATTACTTACCTAATACCTATGAATATCGCCACTTTGGAGATCTTCCCGAGATATTAGAAAGTGTATGGAGTTAAGGGCCCTGGTTCCCAGTTAAACAGTTCTCATGAAAACTATGAATAAATTGATTAATTAAGTTCCACATCCACAGTAAGCACTAGTAATACTTACGTGTTGTGTTTATAAATCTGAAGTAACATTTTCACCCTTTAGAGACACTTCATAATTGGTTCATAGTTTTTTATTATTTGATTAGTCACTATTTATGTATGTAGGTAATTATGTTTTATTCCCAAATAAATGTTTTTTTTTTGTCTTTTTATCTGCAAACCTTCGTAAGAGTACTTAAATTAAACACCAAATTAAAATCACGAGCAGATTTTTACTACAAATTTTCCTTCAGGTAAACATTGGACGTCGCGCCATGGGAGCGCTGTCAGTAAGATACCAAACGCAATATGTTACGGGGAATATTGCTGAAACTATATGTGAGTACAGGCTGTGTAAAATGGAACTGGACTAGAGACAGATTATTGTGGGATTTACTCAAATGATGACTCTAACGTCTAACAAACGTGCAGTGACCTAGTTAAATATATGGCTCACATTTCGAAAGGGCTTTTCAATAATCTTTTACTCACTCACTATCGTAGGTTTAAAATTTAATGATGAATTAATAATCAAATTTCTGCATAACGGTAACTATAAGTACCTTTAAGAAAAAACTAGGTGCTCGAAACGTCAAAAAATTGTGCAAAACGTTTTCTTTACCTTGGTCGGGTAAAAGTATCTCTGAATGTCTAGATTTGTTCGTACCTAATTGGCTAAAATTGGTGCAGCCGTTTCGGGCTGATGAGGGAACAAAGATCTTCTGACCAAAATATTATGGTACGATACGGCGTCGTGCGCCCGATAGAAACCCAAAATGACATTGTATTTTTTCTCCTGAAATATTGACCCCTCTCCGTATAAAACTGATTTTCAAAATTATTAAAGAAACACTTGAAAGGAGTGTCGGGTCCAGTTATGATCCTATGTTTAAATAAGAACAATCAGTAATTGCCCTTGTAACTTTCAGACCAAGCAACAGGCGGCAGCGTCGACTGGGTCAAGGGCCACCTCCGCGTCCCCCTGGTCTACTGCTACGAGCTCCGTGACCGCGGCACCTTCGGGTTCCTCCTCCCGACAGACCAGATCCTGCCCAACAACGAGGAGACCATGGACTCTGTGCTGGACATCATACACCAGGCCAAGCGGTTCGGGTACATGAAAACGAGCGGAGCCGCGAGTTTGACGGGATCCTTTGTGATGATGTTTGGACTCGTCTTGGCATACTTTCTGTAAAAGTATTTGTTACAATAATACCAATAATATTTATAGATAATAAAATTAATAAATCAATAGGTATTAAGGAAAATTTAAGATAAATCGACCTAGTTCCAAACTAAGCAAAGCTTAATTATTAATTTAATTTACCTTTGTGTCATTATTTATAAAAATAAAAATGTGGTATTACCACATAAAAAAATATAGAATCGATAAAAAGATTCTATACAAATATTAAGCAAAGCTTGTACTATACATAAATAAATATATCATCAATTTTTCATTTCAACGAAAGCATTTTTTTTCTGAAACCATGAAATATTTTGGAATGTTATAATACAAACCTAACCTAACTTAACCTCATGTATAGGTTGACATTTTCAAGATTTCTGAAAAATGTATTGGCTTTCGAGGAAAAAAATGTCTATGAAATAAAGCATTCGGTGAAGTATTTTTCTATGAAAGAAGAGGATGCCGGTACGCTATAAACTGCGTCGTCTACTATTTCTTTATACTTCTTGCAAATGGGTACTTTTATTTTTCTCATTCATGATAGTATTGTATTATATTGTATTGCATTGCATTGCATTGCATTGTATTGTATTATATTGTATTACCACACTTTCATACCTTTCTGGCCATTCTGCCATCAGCCTTAGAAGTCTGTAGAACGTATGTAGGTAATAATATAGATCTTGAGGCTTTACCATTTTCTGCATTCTCTTATGGAATTAAATGGCCGGGATGTGAAATAATCCACCTGCATTAATATTGCTGATGGAAAACCTAGATACTTTCATACCCGGTGTGTATAGATATTTCCTGGGTACGCTCATTTCACAGTAGGCGTCATTACCGCTTATCTACTTAGGATGAAGTTGATTTTCACTAGCAAATACCCGAGGATTGCTTTGCTTTTGTCGGTTAATGCAGATGAGACATTATATTACAGTAGTTTATGCAACAGTTATATACTGAAAGGTCTTAAAACACGAATGTGGTTTCATAATAGGATCACACAATTGATTTAAGGCCTAATTATGTACAATTGCATCACTTTATTTGCACTCATATCCATTATCATATTTGATCATTCATTTTCTTTTATGTAGATATAAAGTAACTAGTAACTCCCCCGGAGCGGAGCGGAGGAACGAATGAGGCTGCAGCGCCGGGTCGCCATAACATAATCATTATTATTGTAATAATTATGAAACAACATAACTGATTTCCTGCCTCCATGCCCACCGCCTTCGCTGCATAGTACTGCAGGTTTTTACCTATAGTATCTGAATTTGTTATAGTAATTTAACAATATGGATGTAGATGAAAGTCCTCAGAAATGCCCAGGATCTTAACACGTGCCGATTATATATCTAAAGCAACGTACGAACTTAAGTGCAGCGTTTTCAAATACTATAAATTTAGGTAACTGCAATCGGATTAATTTAATATCATCGAGAAGATTTTATCTATAATTGTCTGCGATGCAATTCCTTGCGATATTGCATTCCCAATTAAGTCGTAAGATTTCATAAAATATAGTATTTGTGTTGAAGTAATCGTACGGTTGGAAGGCGTTTTGATTACCATCTGCCATTGCAGTTATTTAAATGCGCTTGGCTCGTTAGTGCGTGAAACATGGATAGTTCTTTTGGAAGTATATAATAAATAAATAACAGACAACCCCACACAAATCGACCTAGTCTCAAAGTATGCTCTAGTAGGCTTGGAAAAGCAGACGATGATTATACCATTTTCACTACGTTTATACATCCAAAAAAATCCATGTACCAGGAGCAAATATTCGAACATATCACACATTGCCGGGATTTGATA
This sequence comes from Apotomis betuletana, assembly GCA_932273695.1. Classification (NCBI taxonomy): domain Eukaryota; kingdom Metazoa; phylum Arthropoda; class Insecta; order Lepidoptera; family Tortricidae; genus Apotomis; species Apotomis betuletana. Next base: position 12,451,064 of record OW026316.1, read on the forward strand.
GACGATGATTATACCATCATCACTACGTTTATATATACAAAATACATATACTGGTAATAGCAAATATATTCATACGCATCAGTCATCACATAATATTAACTCTTGCCAGGATTCAAACCCAGATCCACCGGCATCGTAGACAACTGCACTTCAACCACGGAGCTAAGTAGCTCAACCACGTCATGAAAGATAGAAGAATTTACAAGCAAATATAATAATAACGTAGGTATACTCGTAGATAAATATAAATATTACAATGGTGGACGGAAGCATTCGTAAATTTATGTAATTGCATGCTATTCAACCTTTTTTGTTCATATCGTTGAAACCACAGGAGAGCAGGAACAGTTGTCACCCAGCCGCCCACCTTTGATTTTTATTAACCGGCAGAACAGAGCTTATGTCCCACAAAGTTACCTTTACTGTCCACAAAATATGGAGCTGGCATTGTCATGTACGATATCCTCTCATTCTATTAAGAACAAAGGAAAGTAAAACCTACGCTTCTGTTTACAAAGCCTCCTTGATTCACTAAAATAAAGGCATGCACTGTGGTGCCGAAACCAGGAGCAGAGAAAACTTTGTTGTATTGCATGCGCATATAATGGCTACTGGGCCAGTCGACATAACTCGTCTGCTGCGTCATAAATACGACTTTGCTGCGCGATGAATGCCGCACAGTGGAGAATAAATGCCGGAGATAGTTTAAGGACTTGGTTAAAGTGGAAGAACAAGTTTGCAATGAGTCTGGAATTTTTTATCTGAATTCTAATTTGAAAATAGATCTTTGGGTCTATCTAAAGTCATCGGAATTTAATTTAAATATATGATCTCAAACAGAATAAGAACTCATCACTGTACTTAGTTAGAGTAAAAACGCGTGGAGGGCATTGTGGAAAATATATTCACTTAAAAAAACACAGAGTATATAAATGTTATTCTGGTAGGAAACAGGACGTACAAGAGTTTATAATCAAATAGGCCAAAAGTTCTATGCTTATTAAAATTTAGGAGTTTTGTTTTTTTTTGTGTGCCCCATCATCTCATTTCCACTGGAGACATTATAATTATTATCGGAAACAGGATTTCCTGGTAAAAAAAATTAAATTTTGTCAATTTCCTCTTACCGCAGCGCAGAAGAAGTCACAACCGCACCCTATTTATTGAAGCATATTTGAGACGGATCACAAATCAAAACGTTCGACTGCACCAAGCGCAATTGTCACCGACAGCAATAACCCGTTTATAACAAAAACATTTATTTTTGTAACTCACCCTGACTCACCTTATTGTCTTCAGTACATAAAAATGTCAGCGTTGTTATTTACGGCGCGTTTGAGTCCGCTCGGGAGCATTACGAATGTTAAAATAACTTTGCATAAAAACGGCCACACCTACTGTATTATCCGATTAGGTCAAAGTGTGTTATGTGTTTCGCGACGAAATGTGTTTTCTGTCTACGACGTTTCGCTATGTTTTTGTTTGAAGGGAAGTGTTTTCTTTATGACACCGTCATTTTCTCATGGATTTAAATTAGATCGTCATATGTGCGGATATTCGACTGTTCTCATCTACAGGTCACATTTATCAATCAGTTTTCGGTAAATTTTGGGAGTCGATTGTATATTTTTTTGTTAATTCAGTTTATTTAGCTTTTTGTAAAATGCGGATATATGGCTGTTAAAAAACCTGAATAGTTGACAGTTTCAGAGAAAAATGCTTTCTATGAAATTACACTTCTGCGAAATGAAAGATTCGGCGAAAAATAATTCGAATAAGATAGTATAAACCGTCAACTATTTGGGATTGCTATAAAACTAGGTTAGGTTAGGTTTGTTTTATAACAATCCCAAATAGTTAACTAGAATCAATAGGATGTTGACTACAGATGAATAAAATTCAGCGAAATGAAACATTTATAAATAGTATAAATACTATATTGTTTTACTCGTATAAAAAAATGATGGATAGCCAAACGCACAAATGTATATATTATCAGCCAAACGCACAAATGCATCTAATGTATTCTGGAGCCGCCTACGCCTGTCCATCAGATGACTGCAACGGTTCACTAAATATTTGCAGAATAATTTCGCATATTGCTAAATTGGGAATTTCGCATTGCCTAGTCGACTTAGGACCTTCATTTTATAATATTCCCTCTCAAGTCCTGGGCAACGTCTCTCACGCTACCCGGAGGTCAGCTTAACGTAATTTTAATTCCCATAATTTACACGTCACGTAGTTTTCTCGTACCACAAAGGCGTATTTACATTACAAGTGGCATCTTCCGGATAAGGCCTCCTTGAGGTCTTCTTAACGCGGTTTAATGTGAGACCTTTTGTTGTGACCAAATGGCTGGGGTTGGTAGAAATAATGGAAGTGGTAGGTGTACTTGAAATGTGGAACGTAGTGATTTATATTACAAGTGCGAAAAGTTGTAGTTTCGGAGTGCCTAGAATTGTATCGAGGCAACTTTAGTAGGTTATTTCTTCAATGATGAAAGATTACTTTATTAATAATGTACCTGATTGCCCGTAGGGCTGTGCTTCATTTGATTAATTTTGGGAATTTCTCTTAGGTAAATATTTTCATTTTCTTTTGATTATATATTTATTAGATTTGATTAGATGATTGGTTGTAATTGTGTTGTTGTTATCATACCGATATTAAATTGTAGATAGATTTATGTTTTGACCTTCTTCTGTATGTAAATTATAAATAGAACTTATTTGTCTCTCTTGCTATTTTCTTTCTTGACATTAGAGCAGATTTGTTTTTTTTTTTTTTTCATTGTTTATTTTTTATTTGTACCTCATTATGAATATATAAATAATGCCTACTTACAATATTAAAATGATAAAACTTAAATCTTAATCTAATTTAACTTATGAACGCACAAATTAAAAAGAGCGCATATCGCTAAAGTACACAGTTAGTGGAAAAATTCGGCGATGTCATAAAAAATGACAAATAATCTTTCATAGATGTGATTTACCTACTTTGCTGATATAATGTCACTTCCAGAAGCCTACATCTTGTCCCTTTGTGGTTGCCTCTTTGTTACCCGCCACAATGAGAGTGTTAAACCGGCACCGAATTCGCGAAACGCACAAGAGGCCCTTTGAGAGTGACCCGTCCGGCGAGCAACGAATTCGTTTTCATGTGTTTGGATTAGAGGTAAATAAATAAATACATATCGGATAACGACATATAAATCGATCTAGTGCCACAGTTAGCCTACTAGAAACCTATTAGGCTTGTGCTATAGACAGACGGCCATAAATATACTGAGAAGAGATCGCTTTTTAGTGATAAGACCGCCAGTTGTCTACCGTTATGTATAAATTGTATTTGTCTTGTTTCCTTTAGTAAACTTTAATTAGTGTGCAATAAAGTATTGTTGTATTGTATTCTATATAATATAGATAAATACATACTTAAATAGATACAACATCAAAAACCCAGGCAACTTCTACGACGCGCTCAAGGTGGCCAACGACCGTGGAATTTCTGAAGTAAATAATGTACTGTACATACGTAAAGGGATAGATATAGACTAGAGGCCTTCAAAAAGTGGTGCTGGCGACGAATGGAGAAGATCAAGAGGTGCTTGATATGGTGAACGAGGACAGGTGTATTCTAAAAACAATGGACAAACGAAGAGAAAAAATGATTAGACACCTGCTGCGGCAACATGAATTATAAAGAAGAAGGAAAGATTGAAGGGAGGAGAAAGAGAGGAAGACCAAGGAGAGCTTACATGGGTCAAATGAAGGAGAAGGTGAAAGTCGTGTCGTACCAGACTGTCAAGGAGATAGCGCAAGAACGAGATGCATGCAATTGCTTCACCAATAATAGCATAGCTTTTAAATATATGATGATGATATAATGTATTGGCCATCTCGAATCAGTATTAAACGTTAATTTGATGCCCAGAAATGTATATCCATATTAACTATCGTGACGATGCACTATTATTTTGGTGCATGGTCACGTTACGTCAAGATCGTTTCCGAAATTACCATTTTTAGTATCGGAACACACAGGACTATTTTCGTATAACATTATGTAAACATGATGCGGCATGTTCAAACGCATTAGGGTTTATACAAAGGCGTTGAGAACAGATAAATCTTGGAACGGAAGATCATTCAGTATGATGAATGATTTTAAAGAGATATAGGCGGAGGAGCAGGGGCTTGGATGCGGTATAAAGTTTTAATTAAGTATAAAGTTAGTATGAGTTTATGCAACTGCTGCATAATGTGATCTCTTAAAACACGATCATAACAGGATCACACGAGTCTTTTAAGGCCAAACGTACCCTGGCATAAATTATTTATCCAGACACAATACATGTTCATCATCATATTTATCATAGATTTTCTTTTATGTCCATATGAAGTAGTTACCCAAGTAGCACAACTGGGTCTAAATAGCTCGTATATCATATCTAATTAGATGCTTAAGTGAAATTTACCACCATGACTAAGTGCTATATAGGTGGCAAGAACCCTTATGCCACCAGTATAGAACCAAAAGGAGAAAAATTGCAGCCTATTTTTGGTGCTAAATAGAATCCATAAGAGATCTCACAATTAACTTAAGTGGTAATTAGAACTATGGGTGAAAGTTATGCGTCCATAAGAGATCTCACAATTACCTTAAGTGGCAATCAGAACTAAGGGTAAAAGTTATGCGCAGTGAACGAATGAAAACATTTCAGTTCGGTCAATGAGTGATAAAACTGTCAAATTGTGTTTTATTGAAAGTAATACGTGATCTGCCATATTCATTTTGGATTTATACGTCTGTTTAAACTTTACGTTATACAAGCATTGAAATAAGCACGAAATTCTTGCGATTTTTTTTTACTGTGAAACTAATAGTATGTTTTCTTTGTAAATTTCGACGCGCCTTTCATTAGATCAGGAATATTAAAAAAGAGAGTGCTAAATTAAATAAGGAATAGATACTGATAAGAAAAAAACTGTTAAAAACCTGACTTAATGATTGTAGGTTACGTACAATGTTAAAGTAACATCGTCACTACTATCAAAAATCTGTGATTATGCGTGAGTGTGATAAAATTCTGGTTAAAATAATAAATTTTCATAGGCTTCCATTTGTAAACATGGCGAAACAAAAAAGATCCTACAGTGTTTATTTTCACTTATTTGTTCCTTATTTGGAACTATCAAGTCTAATAATCACTTATTTGTATCTTGCGAGTGGAAAAGCAGTGAATGATATTACCAATAGTAATTATTTGCTCTTTTGTAGACTACTAAACAAGCAAGACTATTAAATATATTTTGACAAGGCGCAAATAGGAACAATAATTCGCTATTGTACTAGTCATTTGGAACTTTTAGTAAATCCAAATAAGGGTATGTTCCCACTTATATGTAAAAGTTGCTTATAAGTGATTTTAAGGCCTTATATAGCACTATTGCTTCTTATTGAGTGACTATTTGAACCTGCATGCAACTTTAAGTAGCAAAATCGACTTTATCCCACCATAAGTAATAAAGTAGAAACAAAAAACGGTCCTATGCAACTACAAGTGATAGGATGAACTCATATACAGTTTTGAGTTGTGTTTAAAGCTATAAGTTGTATCAAACACTGTTAAATCACTCATTTAGAACTTAAAGCTATAAGATAAGCTGCAAAATTCATTCAGTATTACCAGTATTATTGTGAGCAGAGGAAGGAATAAGAGGGCTCCAGTAGCGTAAAGTTATGGAATCAAAGATTTGGTGTGATTGACGTAACGATGTGATAGCTCAGTTGGGAGAGCACTACGCCGGAAACGTAGGGTCGCAGGGTTTACCTTTGTGTTAATATATAAAACAAACATTTTTGATAAAATCTTATGATGAGATCAGAATCTTCCAAATAATTCAGTTTCCTTTTCCATGATGCTCATTGGTTTGTCAAAAATAATAAATTTGCGGGTCTCAAGGGATTCGGAGCCGAAACTTGGTGGGCGTCTCGATTTCTGCTTCCTTTTGTGGCGGATTCGGGTCATTGGTAAAAGTTCACACATGTTATGCGAAATACGAGTACGTGATATATATACATCGTGTATATTCGATATTACCGCAAACTTTACGGGGTCTTAGTACTTATAGGCATTTATTAATAAGTATATTGCACCGTAAATTATTTAAAAAATCGAACTTTATTTTTCCATATAAAATAATTCAGCTCGCAATGTATTTGTTTTTTGTTGTTTGTTGACACCTAACATCGTGATGTGACAACTGTCACTATAAATAACTAAGCCATACATTGCTGCTCAGAAACTTTTCAAAAATTAATTACGATATAGCAGTTGACGCTAAATTAATAATTGTTATAAATATCAGATTATAGCACTAAAATCTCCGTCTGGCTTCAATTTGCGGTTATATCAAACATACACGCTGTATATGTATATTTATACTATTATAAAATCCTAAATTTGTATTGAAAATCAGTTTTCTATTTAGGGTTCTTGATTTCAGGAAAAATGATCTTAATAGCGTGATGCACGATCGCCTTTTGTTTTGTATGAGCGCGCGCCGCCATGCAAGTCTGGCGCCATTTGTGGGGCATAATTTCCTCTCATCACGCCGAGACGGCTTTTTTTTTTTCTTTTTTTTTATGTCATAGGGGGCAAACGAGCAAACGTATCGCCTGATGGAAAGTGATTACCGTCGCCCATAAACACCTGCAACACCAGAGGAGTCACAAGTGCTTGCCTACCCGGAGGACGAAGATAGAATGCCTCTATGCTATGGCTGGACCGATTTTAACCAATTTCGGTACAGAGATAGCTGGACATCCAAAGATGGTATAGGATGCTTTTCTACCTATGGTATAAAAAAAAATAGTATTGAAAATCCATACCTAATATTATAAATGCGAAAGTGTGTCTGTCTGTTACCTCTTCACGCTTAAACCGCTGAACCGACTTAGATGAAATTTGGTATGGAGATAGTTTGAGACCCGGGAAAGGACATAGGATACTTTTCATCCCGAATAATTGTAGTGTTCCCGTGGGATGAGCGGGTAACACCGCGGGGCACAGCTAGTCAGTTTTATATGTAAAGGGGTGATTGTTTCAAGAAAAATCTTATCATCGTGATGCAGGATTTAAATTGAAGCGCGGTGCCATGCGTAAAGTGCCATCTGTTGGTACAATTGTCTTTGTCCACTCAATACGCCGAAACAACTGAACAGATTTTAACCACTTTTGGTACCGGGATAGCTGGTCATCCGAAGATGATAATTATATATGTATATGTAGGATACTTTGTAACGACAAACGTAATATTTCAAATTTTGCTTAAAGTGCATTGCCTAAACGAAAAGTTTATAGCGGCTATATTGCAGTAACAACGCTGAAAACAACTATAATGTCAATTTCAATGAAATCCCGTGTATAAACGACGCGACGGTAATTAAAAATTGTCAACGTGTGAGTCGGACTCACGCACCGAGGGTTCCAAACAAACACTTATTATATCTTAACTGACCGGGTTAAGTTAAGTTTGCTTGATACAAATGAAGTGCAAAGTTAACGCAACCGATCATGGTTATTCAATGGGATCCCCACTTAAATATTTATCTTATTCTGTTTTTTGTATATCATAAGCGGCAACAGAAACACATCATCTGTTAAAATTTAAACTATCACGGTTCATGAGATACAGCCTGGCGACAGACAGACAGACGGACAGATGAACAGTGGAGTCTTAGTAATAGGGTTCCGTTTTTCACCCATTTGGTAGGGAACCCTAAAAAATATTCACCAGATCTGATTATAACCACAATTCATCCATTAAGTTCATTGCTATGTCAAAGGATGAAAACCGCTCAATCATTTTTTCCATTTACAATATTAGATATTCCGATTTTATCGGAAAACCGTCGACCAGTCATAATTTTTAATTTACATTTCCGTCAATACATCCTTTCTAATACCATATAAGAGTAATAAAACTAGTTTTCCATACAAATAAAGTTGCCTCTGAAGTCCTTCTTATTGTACCCATATCTATTTGAATAGGTCGCGTCCGTAACGCTGAGTTCACAATTGCTGTTGTTTGGCTATTTTTTTCTGGTCTATTTATCAATGACGTTTTACACTAGAGAGAAAGATAAAATAAGTTTATTTAGCATAATATAGACATAAACATGAGTAACGCGTAATACTTATATGTAGATTAAATTAATGGTAAAAAGGTCGTCACTCAGCTTAATGTCATGCCCATGCCGTAAGAAATACCCACTTTATGACGCTGATTTTCAGTGACGCCTATACCTACAGTAGATCACTAGTGATAGTGACACATAAAAAATGCAAATAGAAAGCATAACTACTTTAATTAATAAGACAATACATGTTTCATAAATTTATCTTATTTTATTGTTTATACCTATACCATTTCTATATAACAATAAATACAAAAGAGACAACTAGAATTTAACTTGACACATATTATACACATACGTCACTACTAAAATGAACAAAACAATACTTCACAATTGTGAAGGCGGCTTTACATCTAACAACAAAATTGTGCCCAAAGTTGCCATTCTAACCGGACAGCCCGTTAAGGGCCAGTGTTGAAGCAAAAGGGTAGGGTAATATTAACTGAGAGATTTAAATAGGACACCCGGTGAAAAGTCGCCTTTTTGCGGTATCCGGTTACGATTCTTGGTGCTTTGAACCGGAATTTTAATTCGGTTTATGCGGGTAAGGGTAGTTGAGGAAAATGTACGTCGTAGTAGTGTTGTAGAGATCGACATAATAACTTTACCTACTTTTATACATTCTAGACCTTCCGCGCGGTACTACAATTCATAGGCATTCCGTAGTAGGGTAAAAAGTATATTAAATCCTCGTATACCTACCTACTTCTAAATATACTTAATCTAAACTCAGATGCGAACTTTGTTTTGAGAAGGTTTTGGCATTTCGTGAGTATTCGTCTTATGAATCGTATAAGTATGCATGCATGCATTTGTATGTATGCATGCATTTTTGTATTAACCCGACGACAAAATCATAAAACTAAAAGCTTCACAAAAACACTCTAGGGTGCCGGCACAGATGTCGGCACACGTCCTAAAAAGCAAAACTCCTTATAATATCTATATTGTGTAACTATAACCAATAAATCTCGTTATATAGGAATGGCATGTATTTAACGCGGCGACAAATTAATCAGATTTAGGGATTTATAAAAAATTAAAGGGGATAGCAAAAATAATAAGTTGGCGACTAATTGCGGAGACTATTGAAGTAAAAAGTAGCAGCTAAGTAATCAATTTTCGGCTTTGTTTCAATATAAACTAGCATCGAGTTATTGTTTTGGTGACTGAATTAACTAATTAAGCGGAAACATGACAGCGGATAAAAAGTTGAAAATGGCCTACTCTAATTGTTCAATGGAGATTACATATAAAATAAATCAAGGTCATAAAAAAAAAACTTTGTGCGACAATTTAAGAGCTTTAATCAAAGTTGAAAATTGCATGTATAAATAATAATTTTGGTCTATAGTTTTATTTAGTGGCTCTGATTTTGGTCAATTTTTCGTCAGGTGTGATGTCATATTGACACCTATTTTTTATGATTCTATCGTATAGAATACGTTAAAATAAACGTGTTTTGTATGGACAACTTTTTTCTAAACTTATAATAATTACCGAGATATGGACTCCTAAAACCGACAATATTTTTTTGGATATTGTGTCAGACTCTGCCTTAGCTCCGGCGCTGCGGGAAGTGCAGCCCTTCCGCCCTTGCGTGGCAAAGCACGGTCGCCCGTACTCTGTTCCGCAGCTTCGGCTTGTTGGTCGCCTTCGGCGACCAGCCTCAGCCGCTCCGCTCCGCACGGCTCCCGAGCTTTGTCACGGCGGGCGAGGGCTGCTCTCCCTCCGCGCCTCCGGCTTTTTATATACACTCTAGGGGTAGGGCAGACAAGACCACGTGGAATCGGGGTTGACAGCTTCGGTTCTGAGGCAAGTCTTATGATAATGCAATGCTTATTTTAGCGTAGCGTGTTTTAGCTAGATTCGGACTAAAATAAGCGTGTTTTGTATGGGCAAAACATTTTTACCTAAAAAACGCTTATCGCCGTTTTCATTAAATTATGGTTTCAAAAACTAAAAAAATAACTCCCCATCACTTTTATACAGTACCCATTTTAATATTTAAGCTGCCAGCAAATCAAAGCCCAAAATGCTTTTTTAGATGGAGACCTGTAGTTGCCACTAATATAAAGTTTCTTATCCTTCTGCTAATATTAGTCGCCAAGTCATTATTTATAGTACCTCACCTATGATTTCAGTAATCTTGTTTATTATTTCTGCTACCTTAAAGTAGCTGCCATTATTTGAATTTTAAAATATCCTTAGTTTAAAGCTCATTTAATATAAATGATAGCCAAAATATTTAATCGCTGACAAGTTATTATTTTAGTTGCAAATAGTTTGCTGCTCTTTAATTTTTCTGTCGCCGCGAAAATAATAAGCCTATAGGAATGATCTTACCCACTGATTCAACAAACAGAGAAAAACAAATAATCCCAACATCATTAAATCTAGGCTATTCCAGCTGCGGTTTTAATTTATGAAAGGTGCTCAGTCAGGTAAATACATAATTCATGTAAAACATTAAAATTAACGTCTTCATACAATGCGATACAAGAAAGCGTTGAAACACGAAAACTGTGGGCTTGAGATTTGATTGACTTTACGTTTTTATTTTATTAAGAAGATTTATATTGTGTTTTTAGTTTAAGTATCCTAAACGCGGAGTACATACGTTGAATTTCTGTAATTTTTTTTTTTTTTTACAATTAAATAATCATAATACTAATGTTTTGGCTAATTTAAACTAATATCGGCACAATCATGAAATCAATATGAAAAGAAAATGGATCTAGACCCAAATTAAGTAACAGGCTTGTTTTACAACTACATGATGACAATATATCACACTCTAATGGATAAATACCGCTATACTTAAAATAATGTAGGATACATATCGAGTTCATCGCAAAAATATTTGCCCTTGCCGGAATTTGAACCCTGGACCACCGGCCTCGTTAGCAGAAATGTACTACACGCAGTCAACGGTGTCGACAAATATCAAATCTAATGAAACAATTAATAACAACGTGTGAAACATTTAAGGCTTCTTATCCCTTCAAAAACGCTGATTCGGTCAAACAAAAATTTCCATGATCAAACATGTTCCTTAACATATTATCAATGAACTACTTAGAACAAGTCCATTGCGATTTATTGGTATATATTTGAAACCTACAGTTTAAATTTTTCATTGATATGTTTTGTTGTTGACAAAATTGTTGAAAAAACGCAGAAAACTGTTTTTTACTTTCTACTTTCGACTGCACGCAATGAAAGTATGATACTTTTTACTTTTTAGAACTTGGGGAAAATTATCATTCACTTCAAAAAGTTGGTTGAATATATCTATTTGTCAAATTATGAAAAAAAAAAAATTTTTTGAAAAGGAATACGACCTCTTAAACAGCACCCTAGAACCCTAAACACCTATATCTATGTCAATAAAAAAGGGATATACCTATGTAACTAAAGCATTTTATCCCAATCATTCGTGCACGCCGCTTGAGTAAAAAAACGCCAAGACAGGTTAATCGTGGAACGATCTCATCGGCTTCTGCGAGCGAGTAAAAAGAGATAAAGGACTCGACGGAAGGGCTGGTGGTCTGTATTACTTAACTACTGGCAAGTGCGAAAGTGCTTACATTTTGAAATAGTAAGTGCTCGATTTGTTAGCGGAGATAAGAAAAATCGTAACCTTCTTTATGAAATCTGTTGTGCCGTTCTGGCATGATGAGGACTATTCCGATCGCTTCATAGCATATTGCTGTCGATATCAACCCTCTATAAAAAGATAAAGGAAACATGAAAAAGGGGAGAGGAAGAAAAGAAGCACAGGAAAAAGTCACAATCCTAATTTGAATTAGCTAAATCAGTTAAGTATCCTGGAACCATTCTTAGGTATTCAAATTGACTCATAACTGTTCAGCTCTTTTAATAGGCGAGTACTCTAAATGAAAAAATTATATTACTTACTTTCAATTTTACACTTCTCTTTGTAACAGTACCTTGAAAGCAAATGATGCATTTAATGGCTTGGTTTCTGCATTATGACAAAAAATTCAATCATTAAGCATACACTGCCAAAAACGTTGCTTTTGTCAAAATATTCACAAAAACAAGACAAGACAATACAATTGCATACTAACTTAACCAAGTTTGCTTTTGAGATCGATCAACTTTGAACCGTATATGTCTGAAATATGACAGTTTTCACCGGTGTCAGAATGATCAGTCACTACATACTGGCAAGTTTTGTAGTGAGTGAGTATCGAAGGCACGACCCCTTACTTACATGATTCTTCACAGAATTATTTAAGTAGACTATTATCAGCTCCAGCATTTTGCCTGTAATATGACAAAAAAATTATATATATATACATTTTTTTGTTACATTAATAAAATATTGAAATTCTGGTCTTTCGTCTATCTTTCGTTTTTACGCAGCGGCACACAGAGGGGAAAAATATTGCGGCCTTCCAAACACTGCCAATGTTAGTCAGATTCAACAATATACCTCTTTATTATAGTGACAGTTCGTTGAGTTGTGGAAGTATTTGAAAAAGAGTTCATCAGTCCCACCTAGTATGACCTAATGGTTGCCTCGCACGACTGCATTGTGGAATGAATTGTCGCTTGCGGTATTATACCACTTTCAAACCTTCAAGAAAAGAGCGTACTCCCACCTAAAAGGCCGGCAATGCACTGGTGACTCCTTTGGTGTTGCAGGTGTCTATCGACGACGGTAATCGCTCTCCATCAGGTGATCTGTTTGCTCGTGTGCCCACTATGAAAAAAAAAAAAACCTCTTTGTAATCAAAACATTACCTATTTGATTCGCCACAAATAAATATAATACATTGTATATATAAATTTTTAAGAACATTTCTTTATTTTTTATAAACTTTATTGCACAAAAAAGTGTACAAATGGCGGATTTAAGACATCTTAAAAAGTTATCCATAAATTTGCCCTAGATTAACTTGTAATTTAATTCCAATACCTCGTTTATCCCTTGCCGGTTTTACTAAGCTTGCATTTTGCCTAAGAATAGCTCGCTATCTAGCAGGTTCTAACACTGTAGTTTAGACCAAAGCCCTATAAGATAAGTTCACAATAAAGATATAAATCAACTTGTGAATAAAATCGCCCTATCTCGTCGTAGGATCGCCCGGTTCTTCGTGGCATTACGCCTATGTGTACAGGTGGTTTTATTTATCAGGTATGCTAGTGAAATGTAAATTATTGCAAAAATATTCATTTTGAGTCTAACAAGGCTATACTGAATTATTAAGATTGCTTTAACTGGCGAAGATTATTTATTTCATTCAACTAAAATAGTTAAGAAGTTAAAGTAAGACATTGGACTTGCTAAGGTTGCTTTTCTACAAAAAATGGCCGGTTATTAGCAAACTGCACCGAGTGACAGTAGATGATTTAATTGGTGAGGTTTTTTTCATACAAACCACTTAAATACGTAACTTTCCTCTAAAAAACAACAGGTTTTTAACAAAAAGTAACGTCTTTAATGAATAGCTATGTTATACATGGGGTCAGCTATGGGGTGTATAGTATTGCGAACAAGTTTCTTTTTAATCGTTACAGAGTAAAAATGTGTCAAGCTTATAGCTGACTGTACTTTACTTTGAACATCCATCTAATGCTCACTGATACATTCTAACGAGCCCAAACTCGGTAGGATTGCTATAATCTATTACACAGTTCCTAGGAACACCTTCATTAGACCAGCCCCAAGGTACCATAATTATTAAAATTTCAGCTAAATCGGTTGAAGAAATCTGATTTAAAATATAGTTGCTAGACTCCACCCGAACAAACATAGTTACATACAATGCAAGTTAAATAAAAGCTTTAAAAAAAAATACCCCGACGAACTGTGAACCTGGGGCCCAATTCGAGAATGCCGTTTGAGTGAACGCCAAACGTCACATCTCTATTAGATAACTGTTATATCGCCGTTGAACTGTCATTAAAATGCGATGAGCTTTAAATTGACATATCTCATCTCAATTTTGGAAATACGAAGGCGATAATGATTGTCAAAAATGTTATTCATGCATATGAATTTCTGTTTTGATGAAACGTAACGGACTAATTTCACGCACTACGCGGTCAATTTAAACTATGCGCCTGTTATTTATGCCGTCACATACAAAGGAAACGAAAATTTAGCACGTCCGAATTGACGAAGTTGCGATATTCTAGGGATATCGCCACTTGTCAAGTAGACACACGTCAAAAGTGACGGATGGCGATGAAAAGGAGAGATCTCCATTATATCTCTAAAATTGGTCGAATACCCCCCCAGCTTTGTTTTTTGAATTGGTTAAAAAGTTGGTTGGCTAAAAACATGGTTTTAACTGTGAAAGATTTTGATCTAATCGAAGACCTCTAAACAATTGACATTAGACGATTGCCCACTGATCTCAGTTGGTATTCCTTCCTCATAGAAAACCAGTATAATATTTGGTGCTTTATAGGAAGGAACATTTTCTTCGTCCCGTGGAACCGAATCCAAATAAATTGTAAATACAATTTGAAAACTTGGCTAACAATGAAGGATTATTTTTCCTCGCAGATATCTAGATATCAAACTTGGTTATCTACGAGGAACAAGGGAATATCTCGGATAGATATCTTCACTATTTTTGTCTGGCTTCATAACTGTTTGACACCACCTACTCAAACCAAATGCATAGTTCAAATACTCCGCTACATACGTCCGGAAGAGATTGTTACAATGCAACGCCCCCAAAGCCGTAAGCATTGAAGTGATCATCTCTTCAATCGACTACACAAAATGAGAAGACAAGGTATCTTGCTTCAGTTTTTGCTGGTTGTTTTGTTTTTAGTGCGGGAGGCTCGGCCCCCCTGAGCCCACCGTCTCGTCAGTTGACTTAAAATAAATCAGAAGAATACTATCTTAATTCCATTCTAAATAGGAAGTTGCTTTTGTTTAACTTCGGGGGGCTCTGCCCCCGACTTCCTATTGCATATATCCACTCAAAAATTATAGATTGAAGTGTAATTCTGTATCTTTGTGCAATGCAAATTAATGCAACGCCCCCAAAGCCCCACGTGTATTAAAGTTATCAGGTCCTCAACTGAGTACACAAAATCAGAAGACAAGTAGTCTTGCTTCTGTTTCTGGTAATTGTTTTGTTTTTAGTGCTTATTTAAGTGTATAATAATCTGGTTATTTATTTCTGATTATTCCATAGGTCAATCTAATCGCTATGGAACTCTATAAAGTGTCCTCCTGTATACATCGCTGCCCGCGGCGCTACTCAACAATGTCCGGCAACCTGCACTTGTTAAAGTGTTACGTCTGACGTAATAATACAGTGGCTAGTATGACTCAAATACGCTAAGGGACTTCGTAATTTACTCGTAGTTTGCGTGTTTATTTTAAATTTAAATTGGTGCTTTTGGTTATTTGTTACGAGCAGTATAATGCCTGTTACAATTATCAAGCCTTCAGAACTTATAAAAGCCTTCTAACAGGCTCTAACTGTTTTTTTTTTTCTAATTTAGGCCACACAGGGGTTATCGAAATTATATTTTAAAAAGACACAAGGCTCGTACCCTAGCCGGTACCCTGAAGGTTGAGATAATGTCGTTCACACGGTAGAAAAAGTGTTAATTTTCTTCTTAGTTGCAGAAAAAGTATCCTATAAGCTTCTTTAGATTCTTAAGCAATCAGTGTCCCATTTTGAAAGTCTAGACGTCTTCAGGTGACAAGGCTGCAAATTTTGTAGAGGAATTTAAAATACATGTAGTAAGGAAATAATTCTATACGCATATAATATGTTTCAACATTGCAGCGTAACGTAGTATTTTTAAGGTGCGTACAAAAATAATTTACGAAAATGTACAATTTAGCTACGGTAAGTATACAAATTCCTAATTATCTCCGAGCGGTTATTAAATTACGAAACAGTTTTCAAATTGACCTGTTATTTTCATCAAATATAATTAGAGTTTACCACGGAGTATGAACGCAAGTGAAGCTGACTGTTCAGTTTTTTTTGGTAGTCTAATGTAATCTATCCGATAAAATTTATAAATTAGAAATAAGTAACTCTGTAATACATTTTTTTTTTCGGTTTAAATCTTTGCTGTGTTGATCATTTGCATTTATGATTAAGGCAACGATTCAACTTTTGTTTCATTCTCAACTTTTAGGTTTTATTGGATGCTCGCAGACGCAACTCTGCTTACATAAACAATAATTCTAGTAAATATATGTTTGTCATCTCCGCCCATTTCGAGCCTTGTAGGTTTGTCATAAAAATCTCGGGCAAACGTTAATTTTTCCGGCTCTTACCAAACGGAAACATCTCCGTAGTTGCAAGAGCTTCCGAATTACATTACCTTGTTTTGACCTAGTCCGGTACAGGCAAAATTGTATGTATTTGTTAACACACGTGTATGGAGTCAGTCTGAAATAAAGAAAAAATATTATGATCTTTATTAATTTTAAAGCTTAGATTAGGTTTTTTTAATAAATTTATATCAAAATATAAATACATTATAAAAAACCTGGAGATCGTACTAGAGGCAAAAGAGGAGATGGCATGACGATTTGAATACATTTCGTAAAGAATCGCAGAAATACATTTGTAGTAAGGTCGAGCGGAGAAAAGAAGAAGAGGTTTTTGCGGAATAGGGTAGGTCACTTAAATGAGCTATAAAAAGCATGTAATACATTAAAGATTTTTTTTCACGTTCGAAACTCTCTTTACGTAAATAATTCTAGTAAGAATTCGTTGACTGTCATCTCCGCTCATTTCAAAGCCTGTACTCTGAGGTGTGTTATGAAAATCTCGGGCAAACGTTAATTTTGCCGGCTCGTACCAAACGCAAACATTGCCGTAGTTTCAAGGGCTTCCGTATTTTATTACCGGTGAAATATAAATAGGCTGGGTACAATTAATGGAAGACCATTAAATTTTATTTTTTATCGAAATTTCTTGTTGTATGGATCTACAGACAAAGATCCTTGCAGCAAAGTGATGAGTTTTTTTAAATACTTTAAGAAGAGAAATGATAATTAAGTTTTAGTATGGAATCTTTAATACTGTAAATATTTGTTATTTTATACAGAAACAGTTCCTGCGGTATATTGGAGCTCAAAGTTTGTATGAATACATTATCTTATCTTAACATTTTGCGCACCATAAGTAGTTGCTTGTTATACTCGACGCTATGAATATTGTAATGAAACAAAGAACTTAATTCTGTAAGTATGGCACAAGGGCACTTTTACATGTCTGTGTGTAATAATGAATAGCTGAAATTTTATATGTCTCACTTAATAATATAAAAGCGAAAGTTACTTACATTACTCAAGCTTCCAGCAAACCTCAAACACTAAAGAGGATTATGTTTTGCCTTTTTCCTCGAACAAAGTAGTCTTTAGTATTTTATATCTGTAGTGTAATATTGTCATCCAACCCTATTCATCCCCCGGCCATCTTTAACTAGTTACACATTCTTACAAACAATTTCGAACACAAATTCCAAAACACACAAGTTAAAATGTCGTTTAGCTAAACCACTTTTGACGAAACTTTCCGAGCGCTTTATTACATTTTTCCGATACAAACTTTGTTACGAGCTGATTGAAAATCGTTGTTCGGATTGTTGGCGAGTCCTTTTATTAGGTTACGTGTTTGAGGCTCAGAGTAAAGGGTCTTAATTCTAAGATATACAGGGTGGATCGGTACGAGGGGCTTGCCTGAAAATATAATATCATTCATTTGATACTGAAACTGCAACAATTAAATGTCTAATATTAAAAGCCAAATATAGAACTATAAAAATATAATAAATGCCTTGACCTAATCCTAGACGGTTCTCGACCTCTTGGCAGACCAAATAAGCGATGGCTGAACGTTGTTTAGGTCGATATGCATGAAAACGGGCTAACAAAAGAGGATGCCCAGGATCGTGCAAAGTGGCAGAAAGCTAGTATGAGAGCGGACCATGCAAGAGCCAGGATAACTAGCTAGAAGAAAATATAATCATCTTTCACTTGCCCTTGTCCCATTTATTTGGGATCGGTGCAGCATGTTTTGTTTCTCCCTTTTACTCTTCATCTCATCGTTTTCTTCTTTGTTCACACATCCATCCATTTTTTATTTGGTCTTTTTCTTTCTCTTTTTCTATATCCGTCCGCATTCATGCTTAACGATTTTCTGGTTACGCGGCTTTCCAGGTATAGAAGAAGATAGAAATAAACAAAATAATATTTTTTTTTTATATTTGTACAACCCTACTACTTCTACGCTTATTCATTACATTTTAAAAAGGCATATGACATATGGGTATTTATTGACATGTAAATAAGCAGTTTTTTGCATGAAAGTTTAACAAACTTAAAAATGGTGAGACATATTAACATTAAGAGAGAATAATATTCTGTGTTAGGTCATTCCTGAGCCTAACCAAATAAACACACGTTCGCATTTCCAATACACTCAGACGCAAAATTAAAGGAACGTTTATAACAGACTTGGCTACTTTGTTCTGGAATAGTTATATTCTGGAAAACGACTACGTAACTAATTTATTAGTCGATTGCGATGGCTGCCCTTAATCCGGGGCATCGATACGCCCTATCAGCCACTGTTATCTACACCGCACAGTCAAGACCGCGGTTGCACATTTGTACAGAAGGTCATGATTCTAGTATTTTTTTTTAAATAGATGTACATACGTTAACGTGCTATTAGATAGGGCTATGCTCGCTGTTTCTTTGCGCGATAGAATCAGAAATGAGGATATCCGCCGAAGAAGCAAGGTAACCGGTACAGCTCACAGGATTGCACGGTTGGAGTGCCAATGGGCAGGCCATGTGGCCCGGGGAATGGACGGCGCGGCCGTTGGGGCAGGAAAGTCCTAGAGTGGCGACCACGTATAGGAAAGCGCAGCGTGTGTCGAAACCCAACGAGATGGACGGATGACCTCGTGAGAGTAGCGGGGAATCAATGGATGTGGTCTGCACATCACGCCAAAATCAGTGGACGGATCTAAGACAATTTTGGTACACGGATAATTTGAGATCCGGAGATGGTTATAAATAACTAGGATATCCCTACTGTATACCGAACTATGGTAAAGGATAAAATAACCGCGTACAAAGTTGCGGACATCTTGTAGAAAATAACGGATGAAGCTTGAAGGGTCCTAGATTATTCAGGGGGAGGATACTTATTACTTAACTAATTAATTAGTCGATCGCGATGCTGCCCTTAATCAGGGGAATCGATACGCCCTATCGGCCGCTGTAATCCACACCGCACTAAGAATAGTTGCAGTTATGTATGGGAAGAGGTCATGATTACAGAAAATATCTTTATCTATCCAAAAATCATAAACCCTCCATGATGCGTTCAAGAACCGCACATTATGACCACCTTAAAAATAGACTGTTTCATTAGAACAAATTTCTTATTTGTGAAAATGTTATTATTGCTAAATAATAACATCGATTTCGATAATATTATTTATTCAAATTTCGAACATCTTTGAAAAACAAAGAAATTTGATTTGACCTCTATTCTAATATCAGTCGAGATGACGTTTAGTTCGAAGTGAATTGTCAATTTGCATCAAATTTTACAAATGTCGCACGTAAGTAAGAGTTTGTCTCTGAATAAAAAAAAACTATGACAGTTGCCAGAAAACTTCATTACCGCCATTACCGGCTAATATTTGTCGTAATGTGCAGCTCCTGAATGCATCATGGAAGCCTATGATATGTGGATAAATTAGTGTATGTAACTGTACATAATTAGGCATTAAAATCGTGTGATGTTATTATGAAACTTGCCTTCGGCTCGTTTCATAAACCCACACTCGTGTTTAATACCCTTCATTATGTAGGTACAGTCACATAAACTACTATAATACAACGTTTGTTTAGTAGGGCCTCGTGCAGGGTCCGTCCGGATTGTTACTACCGTCTTGCCTGCTAACCCACCGCCAAACAGCAATGTTCGCATTGTTGTGTTCCGGTGTGGGGGTAAGATAGCCAGTGAAATTACTAGCATAGAGGCATTCCATCTTCGTCCTCCGGGTAGGCAAGCACTTGTGACTCCTCTGGTGTTCCAGGTGTTTATGGGCGACGGTAATCGCTTTCCATCAGGCGATACGTTTGCTCGTTTGCCCCCTATGACATAAAAAAAAAAAAAAAAAAAAAGGGCTGTATTTACCACTAGGCCCACGAGGCCCGGGTCTAGGGGCCCAGCCAACGTAGAGCCCCAGTCCCAGAAGCAGGACTTGCACCATACTTAATAAGTATGGTGCAAGATGTCCTCTTAGGGGTCCCTCCCCGCCCCAAATGCCAAGTGCCTAGAGGCCCTACCTCCTGTAATGTTCGTGTTCGTGTGTAATGAAATTCATAACAACACCACCTGTTAGTCGTATTATCTTTGAGCGCCCATCACGTCAAAATTAGAGGACAGATTTTAGCCCATTTTGGTACACAGATAATTTGAAATCCTAAGATTATAGGATACTTTCACTGAACTATGATAAAAAATAAATAAAAACAAAACTACGGGCGAAATTATCTATTATGTTTTTTATATACCTAAGTGAAAACGATAAGAAAATCTAAGTACCTATCAAATTTGTCAAAATCTTTCATGATTAATGCCTGAATTCGCGGAATCTATAGTCTAATTCGCGGAGATAGTCTACTTAAGTTGAGTATACCTACTCTACTTATAATGTGTCACTCAATGTAGTTAGAAATAAAATATCAAACGATTTATGCCCGTGATATGGGGCGCACTGCAGAAAACATAAAACTAATTTTGACCTAGATCAATTCTGAGCAGCCCATCTAGAGATGTGCCGTGCTCCCGATTAGTATGAAAAATGTTCTCGAGAACGTTCTTTCCCTATACAATTCAGAAAACGTTTCGAAAACAGCACATCTCTTAGACCAAAACACATCTATTTGCATTTGTGAACCTCCGGGACCAAAAAGAACATGTATAAAAGCTGACATTTCACTAATATACGCATACCTTTAATATTGTATTGGAAGATATTCTGGGAAAAGATATTTATTACTTAAACGCTAATTAATTAATCGCGATGGCTGCCCTCAATCCGGGGCATCGATACGCTATCGTTCGCTGTAATCCACACCGCTTTAAGACCGGTTGCAGTGTTCCAGTAAATATATTTGAGACGTTCTGCTTTTACAATTAACAAGCAATTTAACTTGCGTTTTTACATGATTTTATTTGGCAATAGGCTTTGCCCGCGACTTCTTAAAACACAATGTTTTTTGGATAAAAATTAGCGTATGTGTTAATTTAGTGTATAATCTATATCTGATCTCAATTTCGTAAATCCGTCCAGCCATGTAGGTATGCAAAAATAATACGCATAGGTACACACTCGTACAAGCACACAAGCAAACATTCGCTTTTATAATATTACGTTCGGGTTACCCCCATGTGGTAATCCAGGGTGTCACCTTCGTACCAAAAGGACCCCACAGCAAACTTAGAACAAAACTGGTTTCAGTCAAATGTCACTAAATTTTAGTAAAATCATATGGGTAATGTAGATTCAACTCTCTTGATTATTTTTTTATAAGGGCACAACTCTCTCAGATGTATACTTTCTGAAATAATCACGGTCAAACATGAAAAAATATCAAAAATGAACAAAATTAAGAAGCCTTATTCCTTTTTTAGGGTTCCGTACCCAAAGGGTAAAAACGGGACCCTATTACTGAGACTTCGCTGTCCGTCCGTCCGTCCGTCCGTCCGTCCGTCGGTCTGTCACCAGGCTGTATCTCAAGAACGGTGATAGCTAGACATTTGAAATTTTCACAGATGATGTATTTCTATTGCCGCTATAACAACAAATACTAAAAATAAAATAAAATAAATATTTAAGGGGGGCTCCCATACAACAAACTTGTTATAGATTATATATATATATATAGGTACGGAACCCTTCATGCGCGAGTCAGACTCGCACTTGCCCAATTTTTTTCATATCATGTCAAATTATACCGATAATTTCAACCAACTATTTGAAGTCAATAATACGTTTCCCTGAGTTCTAAATAGTCACATTGCTATCTCATGCTTTCATTGCGTGCTGTCGAAAATAAGTTGTAAAAACCTGCGTGCTGCTGCGTAAATTTTGACAATTTCGAGACTTTGTTCTAAGTACATAGTAATATTGATAATAATTGTTAAGAAACATGTTTGATCATAGAGAAAAATGTCTAAAACAAAATAATTAGCATTTTTGAATGGTTAAGGAGCCTTAACTGCCGCGACAGAAAACGGCATGGAACTCTAACATCTGTATATGTATACTGACCAAAACCTCCCAAAACCGCATCATTATAAACTCACAACAATAATAATTAATGATCATATTCAAATTGCATTAAAATACCGACCATAATCGATTTTTAAGCTTCGATTGAACTCTAAACAAACGCGGATTGTTTAATTTTACGATTTTAAAACCATCCAAAAGATTTTGTAAATGCACTACCGTATTACCGATTAAAAGCTTAAAAAAGAAACATCTATTTTTAATGACGCAAACGAATTCTGAATTCAAATTAAGATGTCAAGGCTGTGGTCTTACACGGAGCGGTAGTTGTTAGGTGACTCTTAGCGTGAGGGCCACAGGAGCGCAATTTTTGAGTAGTATTGTATGTTTTATACAAAAATCCTATATGTACAATCGAGTTCATTTACATCTACACACTTACGAGAACAAAAATATCTGACCACGACCCTATTGTCAGGAGCATAAAATCGTGTTCAGATATTTTTGTTCTCGTAAGTGTGTAGATGTAAATGAACTCGACAGTACCACATGATAATGTAAAATGAGTTCCTCTTTCGCATGCATCGCAAATTATGCAACCAGCTACAGTAAAACTTGCAAAATGTTGTACGAACAGTATTAAAACATGACAGAAAGTTTGCTCTTTTAATCTTCGCCAAAGCCCCCTTATAACTGTATTTTATTTGTTTGTTGTTTAAGAAATCTTTTTTTTTGGGACGTTTCGATCCAGGCCAACTGACATGTGTTCGTTCTAGTTGCTCAGCTCTGCCGCATGGCCCCGGTTTAATACAGGACGATAACGTCATTATAGCCCAACATGGTATTTTTCAGTCCACGCCATTTTGCGGATTTTTAGTGGTACTAATTTATTTTACTGGTAAGTTTTTGGTAATTGACGTTGAAAGTCAGTGAATGTGACTGATGTAAACAAAGAGGACACAGGAATAAATATTCCCAAATTTCAAGTATTTTTTTCATAATAAAGCCAGAACTATCCACAGTGACGAATGTCAAGTTTTTTTTTGGTTACTGACAAATCCTTGTCAAATCACTGAACTGACGTTTAATAATGCAAACATATTTTATGACGCATGCACATTACTACCATATGAACGCTGTTTGTATTGCCACTATCCCTGAGCCGGACTGACACGTCTTGTTATGATATGTACCTATAAATAAACACACATACATATAAAAAGCTAATTTATTCCGCTGTCGCCTCAGCCACATCCTAAACCAGACCTAAAGCGATGCTAATGAGCCTCCTCACCTCTTAATTTCTGCATAAAATCCCTCGCTGGCGTGGGAGGTAGGATTACATTTGCGCCGATAGCAATGCACATTATTGCCATATGAACGCTGTTTGTATTGCCACTATCCCTGAGCCGGACTGACACGTCTTGTTATGATATGTACCTATAAATAAACACACATACATATAAAAAGCTAATTTATTCCGCTGTCGCCTTAGCCACATCCTAAACCAGACCTAAAGCGATGCTAATGAGCCTCCTCACCTCTTAATTTCTGCATAAAATCCCTCGCTGGCGTGGGAGGTAGGATTACATTTGCGCCGATAGCAATGCACATTATTGCCATATGAACGCTGTTTGTATTGCCACTATCCCTGAGCCGGACCGATACGTCTTGTTATGCTATGTATAAATAAACACACATACATATAAAAAGCTAATTTATTCCGCTGTCGCCTTAGCCACATCCTAAACCAGACCTAAAGCGATGCTAATGAGCCTCCTCACCTCTTAATTTCTGCATAAAATCCCTCTCTGGCGTGGGAGGCAGGATTACATTTGCGCCGATAGCGATCTGTGCGTGCTGACACTTTGGACGAAAACAACAGTTCCGTATGTTGAAGATACTCAAATTGATTTGTACATGAAATAATAGTGTACGACTCCTTACTATAACCATGTCCGTCAGTCCGTCTGTCCGTCTGTCCGTCTGTCCGTCTGTCCGTCTGTCAGTCTGTCCGTCTGTCCGTCTGTCCGTCTGTCCGTCTGTCCGTCTGTCAGTCTGTCCGTCTGTCCGTCTGTCCGTCTGTCCATCTGTCCGTCTGTCCGTCTGTCCGTCTGTCAGACTGTCCGTCCGTCCGCGGCTTAGCTCCGTGATCATTAGTACTAGAAAGCTGAAATTTGGTATGAGTATGTGTATGTATCACGTTGACAAAACGGTAAAATAGTAACTAAAATAAAAAAAACTTTTTTTCGGCTGCCTCTCATACTTGTGGGGGATTTTTTTTTACATATTCAGAACTGAGCCATTTTGTGGCCGTAGACCAAATAAGATCGTTTGGAAAAAAAAATCAAGCCAGTTTTTCCCATTACCTACCCCTTCATATGTTATTTCTTCACACACAGTAGTAACTTTTGGAATTTGTTGTTGTTACCTCGACTTACTTTTTATTTTTGTGAAATGTCAGAGGTAAAGTCCTTTCATATTATCTCTAAGCCTATGGCCTAGATAGGATTCAAGGGATTTGCTTGATCCGCATATGTATCAAATATTTTATTCTAGTAAGCTTCTTTAATATTTTACAAGCCAATTCTGTATTGTATCTAACTATTGTATTTTTTTTGCGTATATATAAAATCAATAAATGTTGTTTTAGTACCGTACATCATGATATAAAGAGTTATAGGACGTTAATCATTCAATAAATCAATCCATTTATTTCAGACGTTCTATTCCATTGTCGTCATGGCCCATTCATTATTTACAGTCTAACATATTTATTAATACAATAAAGAAAATATACAAAAATATATTACTCTGGTGATGTTAGATCAATCTTGCAAGTCTTCTACGCGGCAGCGTGTCCAGCCAAGTTCACCCCAGGAACTGGCGAGCAGCAGCCGTGTGTTATATTACACGAACCACTTGGAACCACTTTTGACCCCTCAATAACTCCAAATCTATTTAACATAAAAACATAAAATTTGGCTTATGTATTTAGATCCTTTAGAACAACTAGAACCCCAAATTTGATAAATATAAGTGAAATAGTTATTGAGATATTAAAGTCCGAAAAACGGTATTTTCATCACTGACTGACTGACTAGTAATCAAAAAACTAACCCACTTCCAGGTGACCTAGAAAGGTGAAATTTGGCATTCAGCTTGGTAATTGTGTGTGTACACATAAAAAAATCGAAAACAGTGATTTTTTTACTTTAATAATAATAAATAATGACACAAAGGTAAATTAAGAAAGAAAAATTCCCAAGTAGCACAACTGGGTCTAAATAGCTCGTATATCATATCTAATTAGATGCTTAAGTGAAATTTACCACCATGACTAAGTGCTATATAGGTGGCAATAACCCTTATGCCACCTATATAGAACCAAAAGGAGAAAAATTGCAGCCTATTTTTGGTGCTAAATAGAATCCATAAGAGCTCTCACAATTACCTTAAGTGGTAATTAGAACTATGGGTGAAAGTTATGCGTCCATAAGAGATCTAACAATCACCTTAAGTGGCAATTAGAACTAAGGGTAAAAGTTATGCGCAGTGAACGAATGAAAACATTTCAGTTCGCTCAATGAGTGATAAATGAGTCGCCAAATTATCTTTGAGTGGCGAGGCAACTGTCAAATTGTGTTGTGTGTAATACGTGATCTGCCATATTTATTTTGGATTTATACGTCTGTTTGGTGAGTGATTAAAACTTTACGTTATACAAGCATTGAAATAAGCACGAAATTCTTGCGAATTTTTTGTTACTGTGAAACTATAGTATGTTTTCTTTGTAAATTTCGACGGGCCTTTCATTTGATCAGGAATATTAAAAAAGAGAGTGCTAAATTAAATAAGGAATAGATACTGATAAGAAATAAAACTGTTAAAAACCTGACCTAATGATTGTAGGTTACCTACAATGTTAAAGTAACATCGTCAAAACTATCAAAAGTCTGTGATTATGCGTGAGTGTGATAAAATTCTGGTCAAAATAATTAATTTTCATTGGCTTCCATTTGTAAACATGGCGAAACAAAAAAGATCTTACAGTGTTTATTTTCACTTATTTGTTCCTTATTTGGAACTATTAGGTCTAATAATCACTTATTTGTATCTTGCGAGTGGCAAAGCAGTGCAACTATTAAATATATTTTGACAAGGCGCAATAGGAACTATAATAGAACTTTTAGTTCGTTAGTGGTTTGAAATAAGTGAAAATAACTGCTTTTGGTTCTAAGAATCTCCTATTGAGACCTATTTATGCGTTGGAGTGGCAATAAGGTACTTCTTAGGCCTTAAAGTTGCAATATTTTTTGGTTCCAAAAGAGCCGTAAAATTATCCCTTTAGCCACTATTGGTGATATAATTCGCTATTGTACTAGTCATTTGGAACTTTTAGTTCCAAATAAGGGTATGTTGCCACTTATATGTAAAAGTTGCTTATAAGTGATTTTAAGGCCTTATATAGCACTATTGCTTCTTATTGAGTGACTATTTGAACCTGCCTGCAACTTTAAGTAGCAAAATCGACTTTATCCCACCATAAGTAATAAAGTAGAAACAAAAAACGTTCCTATGCAACTACAAGTGATAAGATGAACTCATATACAGTTTTGAGTTGTGTTTAGAGCTATAAGTTGCATCAAACACTGTTAAACCACTCATTTAGAACTTAAAGCTGTAAGATAAGCTGCAAAATTCACTAATGTGCTGCTTGGGTTGAATGCGTTCTACTACAATCTAAGCAGTATTTGAACCTGCGACCTCTGCGTTTCCGGCGCATTGCTCTTCCAATGCTCCGGAAACGCAGAGCACTTGGCGCCCATATAGGATGTCAATTCTTTTGTCGGCGAAGTGCACGCGATATTGAACTTGGCTCTTATTTAACATTTATGTTTTTGATGGGATTTTAGGTTCTCAACATGACCTACTATTTTCTTGCAAATATAAAATACATGACTGATGCAACTGCAGTCCACAGTACTAAACATAAAGTGATCATGATTGTCCATCTATGCAATAAACGAAAATCTTAATATGTAACTTGGTAGCACAATAGTATACGTTCCAAAAAAAAACCATGGAACCCTAAAAACAAAAATACATGAATAACTTAAAACTGTGCACAGAAATATAATTTTGATAAAAAACTGGTAATAAACTAGTGTGTTTATTATTACGAGCGGTCTTATCGCAATAATTAGTCGTGGTTTAATAAAGTAGCCTAATTTATGGCACTTTTATGTGTAACTATAAATTATATTATCAAACATATAAATTAAGTTAGGTCTTAATTTGATATAAAGTACCTACTGGTTTTTCTCGTCTATATATTATGCACGTTATCACAACATAAACGACATTTATCACGAATAAATGTTATTCAATTAGTTACTATGCGTTGGTAAATGTCAGATCAAACCGCGTTTTAATGACAGTTAAGGGCGATATACCTGCTACATCTTATTTGACGATATCTCAAAGTACACTCGAATTAGGGCCCTGCATTTCAAAGTAGTGAATCATATCTTCAAACTATGACTAACGTCATGACTGCAAGACGCAGCGTGGGAAGGCCCCCGACAAGGTAGACCGACGACCTGTTTAGGGTCGCAGGCAGAAATTGGATGAGGGTGGCGCAAGACCGGTCGTTGTGGTATACTTTGGGGAAGGCCTTTGTCCAGCAGTGGACGTTTATCGGCTATGATGATGATGATGATGAATGTCATGAGCTAGAAATGGTTAAACAATGCTTCCTTTAAAATGACAATTTGTTAATATAACTAACGTAATGCACTCTGTTGAATTATTGTGAGCGCCAAGGAAAGTTTGGCTTTATTACCACTTTGTGAGATGAAGGAGAGAGAATCAAAACATTACGTTTAGAGATAATTCAATTAAGACTTAAAATATGCCTCCCACATACAAGGGAAAAAACTGTGATGTGTTCCAATGTTAATGATGACACGCCTAAAAAATCCGTAAAGGTAAGTACCAAGACTAATGCCTCAATCAATAATTAATGATCACTTTTTCCGACCTAAACCACACTCATGTATTTTGGTCACACCAGCCATTTTGAAAAATGCATCGTCTGTTCGACATTTCTCGTTTACTTCACTAATAGATTAATTTATACGTGGAACCCAGGGCTTAATTAAGTCGTATACCTTGATTAAGTGTTTATTTTTTGTCGTTTTGTCACATACCGTTTTCAGGTAGAAAATATCTAAAGATACATTAACTTCGTAATAAGATACGACCTTCTGGGTTAACAATCCAGTATTGTGCTCAATGTATCACAGCATTTGAACTGTCGAATGAACTTCGACTTTATGATGTTTGGGATGAGACTGATATTGTAATAATGGTTTGTGGAGTAATTAATACATGACTAAAGCGACATTATTTCTCCTTGCTACAATTAAAAGGAGATTTTTAATGATTGTTTTATTTAAATGATGTTCGATTTACAAATGGTTGGGAACGGGAAATTTATTAAAAAGAGATTTCTAAACATTTTCATATATCGCGATGTAGACTTGCAAAACTGTAAAAGTTAAAAGTGTGCTCATTATAAAAAAAAAGATGAAATAGGCTTGAGAAATGAACTAAATTTTTTTTTTTTTTTTTTTTTTTTTTTTTTTTTTTTTTTTTTTTTTTTTTTTTTTTTTTTTGTCTATAGAAAAATTTAATATTCAATCTACATAATATTCTAAATACTAAAACTAAAACTTAACATTCCTAAAAAATAAAAATACATATAACCTAATAACAAAAAAGAGAGCTAGGCTAAAAACCGTCCCGCGTTCCTCCCGAAGCAAAGGTGCCCATCACGCTCGCCGCGTTGCCACGTTGAATAGCGATGGACAACCTTTGCATCAAGAAGGACCCGGAACGAGGATCGAGACCTGCTTGTGCCATGCGCCGCCCCAGCTCCACTAAAAAGGTTTTCCCCTCCGCACACCAAACTCCGGAAGTCTCCACCGCAAGTGGAACGAACATGTAGTTTGAGAGTCCCGAGTACTTTTGGTGTTTGCGCAGCGCCGCCAGCTCAGCCGCTGCACCTGCTGCCCGCATGGTACGGGTAACGTGCGAAGCCGCGAAAGTACTAACGCATGTAGCGTCCCAGAGCAGGCAGCGACCTTGCTGCCAGGGCACTAAGGTCAGACCATCAGGCCTTTTACCATCTGATCTGCTAAGGCCTGGTGGTTCCAGAACACATGGAACCCTGGCAGAAACAAGTGCTCTCCTCGTGATGTCGTTAATGGCGTGATGTCGGGGAAACCTCCCTGCACACCGACAACAGCTCAATGCGTGGTGACCGTTTCTCTCTACCATGGTCCCACAGATGCACACGTGACGTTCGCAAACATCGCAGCCCAGGCGGAGAGCAACGGCTATCCGCATCGAGTCATTGTCGAGTAGGGTACCTAAATGCGGGGAGGGGTATGCATGAAGCCACGCCCCGGTCTCCGGCCTCGACACGGCGGTCAGCCTAGCCTTGTCCACGCCTACAGAGCTCTCTAATAATCCGTCAAAAACTCGCTTGACCCCTATGTCATCCCATAGACGCTGACGGAACAATTCTACGGGTATGGCTACGCCGGGATTAAGAGCCGTCCAGGCCGTCAAAGCATCGGAGGCGTAAGGAATGATAGCCTTGTCACCATCTAAAGATAAAATTTGAGTGACAAGGTCCACCACCCCACACGCCGAGGCTAAGAAGGCCGGGAGGCTCACATCTCGCGCGCGACGCACGCCCAAACCACCAGTTCGAATCGGCAAAGAAGCCTGGTCCCACTGACCTTGGTTAAGGGAGACGTTCATAGAACGAAACGAACGAACGAACTAAATAGAAAGTTTTATTTTTTTGCGTATGTATGATTATTCATACATGAATGTGTTCCTTCATCATGTCGGCTTCACGTCGTCACCGTCTCAATATTCAAAACGGATTTCAACGATTTGGTAATTAAGTTTATGGCAATTAAAAAAAAAGAGTTAAAGGATACCTTTTACGTTGAGTTAAAGGTACCTATCCTTTAACTATTTTTTAGACAAATAAGGTACCTTAGTACTATTACGAGTACATAGGGAGTAAGGGGAGAACGGAACTTACCATCTATCCGACCCAACTGTCAACCTCACCTGCACGCGCCGGATGGCGACGAAGACCAATCGACTTCCGTGGTGCTCCCTGCTAGACAACAAATGAGGCTCTGGCGACCGAGCCAATGGCGGTATAACCATACACCTATCCAGCCAGTGAGAGGAGGCTACAGTAGCCTAGGAGTCTAAATAGCTCCTGAAATGTCTGATGCAGAAGGCAAGGGGAAACTACTGCATTAAATTCCCAAGAAAGCCGTCATGTTAGTACAACCAAAAAGAAGTAAGTGGCCATGTGATCCGCTTAGCAACCGGCGCCGAGTTGTGTCCGGGGCAGACGGTGTGAAATGGGCTACCGGCCATGTGGATGTAGGAAACCAGGCAACACATGGAAAATATACTACTGGAATCGTGAAGATACCGCCGTCAACGGTCCTCTACACGAATGTACCAGGAGGGCAGTAGTACGAGAAGAATGGTGTCGCATTGTAAAGCAGGCCACAAAATCAACGACGTGACGGCCACGACCACTCTGGCAAGAGTGTACCGCCAAAGAAGACGAGTTACATATATGAGTTATGATTCTCTACCGACAAAGTTGCAGGCTTTTTCTCTTAACCTAATAAAGGTTGGCAAAATACAAGCCTATTGAAAATCAGTGAATATAAAGTCTCATAATATTGTAGATCCTTTTACTGATACTTCCAATATCATGAAGGAACTGATGATGATAAATCATGCATTAAAGCACGGAGGTGCCAGATCTCAGATAAAGACCCGGCAAAAGTGGGGCGTAACACAAAAATCATTTCATTCCGATGATAACAATATTTACAGTCTCCAAGAAATACGGACACATGAGTTGAGATTAAAACGATACAGGGTGGCTCGGCACTCCAAATTTAATGTTATTGACGTTATTACACGACGTTTGAACCCATGTGGTAATATTGTATTTGTCCATCGGGAACTAAATTGAGTCATCCTCCGTATAAGCAATTCATTTTAAATTTTAATTTACAAAGACCTATCGACACCTCATTTGCTGCCAGGATAAAACGAAATTACCGTTTCTTATGTATAATTAAATTACTTCCATGTTGCGCACAACTCGCACAAGGTTGTCAAAGACCATGGAAGGTGGCATAACATCATTCAGAGGAAGCTGATCTATTGAGGGTCGTGGCAGCCACGTTACGACCCTCAAATGCAGAATACAATGCTGAGGATGGAAAATTAACTAGTTTTCTTAGTTGACCGCGGAACAGAGGCGTGAACAAGATGACAAATTTGTAGTTACGATAGTTTTGTTTATGACAAATAGAATGTTATTCGTACATATGCGTAAAGGCTGGCAACGCACTTGTGACTCCTCTGGTGTTGCAGATGTCTATGGGCGACGGTAATAGTTTTCTATCAGTCGATCCGTTTGTTCGTTTGCACCCTAAGATATAACAAAAAAAAGATTTATTTATTTTATTCAATAAATAAATAAAATAAATAAATGGAAAAACTTAGGGGGAGGCGGGGCACATTGATGCATGGGGCACATTTATACAGTACCAATATTTCAAAACCGAGAAACGCTACGAAGTCTGGAACATCACTAGAACGCTCAACGACGTGCACGAGAATGATAGTTGTGACGACGTTCGCCGCCAGTTCGCCGTTGGCCTTCGACGGGTGCAAACGTGTTTCTCTTGCCACGTAGTAAAATTTTGCGAAATGTGATCGTGTCTTAGCACCGTCTTATTAGTTCTTTGTGCTAGTTTATATTACCAAAGGTAAGTAAATATATTCAAAAGTGTTTTTAAGTATGTTTTTGACCATAATATAATAAATTAATTGTTTGTGTAAAAAGTCCGTTGGGGCACTTTGATTCAGTAAGGTACGGGGCAGAATGATACGTATCAATCTGCCCCTTTAGTGTATTATTCTGACCTGTTAGTGTATCAAAGTGCCCCATCACAAATACTTAACAATAACATGACATGTTTATTTTTTATTTATTTATTCAGAAAATGGTCCGTATCTACAAAACCAAGACGGAATGAAAAATATCAGTGAAGAAAACATTCCGTCATCACCACATGCAGGACCGTCATAATCACATGCAGGACCCTCATCATCACATGCAGGACCGTCATCATCAAATGCAGGACCGTCATCATCACATGCAGGACCATCATCAGCACAAGCAGAACCGTCATCATGACATGCAGGACCGTCATCATCACATGCAGGATCGTCATCACCACATGCTTTCTTTAAGAAACTGGAGACTGATTATAAATAATTTTTACACCTTAATAAAGTGTATTTGATATCACGATTAATAAGCTGGTTTTTATTTCATAATTTTAAGTAATAAAATAACCTATAGTGCCGTATATCTTACAGTCTTCGTGAATTTTAAACAAGCATCAAACTGCCCCACCCTATGTATCAAAGTACCCCACAGGTGGGGCAGAATGGTACAAAAACGATTTTTTATTTAAATCAGTTTATCTTTATACCTGATCACTTTTAGCGGCTATTTCGGAATAAAAATGAAAACTGATATATTAGCCAATGCATACGTCAAAAAAACTATTCAAATATGGTGCTTTTTGTCCATTAAAAATCACTTTAAATTTTTCTGCATCAATGTGCCCCTCCTCCCTACTACTTAGACTACTAAGCCCTAAAAGGGGATATTAAAATCTGAAGTAATATAAATAAAATCAGAGGTGTAAAGGTGTAATAACGATAGAGTTGTACTTCAAGAGCCAAAAATCAATCTTAGAACAGCATATAGTTATATGGCTTAAGGACCGTTATTTTCTCCACATGCTTTTATTTTAAGATATATTAAATTTATTCATGATCACATTGTGTGTTCATCTCTCACCGGCTTTTGATTCTCATGAAGTTTTGTGAACCCATCACAAAATTTTATAATAACAGACGAACATCTGAACATCCGGACACACAAAATATTTTTGGCTAAGCTGAAACGGAGAGGATTCACACGCTTCGCTCGCTCGATCAAAGAAATGCCGCTGGATAAATATTATGAGCGATCAGTAGGTGGCATATTCGTCAACTTCTCAAAACATTCCATAGAAATTAATGGTTGATGGGTTGATGGTCGTTGGTCGTAGTCGCTGATTCGAGTCGCTTTGTCATCAACACTAAAAAGCCATTATGCTCGGAGCAAGTTTTCATGTGATGTGGCTACAAGCGTAGCGCTTCGAAATTGTTCGTGGAGAAAGTGTTAATTGCTGTGAATAATCAAAATCAAATCAAAATCAAAACGTTTATTCTGCAAGTAGCCCACAAGGGCACTTTTACATGTTCGAATCTGACTCTACCGGCATTTTACAAGAGGAGACCGCTGTTAAGAAGAAATCCGAAAGGAACTCAACAGTGAGTCATTTCTGCCTAAATTATACTTAAAACTTACAGACCATTCCTTCCATTATATAGAGGGGGTTCCCGTTTGTGGGTTAGGGCTCTATCGCTCCCCTGAATCCTTTATTTGCAAAGAAAGCCTATTCACCATTATGTTGTGCCGATTTTACACACTCTTTCACGCCGACTGTTGGAATTGGCATAGCTTACATTTACAGAGTCCTATTTATATTAACCAATATGGAGGTCGTTAACGTTTTCCTAATTCCTTGCCATACATTCAACAACGAATAGGTGGTAATTATACTTGAACTACGCTGGTATTTCTTGTTTTCTTTTTATACAGAACAACGTTTTTGCGCCGAGCAAACCTATTTTGTTTGATTTTCCAGGCGATTCCAACCTTACCCAAGACGGGATAAATAGGCACTAGTAACAAACCTACGTATCAGCGCAAACTCTTGGGCACACCACTTCTTCCGACTTTGCTTATCCAAACGCACGAAGATTTAGCCCAAATAAATGTGAAATACGGAGCTCGACACAAAATGCTTTCATTATTTTTTTGTAATATCCGCCTAATATCTATACTTATTGGTCTTTTGACTGTAACTGGCTGCGAACGTGCACCGATTTCGCCCTAACAAAACCGAAAGTCAGGTGTACTTTGGAGCAAAATCAGGTGTGCTAGCAAGGTTCACGGTTCGTAGTGAGGCCGTCTTGCTTGACTTCTCTTATTCCTTTATTATCAATATACATATATCAATTGTTGGACCTCCTTCTTTTATGCATGGTACATTACAATCCTCGGGTTATAATAATCTAAATCCCCGCTATTAACAGTCGGTCGGAGGGGCGATTTCAAGAATGCCACTATATTCTTCTATATATAGAAGATTCTCTCGTTTGATCTTCCTAAAGGCCGCCTGAGAACTGTATTTTATTGGTTGTTTTCGTAAAAAGCGACGCAAATAAGAAGTTCTCCATTTTGATATTTGTAAAAGCCATCTAAATTTATTGTTTATTTGTGTAAGTACGATAAAATTGCTCGCAGTGTCTTACGTGCTTGTTATGATGGCCATTTTGACGCCGCCGTTATGACGGCCAACGCGTGCCGATTTGTCCTAACTACTGGTAAGCCCGAGCTGAACACCCAGGTGTGCCCTGGCGCGTAGGTTACTAGCACGGTTTGCGGTTCTAAGTGAGCCAGTCTTTCCGTCTCTTACTTTCTTATTGTCAGCATACCACTAAATGGACATTATCCTTCTTACACGTATTCCTTGAGCTATAATATCGAATTCCCAGCTATTAACAGTCCGCAGCACTTAGCCGCAATAAATCGACACAATCGTAGGAAGCCACTGCGAGTCCGCGTATAAATTTAGCTAGAATTCGATTACCGTTATCAGCTTGCATCGAATGGAATAGATAATGGAGCCGAGGGCGACTGGTGCGGGGGGCAGTTTCGAGAATGCCACTACGTATGCTTCTATTTGCAGTTAGGTACTCAAGTAGCAAAGTAGGCTATATAAGCACTTATAATGCCTTTACACAGCTTAAATTAGAGTTATACGATATTGAAGAACGTGTTTGGCTCAATTTGTAGTGCAGCTGTCTACGGAGCCCGCGGTCCTAGGATCGAATCCCGGCCGGGGCAACTATTTTGTCTGATGAACTCGATATTTGTTCCTGGGCCATGTTATCTATGTATGTATTTATATATTATGTATATCGTCTAGTACCCATAGTATAAGATTTCCTTAGTTTGGGACTCGTCGATTGTCGGTCGATTTGTGTATGATTGTCCCTTCATATTTATTTATTCTTCATTTTATTTAATGGCTCTATAACTTTCCATATTATGAGAAAAATATACGGGTTCCTGCATGTTTCTTTACAAGGGTTTTTATTATTTATTAAATTTTTATTGCACAAATGAAAATCAAATCGTACAAAAGGCAGACTTAATGCTATTGGGCATTTTCTACCAGTTAACCATTGGGCAAAGCAGAAAACTGTTTCACTTCTTTTTCTACATTATAGTTTGGGTATAGGCCTGGTTAGACATCAATTTGACGCATAAACAAAATGTATAAATGTAATTTTTTGTACGATGGGTCAAGCATAAAAAAAACGACACCCTAATTTTTAGCATCGGTTACAACCCAACCGCAATTACAGTCATGCGCAAGCCTTTTACCACTCAGCTATAACTTAAAATCGCGACCGATAGTGCTTTTTATACAAGCATGTGTTCGATCGGTAACGCATTCGTGGCCAGACCGGTTCACAATCCCCAAAACCGAAAAGTCCTAAGTCCATTCAATCTTCAAAACACATACTGCCTTATTGTTTAGCGGATTATGCCAAAGCCTTACCCACCGCGTGCGCTGTACCGATGGCAAAACAAGCAAAAAATGCCATTGTTAAAATGCCTGTATCAAAATTTACAAAACATGCCGGTACGATGTTGATATTATTTTTATAGTGGTTTGTAGGCTTTTAAGCATGTACATTAGTATTTTTATTATAAGTAGTTCTTGAACTATTAAAGTGGCAGTATACTTCTATAGTACGTCACTTTAGCATCTATAATACAAGCTCAGTTTAGAATTAGGCCAATTCTTGTAAGACTGACTTTCATAGAAAAAATCTTTCCCATCCACAAAAAAAAAAGATTTTGATGTTTTTTGTTTGGTTAGTAGATCATACTTCAGAGGTGGTCCCATATAAATTATATTTTTGAAATTGATTTAGCGCTTATTGAGAAAATCAACAAAAAATGTATGTATTCCTTTTTCACTCATTTAATTCGGTTAGTTTTTGAGAAAAAGTGATTATTATTCCTGTTAGTTGACCTAGTAGGTACCTATCCATATTATTAAACAAATGTATACCGATGACCATTTATTTTGTTGCTACCCCTACACAGATATCTAAAATAAAACCTGGGCATTCAAGGTTTCTGAACTTAACCGTCTAAATTCAATAATCATACATTATTATATTTATCTCATATTATGTCGATTTCCGAGGCAAATCTAATAACACAGATGATTTCATTTTAGTATTCGGAGCCGGATATAATTTGAGGACTTTATTAAGAAATTGATATCTCCGAATCGGCAATGCTCACTGGTTTAATAACTAAGTGATTTAAGAAGTAATTAATGTGTATTTACTTTTACGGCTTTCAACTGCCGTGCCAACGCATTGATCTTAGCCCAACTCAAGATCCGAACTAGACTGTCCCCGACCTGTCTTCGCAGAGTTCTGAGTACTTTGGTCACATTGTGTTAAGACAGTGATAACCTAGAAAAACTGATGATCACTGGAAATGTCGAAGGCAAGCGACTAAGCGGCAGAAGCCTGATACGCTGGACAGACCAGATTCGCACAACCCTTGGCACTACAGTTCACGATGCTCTTCAGATGGCTGCGCATTATCCGGGAGAGACTGTTCCGAGAAAATGACCACGACCCTCAGCAATGAGGCAACCGACGCAAGGAGGAGGAACGAGGAGGCCACTGAGAAGTAGCGCTGAGACCCTGGGACAATATCAATCGTCTGCTTGTAACTGGCAAGAGGCAGGGCAAGAGACAACGTAGCTGCAGACCAACGTGATGGACGGATTTATTGCTGAAGGCAGTTAAGATGCCATTCCATAAGGCCTTCAGGCTGGCCAAGGGCCGAGTGCGCTGGCGATAGCTTGTCGATGACGCTAAATTATTAGATGGGTTGACGATCCTCAACATTTGAGGGACCGGCTAAGAAGGAGTGACGATTCAGAATTTAAATTATTAAACTGTCATGTCCTACTACTTATTGACTTGTAAAATTGTACATTTTTACCAATAAAGCATCTGAATCTGAATCTTCTTCTATGTAGCGTTATCTCGACTCTTGCCAGGGTCCGCTTTCATACTAGCTTTCCTCCACTTTGCACGATCCTGGACTTCCTCTTTTGTTAGCCTGCTTTCACGCATATCGGCCTCCATGACACGCTAGTACCTATCTAAAAAAAATAAAAAAATATAAGTATATTATTAAATGACAATCTTACACAAATCGACCTAGCTCCAAACTAAGCAAAGCTTGTACAATGGGTACTAGACAACGGTATACAACATACATATACAGATAAAATCCCTGACCAAGAAGCAAATATTCGAGATCATCAAACAAATATTTTCCATGACCGGGATTCGAATCCAGGACCGCCGGCTCAGCAGGCAGGTGCACTAAAAAACTGAACCAACCAAGTTATCAAATTCTAGATTCTACTGGGATCTAGATTAACATAAATTCATTAAAAATGTAAAAAAAATATCTCATTAGGCCCTTTGGCTGAAAGTAATAATATTTCCTTAAGTCTAGGATTAAATCGAAACCTTTCTGAAGTGCCGTTAAATATTCATTATAATATTATTCCGCGCTTCGACAGGGTTCTTTCAATCGATGAATTAACATTGAAACCCGAATTTAAATCGGACCTGTAACAAGCTATTGAAGGGCTTTTGTTCTCAATAAGGCGGATTCATAAGGTCAAATTGTTCCTACTGTGTAAAAGTTGCCACTTTCGTGACTGAACTTTAAAACCCATGAAATAGTAGATATCACATAACTTGAAGATTGAATTAGCATGTCATTATTTACATCGTTGTTTACAGTTTGTGACAGGTTTTATAGCCTAACAAGTGTCGGTCTTGCCCAGGGATAGTGGTGCTACAAACAGCTTTCATATGGCAATAATGTACATATTGTGCATACGTCATATATTTGCATTATTAACCCTTAAATGCATACAATTACACTTATCTTTTTTTCTGATTTTTTCTTCTAGGATTTGTCATCAAACAAATTCAAAATATTGTTTACCGGAATGCTCCT
The DNA here is from genome assembly GCA_932273695.1 of Apotomis betuletana. Taxonomy (NCBI): domain Eukaryota; kingdom Metazoa; phylum Arthropoda; class Insecta; order Lepidoptera; family Tortricidae; genus Apotomis; species Apotomis betuletana. Next base: position 12,489,957 of record OW026316.1, read on the forward strand.
CAATTCTTCGTTCTTCTTGCGAAATTAATACTGACGTTCAACAAAAAAAACTTGACTTTCATCACTGTGCATAGTTTTGGCTTTATTATGCAAAAAATACTTATTTCATATTTGTTTACATCAGTGACATTCACAGACTTCCAACGTCAGTGACCAAAAAATGTTAAATCATTTGTGCTGCAAAAATCCTGGGGTAGGAGTTGACCTATCAGAATTACCTGGACCTCCTACTCCATCATCAGATCAGCTACAAGCTCCATGCGTAAAGTTTCAGCTCGATCAGAAACCGAGAAAATTTGTCAAATTGAAACGCAAAACATTGATTAGTTGATTACACAAAACAAAATGATTACAAACTGGAACTGGCACAGGTGTAACTAAATAAATATAGCTTTAAGAAATAATTGGATATTACTGCTCTCAGAACTCGAAATGCAGAAGTTAAATTTAATGACACTGCTGATTGTGAATTCACCCTTATCCAGGTTGTCATTTTACACAAAATAAACATACATCGATATTTTGACGAGGCAACTTTAAATTTATAATTTTCACTTATGTATTCAGCCCTCAATGCTTGCAATTTTGCGGGACCCTTACAAGGCCCTAAAAAGCATTGTACATAATACAGGCTGCGTTTTAAACACCTGCAAAAATATAAAAAAAAAGTGACTTTATGATTTGTCTATATTTAAGTGAAAAATGTATGTATTTTATACTTACAGTGGAATTTCAACCCACGTCTACACGACCACGACTCTCCGGGCCAACACGGGTGCCTAACCTTTTAGGCCACCGAAGCTATAGCCCGATCCGTTAAATACCTCACTGATTGAATGAGGTATGTCCGATTTCTTCTGTGTCAATTATGAAATATATAGCTGCACCGCGCGGTATTACCTCCTCATCCCACGGGAACACTGGAATGGCATTCAGTCCGCCTTTTGTACGATTTGTTTTCATTTGTGCAATAAAGATTAAATAAATAAATAAACACTAAATTTTGCGGGTCAAAAAGTAGCCTATGTGTTAATCAAGGGTGTCAGCTACCTTCATACCAAAATTTATCAAAATTGCTTGAGCCGTGTGAGCGGGAAGAAGTAACAAACATCCACATAAACACACACAAACTTTCGCCTTTATAATATGTATTAGTGTGATTGATCATACTGTAAACTCGGCTTTTAACGTTCTTAAAATTAATTCACACGTCCTTAAACACACCCTGTATAACTTTACGCCTTTGTTTCATCGAGGACAGTTAGCATGCCTAGTTGTCTGTAGTCATGGTCCCATTGTAATTCTATTGTACTAAAAAGGTTTGCGACAATTGTAATAAAGTCCACTGAATGTGTATTCTACAATTTCTGCTGCTCTTTACATGGTACCTACATCTGGATTTTAAGGCCCATTTACATTATACAACTTTCTTGTACAAGAAACGACAATTATTGCATACAATACTTGCGTTTCAAAAATTGTATTCAATAATTGTACCATAGTGTTTACACATGAGCAATTATCAAAAACTCGCATACAATTATTGAATGCAATCATTGCCTCGAAATAATTGCTACCCTACTTTGTTTACATTCATGACATAATTGCACGGAAATAATTGTATGCAAGTCTTGACAAGTCTAAACCTTTTACTTGTACAATAAATGACGTATTGCTGCAATTATTGGATGTATTTGCCACCGCAAATTTTCAATCAATATTGAACGTTGGTGGTATTTGTGATTGTTTGTAATTTTCTGTTGTGAATTGTGAAGATGAGCAAAAACTTATTTAAATTTGGTTTGATATGATAAGATTCGTAGAAATATATAGAAAACACGGTGAATGTTTGTGGGCAACGGAAAACATTCATTATAAAAATCGAGAGGACCGCGATGCTGCATTAAAATCATTTTCCATCGAATTTGGGTTTGAAAATTTATTTTTTCAAGCAAATAAGAGAACTGATCTCTGCTCACACGAAACACGTTTTTAAATTCCGATTCATCTTCGATTCGTAGCTCTCGACATAAAGTGTTCGAAGCTCCAAGTATGTTTCTACGTTCAATCCATTTCTTAACCCAGCATCTTTTCTTGCGACGTTTTCGTATTAGTTCCTGCTGTAATACAGCCGTAAATAGGTACCGCAGCAACAATGAACACACTTTCACGTACGGAATCCATCTATGAACTGTCAAATTGGATGGCAATTCTGGCATGCAATTAACTATTAGTCTCTGTTTACACCTATGCCAGTATTGTATTTAAGCTGCTTTCAATATTCAAGAATATCACGTTAGGTTTAGACTGAGCAATATTTTCTTGCCGCAAGGTTATTGTATGGAATGTGCTAGAAACTTGTATAATGTAAATGGGCCTTTATGTTATTCTGCAAACTTTTGTGTCGTAAAATAAGATACTTTTTGTTTTTCATTAAGGTCTTTGCAGGTGACCAGTATTTTATGCATTCCATAGTTGAATGTGGTGCTACAGCTTGTATTGAAAAATGCGTGCTTGTTATGCGAGTGTGGGTACCCGAACCAGACCATCAAGCACAATATCGTATTCAACTGTCCTATCACCAAATTCACAGGATGAATAGAAGACATCAATATCCTCACGGAGATTGCCAGACGTTACTTGCACTAGGCTAACTTCAACCTTTAAATTTAATTAATTGTACCTCTGCAAAACGTCCTCAAACTTTTTGATATTTTCAATGAATACAATTCACAACGGTTCACCTACGTCAATAACGTTGAATATCGTTCGAGAGATAATTCGGGTTCGTATGATATATACTATTAGGTATCATGATTTATGCTGCTACATCTTTACTATACTCGTCTCAATAGAGCGTCATTAACTTTAACAGTAAAAATATATTTTTAAAACCATCGAAAAGAATATTAAGACTCAACAAATAGCTATAAACGTAGTAAATTAATTTACGGTATTTTAAATTAAAATTTAATTAAAAACCACAGGATGGGTACCGATGCAGAGACACCTGTACGCATTTGAAAACGTTTGGGAGGAACTTGCTCTTCAGCGAGACGACTGGCGAGAAAGAGGGGAGGCCTTTGCCCAGCAGTGGGACACACAGACAGGCTAGGAAAAAAAATTAAATAAATAACTTTTATTTTGATTTAAAATGCCGTTTTTCCATATTTTTTAAGGTATCTTTTATGTAATTCCCCCCTATTAGCGATTCCATAGATTTCAGACTCACGGTATGCTACCAAAAGTGCTAACCCTATTCATATTCAGACAAGCTCACAGCCCGACGCAGACTGCAGGCTTGCTGTCTGCGTGGTTTACTTCGTTTAAACCATTGATACACAGATCAAAGGTAAAAAAAAAAACTGAATTGCGTAATCTGGTGGAAGACTTCGTTTAGTTAACCGAGAGTGCGAAGAGTCTGCGTTTCATATTAGTCAACAATTCTTGTCCGAATTTTTGATCTCCAGTTGTATAGGCTTCCGATTGGCCGCGTAAAGTTACATTTTCTTTGGGGATATTTTTATGCCGAAGACGCCATTATCTACCTGACCTTGGAAACATAGTACTTGTTGTTATTCTGCCAATAGACATGGAAAGTCTACAGCTCTAACAGAATAGGTCCTCTAACACGATCTAAAGTTGGTCCATATCACTGTATACGACAGCATATTCGATCCACACCAAAACCAATCAACTCACAATTTCGCTCTCAAAACAAACTCCTTATTCCAAAATCGCGATCACAAAAAAGCAAAGAGCGTTATCGCCGCGCGGCGGTCGGCGTGCGTTTTTATTTTTTGACAAGTGCCATCGATACTCACCGCCGCCATTGTTCTCGGTCCGCCGTCATTGCTTGTTATTTCGGGGCCAGCTACAATGGTCGCAATGATGATTCGATGTTTTAAATAAATTATGATTTAATAAATACCGGACAACCTCACACAAATCGATCTAGTCCAACAGTCAGCTCTAATACGTGCTTTGTAACTAACATAATAATGGATCTAGGTCTGAAATAAACATATTTTATTTTTATTTATTTATTTAATTCGCTTGTGTTGCGGGCACTAGACGATGAAAATTGAATACATACTTATATAAGGTAAGGTGAGGTAAGACTATCACTGAGAGAAGACTACCACTAAGTAACTAATTAATAATTATTTTGGCTCGGTGACCCAAACAGGATCTTGCCCTCCGAAACGAAAGTATGCGCTTGAGCATGAGCTTTTCTCGTCAGTTTTCGACTGAATAAAACTGCCACACTCAGTCCAATCAATAACTAACTGTTAGTCTTATTCCATTAGACAATAAACTATATATACCTATCTTATGATGAGTAACGGACTAAAGTAAGTGTGTACTTGACTCTAACGTTTATTGTTAATAATGCGTTCGGATTTTTATCATTTCATGAAGCGACGAAACGTTTTAACTTGCGTTGTATTTTTTTTATAATGTGCTCGCTGTATATATATTGCAAATAAAAATATGGGATCCAGTCGCGTGGGGTTAACAAAAACACAGAGAAAGCCGGGGTAGATTTCGCTTAAGTACTTTTTCTTCAGTACAAAGATTATACACAATCGAACTGAAATGGGCAAACTGGTGGGAATCGGATTGCCCAATTGAGGATGGTTGTGCACGCCATGCTACTGATAGATCCTTAAGAGGACGTAGCCACTGTAGAACATCCACTGCACCCAAGCATCCGAATCTGCGCCATTGGCGATCGCGATTCGATGGAATATATTCTGACGTGTTCGATTTTCAAAATTTAGTTTTTTTTTTCTCTCCGAGGCGAGGACAATGCGGTCCGGGGCGTAACGAATAAGTTGATTTATAAAAACGCATGTATGCCGCCAGCTTTATACGTTCTGAAATAATACCGCGATTTGTTTTGTCCAGTAATGGCTGAATATGGGTGTTCGTGAGCTATGTAGGTAGCGATTGGCTGTAATAACGCTTTTTACGACGTGCTCATTTGTGTTTCATGTTTTGAATGTCACATTTGTAATTTATGTTGATTTAAAAGTAAGAGTAAACTGTATGGGTAATAAACAACTATTATACTAACAGTTTTATGGCCTCCTGCCGTATTCAAACTATTTGTTGTTGAAACTATACCGATCAGGGGCTTGATCCGATTGCCATTGTCAAGTTGTCATCTAAAAGGTAACTAAATCACATTGCTAAAGTAAGGGTAATATTTATTTTGGACTGGTGTCATAAAAAAACGTCAAAATTTGTTATTGTTCATCATCATCATATCAGCCGATAGAAGTCCATTGCCGGACAAAGGCCTCCCCCAAAGTTCTCCAAAACGATCGGTCTTTCGCCGCCTTCATCCGATTTCTGGCCGCGATCCTAACCAGGTCATCTGTCCACCTTGTTGCCTTCCACGCTGCGTCTTCCGGTCCGCGGTCGCCACTCAAGAACCTTTCTGCCCCAACGGCCACCGGTTCTACGAGCAATTTGCCCCGCCCACTGCCACTTAAGTCTGGCAATTAACTGAGTTTTCTCTCTATAACCTTGGTTCTCTAGCCTATCCCATCATTTCGGATTCGATCCCGCAAGGAAACTCCGAGCATAGCTCGCTCCATTGCCCTTTGAGTAACTTTGAGCCTTCTTATGAGGCCCATTGTGAGCGACCACGTTTGTAATTGTTAGTGGGAACAATTTTTACATAGATCACGAATCTGAATAATTTTATATCGCCGTCTATAACCTGTAGTATAATGACAGATACATAGGTTACCACTTTTCGACTCTAATTCATGAGTATTATCGTACCAAAAATGGTAGACCTCTTTCTTCTTAGACTGTACAAGCATGGCTTAGTTTGGGGCTAGATTTGTTTAAGTCGTCATATAGGGAGTTTGTTTTCTACAACGAAGTCGCGGGTATATTTATATTTTTGTAAAAAATATAATCTTAGGCGGTAAGCTTGAAGAGAAGTTTAGTAGATACTAAACATAATTATTCATGACCTGCGTTGCGAATAAACATATAAATGTGCGCTTAGAATATTTTCAAACGTCCCGGCATTACGGCCGGTATTCTGTTTATGACATAATGGGCTTTGCATAAAGACGCCGGTTTCCGGTATCGGTACCGGTATTATACCGGGAATTATTTTATGACAGTTATAACGCCGCCGCGTGCACTTTGTATGGAATCCATTGCGAAATAGGCTAGTTTCTTAAAATAATATAGTACACGGAGAGAAAATTCTAGTTTAGGTAACCAGAATAATGTTAATGTAACCAGATTGTCGTGTAATATATACGACACCTATCTATTTTGTCGAGTTTACTACAAAAATCTGGTAATAGCTTACAGGAATATCTACCACAGTTAAACATAATGCTGGTACACATAATTAAAATGTGTGTATAGTGCACAAAAACCTTTCTGTATCCATTACAAATAGGTTTTGTTAAGTATACCGGAATTGGTATCGTTCGTAACACCATGCTTTATTTTGGAGATAACCAGATTTTTAGTAACGACTACTACATTATTATAGTGACTATTAACAAATTTAATGCAAATATTACCAAGTTGAGATTTTACCAAACTATATATTTTTTACACTTTACTACTTATTTAGTGTTTACTACCAACATTGTGGTTAGCCATTATCACATCAAATGATTGAGTTTACTAAAATAAGAAATTAATATTGTTCAGTTTACTATATTTTTTTGGTAATTACAGCAATGTTGTATTTTTTGCTCCACAATATTTAGAAGGCGAATGGGTCTTTAAAAAATATGTACATACTTACCGTGTTGTTAAAAAGAGTTGAAATCTATCTGTTTCGTCACGAAATTTTCATATAAGTATAATTTCGCGACTTAACTGACAGATTTTAACTTATTCTTAATTAACAATACGGTAACTATGTAAACTTTTTTTAAAGAATCATTTGCAGCAAGCTTGCCGTACCAAAGTAAAGACCTTCTGCGCCAAGCTATCTTTATTTTGTATTTATAGAATAAATGCTTATTACTCAAACTTTTCGTATCAGAAACAGTACCTAAACAAAGTGATAGCATGACGTAGAAGGGACTTTACTCTTCGGGCCTGCTAATCCTGCAACCTTCTGAAAATAAAAAAATAAGTATAATGAAGACATGGTCAACAACAGTTTTAAATAAAACAAAACATTAAACATTTGTAAGTTTATTATTCATGTTATCTAAAAATCAACATGGAGGTCTTACATGTTAAAATGTCCTCTATATAAATATATTGGGAATATGTTCCCTGTCTAGATTTCTTATACCTTAAAGCGCTCCAAACAAACAGACAGAAAAATGAGTAAAAGTTCGACCGATCTTAAAATTGTGATGCTTCATTACCTGTTTAATAGGGTTTTTAGTATAAATATGAACATGACACCGTTTAAGAGCGGTCGGACTTCTACTCATGTCTGTAGGTAATCTGTAAGAAATCTAGGCAGGAGACATATTGGGAAACAATTTGGGAAGGAACATTATGAATCTGAACGATATACTGCCAGGATTCCAATAATTTTTCAATGTCTTTGTCCATTTCCTGATTTGGAACACTTCACTTCTATAGTTAATATCTATTTAAACGAATCACACTACTTGTCACAGTCAACGTTTCTGCACGCGCACGCACTGATCGCTCCGAAAGATGAAATGATAAACAAATACAAAACAATGGCAGCCAGGCGGTGTTGCCAACCAAAGTTCAGGCAATCCATACAATAAATATTGTATTATTTAATGGACAGCTAGGGATAACAAACGAATTATGGGGTACTATATGAATCTAGCTTATTTAAATATCTGAAACAATTTTTGTTACTTGCGTTATTTTAGAGACAACCTAAATATTGTATTGTTTAATGGACAGCTAGCAATAACAAACGAATAATGGGGTAGACAGTACTATATGAATCTAGCTTATTTAAATATCTAAAACAATTTTTGTTACTTGCGTTATTTTAGAGACAACCTAAATATTGTATTGTTTAATGGACAGCTAGCAATAATGGGGTAGACAGTACTATATGAATCTAGCTTATTTAAATATCTAAAACATTTTTTGTTACTTGCGTTATTTTAGAGACAACCTAAATATTGTATCGTTTAATGGACAGCTAGCAATAACAAACGAATTATGGGGTAAACAGTACTATATGAATCTAGCTTATTTCAATATCTAAAATATTTTTTGTTACTTGCGTTATTTTAGAGACAACCATAAATATTGTATTGTTTAATTGACAGCTAGCAACAACAAACGAATTATGATGGTATACTTTACAATTATCGAAATTTTATCTCTACAATAGTAATATGTACTTATAAATAGCTTTGAGTATTGTTTACTAAAATGTTTTTACTAGAATATTATGGCATTTATTAAAATACGACTATTTGTTGTTAAAAGTCAATACGGTAAATTTAACTTAATTCTGTTTCTTTATACTAGAATGAAATTTACAATATGTTCTGGTAGTATTGTTATAATAATTTCTTTCCGTGTAGTTAGTTCGTCAGACTATCGAAAAATTTGGATATTTTTTTGTCAATGAAACCAATAATTACGAAGGTAGTTAAATATCCGCGTGACGTCACACTGTGCTACATTCCCCTCTCCCGAACTTTGATAATTTTTTTTTTGATCGAGAAATCTTTTTGTATAAAGGGGTATGAACTTTGTACGACATGGTGAATTCTACTCCATCTAGTGGTTTACTAATAAAACGTTATCAATCTAATTAAAATTGTAAGGAACTATTTTCATTACAATAACATTTCGTGTAGCCAAACACAAGTGTTATATAAATGTCAGAGTGTTTAATTCCATAAAAAAACATAACCCTTCCTTTTACCGAAACCGGGTAAAAAACTGTGAAACGGTCAACAGTGCGTGGGGTCCATATTGACATGGAGCTGTCAAACACGTTTACAAGCGCCAGCAAAATAATGTGGCAACATCATGCGAAATGGAGTGAATAAAATTCTGGCAACCGTATTGTGGGTGTGAAATGACCGGCGAATTACAACTGAAAGGATAAGTGCGAAAGACTGGCTTAGGCTGGATTTGGGTAACCTAACTTTTATTACGGTTCTGACATTACTGTCGGAAAGTAAGCGTTATTCATGGGATGAATGATTTCTCCTCAGCAAGCCTTACAGTGAACGGCTAAAAGATATTAAAAAAATAATGGCTTTTTGGCACATTTATGTATCTTTGCGTGTATGGGTAGTTTGCTCAAATGTAACTTTGACAAAACAACTGAATAGTTACGGAAACGTCCAGGGAGGCTGAAATAATGAATACACGCGTTTTAGTTGCCATGTTTTATGCAAATAAATGATGCTTGATTTCATGGAAGAAAAAAGGAATATTCAGCGGACGAAGTCCCGGGCATCTTATAAATGAAATGTTTGTGCAAAGTTCCGTTCATACATATGACTAATCAAATTTTCAGCTAAAGCTGCTTTGAATTAGTATAGTACACCTCTTAATTAATCAGTGTAAAGCCTAAATAGTGATTAAACTTGTAAGTTTGTTCACCAAACTGCGAGGGAAGTAGAACAGTTCGCAGTCTGAGCAAACGTAGACTTGTGTGATTGTTTCCAACCAGTTAGCGAAATTACGCTACTGTTTGTGCATACATTTATGTATTGTTCCCTTCTCGCAGATTGTGCGGTTTAGCAGACTTTAGAACTAAAGCAAAAATAGATTCCTATAGATATTTTTACTAATTTTCAAAATGTATTATTACATATACGTTTTTTTTGTGTGATTGTTTTCAGACACTTAGCCAAATTACGCTGTTACTGTTTGTACATTTAAGTATTGTTCCCTATTCCGGGCAGATTGTGCGGGTTAGCTGACTTTGGAGCCAAAATAAAAATAAAGATATCGATATTTTTAGTAATATACAATTTATTAAAAAAAAAAAAAAAACAGACAACCTCACACAAACCGATCTAGTCCCACAGTAATTTATTATTAGTAACAATACAACAGCCGCTTTAAATAAAAATAAAGTTATAAAATACGTAAGGTTTCATTGATGTACCTACCTATTTTGCCGCCAAAATGTGCTATTTTTCCTGTGTTAAATATTAACACAGGAAAAATAGCACAATGTACAAAAATGGAGCTTTGTTTTATAACTATATCTTGGCACTAGAAATGAGGACCTGCTGAGTCCTGTCAAATTTTAGGGTCTTATGGGATTGGTATATCTCGTAAAATTTAATATTAATCCAATAAGAATGTGCATGGTCTTATTCTATTCAGCGCAAGAAATTAACTCTTAATTCGCGTAGTTTGTAAAATGTTCATCTTTTAAAACATGTCCCCTCTGCTCATACCTCCCCCAATGGGGTAGTAGGACCCCAAAATTTTGGCAGGAATCGGCAGATCCTCATTTCTAGTGCCAAGGTAAATTTATAAAACAAAGTTTCATCGATGTACCTATTTTGCCGCCAATCTGCCATATCTAGTCTTATTTTACCTGTAGTAATCTACCTGATTTGATAGAAATTACCAACTCTTTCGCCTTGCTAATAAAAAAAAAACAAGGCTGCAATCGTTAGTTCAGTGTACACGCACCACTAGCGACATCTCATAACGAGCGCGTCAACTAGCCATACCAATTGCTGATACATTAAACATGTGAAATAGGGCTGTCAATGACAATTATATTTATTGTTTTGTTTGACTGAGCGTGCGAAGCGAACGAAACATCTCCGATTTAACTTCGCTAAAAAAATTGTATGTCCAAATTCAGGATGTTCATATATCCGATTCTTTTCGCCTACAATTCGCATTTTCAACCGATTTTCCTGACATTTTGTGATCAGAGCCTATGATGGTTGCGTTTATCACGGGGTAAATAGGTGACTAAGCATCTGTCACTCACACGCATTTTGTCAAAACGTGACGGATGCTTTGTCACTTATTAACGTGTAATAAAAGCAACCACCATATGCCCGCAGGTTCGGTAATTATGAATATAAATTTCCTTGTCGATTCAGTTATTCTAAAAAAAACATAATGGCGATGATATGAGGAAACTTATTAAATTAATTACATATTTCAGCCATTTAAAAACTTACTGTGTATACGAGTATGTACCTACTAAGCGATCTTATTGAATAATTATTAGTCGTAAATTTAAACACAATAAGACAACTATGAAATCCTCCTCAATAACAACCGTTACATTTTCCAGCCAACAAAATATTATCCATAAATTATTATCAACCATAGAGTTGACATCACTGGAATTCCAAAGTATCGTAAATCGGACCCTACTGCTTTCTCAGTAAGGATATGACTTGTCAGTAGATAATAAGTGAGTGATAGCTTCTAGGTGAAGCTACTTGCAAGTGCACATCGATCAGAAAGGTATTAAAACAGAAACAATGAGGTTTAATGCCTTCTGCGTTGGATTTTGTAAATTTTGGATGAGTCATCAGTCAAAAGACACGTCACCCAAGTTTCTCCAAAATTACTGGTCTACCCCTTGACTGACCCTGACCAGATCGACGGTCTGCCTTGTTAAAAGCCTACCCCTGTTTTGTCTTTTGGTACGTGGTCGTCACTCAAGGAGCTGTTTGCCCCAACGGTAATCGATTCTACGAGCATTCTACCGAAGATGCTCTGGCAGCATTTTCCTCGCTGAATCGCTGATGCGTTGTGCGAGAAAGCTGCCAGCTCTTCGGTCACCAGTAGTCTCAATGGGCCGTTTACTGAGGTCAGTTAGGAGTTTGTGGGCACTGGGACCCCATTTATTTTTACTAACTAGCTTTTGCCCGCGACTACGTACGCGTGGAACTTGATGAAAGGGATTATTAAAATCGCCTAAGCAAATGTAAGAGCAATTGTGCTTTTGGTCTAATAATTACATTTCCTACAGGGTCCGCACCCCAGCAGAGATGTTCACTCACTTTTCAATCTTTTTAGGTATAATTTCCAGGATGAAAACTATTCTATGTCCTTCCTCGGATCTATCTCAATGCCAAATTTCATCAAAATCGATTCAGCGGTTTAAGCGTGAAGAGGTAACAGACAGACAGACACCCTTTCGCATTTATAATATTAGTAATTAGTAATAGTATGGATTTTATTTTGCATCATTGCGGCACAACGTTTAAACGGGTTTGAACCGATTTTGGTACAAAACTAGCTGATAAATGAAGGATACTAGTTAGCCCACTGCGCGAAATAAAGAAGAGGGTTACGCGAATGACTTTGCCTTCTATTTTTAAATAAGTGATTATTATATAAATGCAAACAAAGTTTACTAAACTTCGAACTCTAAATATACTTCAAAATTTCAAGATTATAAAAATACTGGATGCCAATTAACTTTAAGTGTAACTTAAACTTTACTTTTCAGAATTCGCAAACATAAAATAAATTGAACCTCTTTCAGTTTCGCGTTTCTAACTTTAGGATTATGATCATATTTTCTTAAAAGATTTAAGGTCTAAAGTTTTTGTAGTTAAATTACCTTTAAGTAAGTAGTAGGCATTAGAGTTAATTTGCTCAGCTATACGTAGAAAGTTAAGAAGTTTTTAGTTGAACTGAAGCATCTAGAGTTGCTAATGGGCTTCTGACGACTTCTCGATGTTGACATTGAACTTAAATAAATTCTTCAAATAGTAGGAGAAGACTGGTAGCAACTTAAATAAGCAAAATATTGATTGAACCTTTCGCGATTTTGGCCACAAAATAAATCGCCGGTGTTGATACAGTGATAACCCTAGTGTACAAATAAATAGATGCCTTGCGTATATGAGAGCGGAGATAGAAGCCCCGCAAAGCAGGGGTTCGTAGATATGCTTCCACAACGGCTGACAAAATTTTGGTGAACATTACGCCAATACTTCGTCTGTTATGTGTGTTTTCTAAGTACTTACTTATGCATTAAGTTCTCTCACGAGAGCGACATCCATTCTGAATTTTTGAAAAAAAAAACATTGTGGTGTCCGAAGAAGAAACTCCTCTTCGGCTGTAATTAGAGTGGCAGTTGCGCGAAAATAATAGTCACCGTCCATAGACGTAGTGCTGTATGAGGTGGGTCCTAATTTACGTCTCTCGAAGTGAAAGAGTTAAAACATTTTTTTTTTACATAATACATATTCTTAAACATAATGTTTTGCATTTCAAGGTTAAAATATACAAGCCGTATCCGCCTAGCCTTCTTCCAAGTCCAGATTGTTCCTAGGGCATTGATTCCTACGTTGATTTGCCATGATTAATCACCCGGCGTCTAGAATGGATTTCATTTTAGTAATTACCAGACAAGACTAATGATCGCGATGACGCGACGTTTAGCGTGTTGAACCGAGACTCCTTTAGTTATAAATACAGATTAACAGATTTGTATGAGCCTTTGGTTTGTAAAATAGGTACTAGAAGGTGCACTGAAAAAAATAGCCCAAATAATTATTGTATTAAGAGGCCTTATTCCTTTTAAAATTTATTTTTTTCATATTATGACAAATATATTGATAATTTCCACCAACTTTTTGAAGTGAATAATACTTTTCCCCGAGTTCTAGGTAGTAACATAGCTATTTCATGCTTACCTTGCATGCAGTCGAAATAAAGTTGAAAAACTAATATTCCGCGTGAATTTTGTCAATTTCGAGTAGTTTTTGAAACAAAAGTTATCAATGAAAAATTCAAATTGTAGGTTTCAAATATATACCAATAAATTCCAATAGCCCTGTTCTAGACAGTAACATCAATAATATGATAAGAAACATGTTTAATTGTAGAGAAAAATGTCTAAAACAATCAGCATTTTACAAGGAATAAGGCCTCTTAAGCGGTTTACACTCACGTCAAATTGTAAGGAACGGTCCGACATGTTTCAAACTCGTATGGAGCTCTTCATCAGGACTGTTACCCGTACACCGACGCGGCAACTTTGATAATTTTTGTTGTTAGGTGTACGTACGGGTAGCAGTCCTTGATGAAGAACTCCATATGAGTTCGAAGCATTTATAAGAGTATATATCATTAATAGTTCAACTATTTCAGAAATAGCCAAATTGTGCTTAGTAGTTGAGCATTTCTCAAAAAGTTTGTACACAATTAAGACAAAAAATTTAAGTCAATATAATTTTCCTATTTTGTTACCAGTAATTTTAGTAATTTTATATCAAAATTATGGCTATGTTCGATTATTAAGGTTCTGTTATGCTTATACTTTTTTAATGATACATAATCTGATACCAATGTATTGGAAATCACAAAGAAAATTGGTAACAAAATAGGAAAATTATATTGGACTTTAATTTTCTGTCTTAATTGTGTACAAACTTTTTGAGAAATGCTCAGTTACCAAAATTATGCTAATTTTACATAACTTATTTTAGTTACTAGTAGCCCTCAGTTTGTCATTGTCAGTCCTCCGATTTAATAACTAGCAACTAACATTAGGGCTACTGTTAACAAATCTTTTTCAGTGTGCCTGCTACTTTTGCTTTGCTTTGCCATAGTCGGGTTAAAAGTATAACCATCTCTCTGTTGTCTCTTTATGAATGGTGTTATCTAAGTTCTTTTAGAATAAGAAAGTTTTGAAAAAGCCTGGAGAAAATAAATAGATAGTTTTTTTTAATCATAAAATTACGTTGATCCGTTTTTTTGTCCAATACAACTAGTTACACATTCATACACTAATACACAGGATAATGGCTTATAAATTATTCCTTCCCCTTTCATTTTGTTTCGAACTCTAGTCATGAATAAGATACCGTTACTTCAAGCCTTTGAAAGTAGGAATACAAAATTTTGCACACAATTCAACTCATGCGCAGCCCTAAATTTTACGCGTAATTTTAAATTCCGAACGTCCATTGTTGTCGCCTATCCGCTCCTATATCGACTTTATTTATATCCTCACCACCACCAAATTACGGAGACACGTGTAATCCCATACCGGCGTTATTTATCACGTCTTGTAACTTTGGTCGTTGGTCTTTCCAGAGTTCTTGGTAAACTGGTCGGTTCCTGAAGTGTTTACACTACCGCCTAACACCTTATAAGGGCTGTGGAGTGCGTATATAACTTGTTACTCGGTTTTGGTATTCGACATTAGCTTAGAGTATTGTTGGAAAAATACAGTTGGGTTTATGTTGAGATATGAGTCGCCTACGTGTGAAACTGTTAGTTTGCAATCTTGTTTAAGAGGCTTAAGGTACATTCAAGTCTTGATTTTAATGTTTTCTCAGTACATAATTATATTGAACTGCCGCTTCGGTATATCATTTGATTAAAAAACACAAACTTTTATGTTAAAATAAGATAATTTCTTAAAAAAGAATGTTCACAAATAAACATAAATCGTAAAAAGATGGTATAGGTATCCCAATAAAAAAACAGAATCCGTTCATAATCATACATAATGGACTTTTGAGGCAAACACATAAAAAAACGCGTATACTTAGGAAGAAGATTGGCAATGATTTTTAGATGATGAAGAGAAACGATAATAATGTATGGATGATGTTAAGTGATGTCACGGAAACCGCAGAAAATATTATACAACGGTACATACATTTCAAGTTAAAAATCTTGTAATAAACGTCGTGCTCGCTGCTAACGTGTCACCTTAAGCTAATGCATTAAGCCAAGGATACACTAGGGGACAAATGTCCTACGACATGTATCGGCGACATGTCAAGCGAAGCCGGCCGATTTCGCCTGACATATCTGTCGACATCGCGCGACTTAAGTCCGTAGCGACGTCAGGCGAAGTCGTGCGACTTCGCGAAACTTCGCCTGACATATCTGGCGACATCGCGCGACTTATGTCCGTAGCGACGTCAGGCGAAGTCGTGCGACTTCGCGAAACTTCGCCTGACATATCTGGCGACATCACCAAGTTTTGTTTCACAAGGCAGTCGA
The DNA here is from genome assembly GCA_932273695.1 of Apotomis betuletana. Lineage (NCBI taxonomy): Eukaryota > Metazoa > Arthropoda > Insecta > Lepidoptera > Tortricidae > Apotomis > Apotomis betuletana. The sequence continues at coordinate 12,505,887 of OW026316.1, forward strand.
TATCATGACACCCGCCGAGGTAGTGTTGTTGGCTGCGGCGTACATAATTATAAAAAGGCAACGCGACGCCAAATACGCAAGTTGCAAGGTAGCTAATAAAAGGGCTTATCAGCCACGATTTGGGAGGTTTTAGTAAGTATATTATAAAACCACTTACCTAGAGGGTCACAGTAGGGTGGTCCAAAAAAATTTTTTTTTTATTTTCCACCGTGGCACCCACTAAATTTTTTCCATTTGCTTATTAGATAGTGTATGAAAAATATCAGCTTCCTAGCTGAAAAAGAACCCGGTGCTCATCGACGTCAAAGTTTTTACTATAGCGCGCGATGTTGCCAGACATGTCGAGCGAAGTCCGGCAACGTCGCGCTACCTCACCCGACGTCGCTGGTGACCCGTGTCGCGCGATGTTGCCAGACATGTCGCGCGTAGTCCGGCAACGTCGCGCTACCTCACCCGACGTCGCTGGTGACCCGTGTCGCGCGATGTTGCCAGACATGTCGCGCGTAGTCCGGCAACGTCGCGCTACCTCACCCGACGTCGCTGGTGACCCGTGTCGCGCGATGTTGCCAGACATGTCGCGCGTAGTCCGGCAACGTCGCGCTACCTCACCCGACGTCGCTGGTGACCCGTGTCGCGCGATGTCGCCAGACATGTCGCGCGTAGTCCGGCAACGTCGCGCTACCTCACGCGACGTCGCTGGCGACACGTGTCGCAGGACATTTGTCCCCTAGTGTATCCTTGGCTTTAAGTATATCTCTTGTATATACAACGTTAAGCATTGAATTTTGTTACTTTGTAATATTAAATTTCTGTACTAGTTTTGATATTTTAATTAATTTATGGGCATTTTATAGGCGTTGGCGATACACAACATTTCTGCTTATTTTATGATTTGAAATAAATAAAGATTTGCAACACAATACAACTTATGTTTTTATATAATCTTTTTTTATGACTGTGGTCATACCACATTTTTCTCGCAGGTTCGAGTCCTGCTTACATTGTAGTAGATCACTTTACATTTTTCTTTCGTAATTTACCTTTGTGTCAGTATTCATACAACTTGTGTTGAAAAGTCTTGTGTAAAAAAGTTAGGGAGGCTCAAATAATTTATAACTAGGTATACGCGATATAATCTGTTTAAAATGCGTAACAGTCTCGGAAACCGATAAAAATATTATGTAAAAAAACAGTCTAAAAATCAGCACACACTTTCGCTGCAATTAATTAATGAACAATAATTATTTCAGAAAAAAAACAATCCATATCTTCGTTACTAGGTACACAGGTTAAATTGGTTAGTAAACATTTTTTAACTTTAGGACAAGACCTTATAGTTGATACAGTCCAACCAAAAAGAGTAGAAATTAAAAAGTGGCAATAATGTAGTGTCGTCCCCGTTTTCTTAGATTGATTAGAAATGGACGACACTACAGTATTGCCACTTTTTAATTTCTACCTCTTTTTGGTCGGACTGTAATCTGCTGCAATGACAAGCATCCAATCTTTATTCTACGAGGCATAAGCCTCATGCATGCTTCTCTTTTAATGACGAACAAAACCGCACAACAGTATTATTTTCTTCAAGCGCATTGGCTCAGTTGGAAACCCACACGGATGAAGTTTAGCACCTTCCAATTTTTCGATAAACTAAAGTGTTCATAAATAACAAATTGAATCCAATACCTACATTTAGCTGTCAGCACTAGACGCGATAAACTTTTCTGCGGCAACTGTCAATGTATTTTTAATTTCAATACCGAATCTAGTATGTCATTGCACGTCATGGCATATCACGTGACAAATGTCACTGTGCTATATTTTGTATTGATTATTAAGAGGCCTTATTCCTTTTAAAATGCTGATTGCTTAGACATTTTTCTCCATGATGAAACATGTTTTTTTAACATATTAGGTACTGATGTTATTTAGGATTTATTGGTATATATTTGAAACCTACTGTTTGAATTTTTCATTGATAATTTTTGTTTCAAAAACTACTCGAAATCGACAAATTTCACGCGGAAAACTAATCTTTTCAACTTATTTTCGACTGCACGCAAAGAAAGCATAAAAAAGCTATGTTACTACCTTGAACTCGGGGAAAGGTATTTATTTACTTAAAAAAATTGGTTGAAATTATCAATATATTTGTCATAATATGAAAAAAATTTTTTTTTAAAGGAATAAGGCCTCTTAATTTTGTATACGAGCGGTCATGATTGCAGTTTTATTTTTATATAGTGCTTATGTACAATAAATACGCCTAGAAACCTAGTCAGCGCTTACAAATACAAATCCACTTTATTGCACACCTCAAATACACAGACATACAAAACATGAGAGATATACAGTAACAATAAACAGAGGTTAACAACAGGCGGTCTTATCGCTAAATTGCGATCTCTTCCAGACAACCTTTAGGTAGCGGAGTAGATCAACAAAAGTTAGAATTGAGCAGGTGATGCAAAACAACTTTAAGCCACAAAAATTAACTACAAAAAAATAAAACAATAAACATACATAAACAACAATAATTAAGGTATACCTACCTAAATACAATACTTAGACATAATAAATACATATAGCAGAGTAAAATAGATACCTACATACAATACTTAGACATAATAAATACATAAGTATAGCAGAGTAAAATAGATAGCAAACCAGAGTCAGTCGCGTAGTACTAGTAAGAGGAGCAACTTGTTGTTGTTGTTGGGCGCTTGAAAATGAAGCCAGTTTTAGTAAGCCACGGGCACAGTATTTTCCGTGTACGCATCTGTCACAACGTCAATATCACATGCAAAACGTCTCTATGATTGATTCGTAGACACGCACGTAAAACCAAAATCGGCTTTATCGTTCGCAAACCTGTCGTATGAAGACTCTCCTTCTAGGCGTATTTATTCTAAGAAATAGTATTATGCACGTTTTCTGTTTCTTGTATTGATTACAACGCCACGTATCGGTGACTGTGACTGTCACAAGAAAAGATGCACCTTATCTCTTGTTTTGTATGAGTATTGATTACAACAACATCTGTTCTCAATCTTCTACTCGAAATTTACGGACTCACATACCAAAATTATTAGACGGATTTTAACCAATGTTGGCAGAAAACAGATGAACATCCAAAGATGGGCAGGATACCTGTTACTTCAGTTGGGTAATTTTTTCAATATATTGAAGTATTAATAAATAATAAATTGTACTCAGTAACTACGTGTCAGCTGTCACGCGCATGTCAGCACTAGCCGCAATAAACCTTTCATTCTGCGGCAACTGTCGATGCATTATTAATTTCAATACCGAATCTAGCGTGTCGCCGCACGTCATGGCAAATCGCGTGACAAATGTCACCGTGCTATAATTTGTATTGATTAGGGTATACAATACATTTTCTATGAGGAGTGGCAAATGGTGTGATTGCAGATTTTTTTCTAGTGTTATGCACGTTTTCTGTTTCTTGCCCAATGCCACATATTGGTGACTGTGTGACTGTCACAAGCAAAGGTCTTATTGGCGTGAAAAAATCTTAACAAAGCGATGTACGTTATCTGTTCGTTGTTTATGAGTATTAATTACAACGAAATCTCTTAATTAATCAAAATTTACGGACTCACCATACCAAAATTACTACCTTACCGATACCGATTTTAACTAGTGTTGGCAGAAAATAGATAAACATGCAAAGATGGACAGGATACTGTTTACTTCATTTGCGTTAATTTTTCAATATATTGAAGTACCTATTGATAAATAATAAATTGTACTCAGTAACTACGTGTCAGCTGTCACGCGCATGTCAGCACTGGCCGCAATAAACCTTTTATTCTGCGGCAACTGTCGATGCATTATTAATTTCAATACCGAATCTAGCGTGTTAGTGCACGCCATGGCAAATCGCGTGACTAATGTCACTGTGCTACATTTAGAAATTAAAGTGGATGTTTTTGACTACATGTTTAGTTCAATAGCTGACTGGTAGAGAATGCCTTATGGCATTAAGTAAGCCATTTGTATCTTTACATTTTTGTATATTTAATGTATGTTGTGCAATTAAGTTTAAAAAGGTAAAGAAATAAACATAATAATCCAAAAAAATATACGACATTTGATTATAAAGACGGGTGCCTGTTGCCTGTCGTATCGCTCAATGTTTTTTGTCCTAAATTTTTTTGCCCGAAAATGTTTGGCATACTACTCGTTTGTGTTATTCATTTTTGCGCATACTCATTTAAAGTTATAAAGCATGTTTGCCCTAATATTGATAACTCGAAAATCGAATTACCTAAAACGTAATATTCCTAACATGAATTATTTGGCCTATCATTACCGCACGTAAACTAAACTATGGTAGGTGTGAAGTAAGAATCGTTACGTATTCTACTTTAAGGCAGGTCAGACTTAGGCCGATACCTGTTTTGTAAAACCATTATGTGCAATAAAGTATTGAGTATTGAGCATTGAGTATTGAGGTTAGGTTAGGTACTACGACGAGCGAAGCGAGGAGGAGTGTCAGGTTGAACTGCGACCCTAACGAGCAAGCAAAGCGAGCGAGCGAAACGCCAGAGTGAGTTTTTATCCCCTTGGCTTTAGCACATTAAATACTAGGAACATCACAATTATGCACATTAATCATTCGACAGTTGAATCTTAGGTACAACAAACGATAGGACAAATTATATTTAGGACTAACGATACTAGGAGCAACAATTTCGGCAAATCAAAAATATGCGGAACAAAGTTTATGCTATAAGTTATTCGGACAAAAGGCGTTATGCGACACAACAATAGGACTAATAGTACTTGTATGCCATCCAATATAGACCCGGCCAGACATCTGCAATATTTAGTTACAATATATTCAATCCAATATCCAAGTATATCCTAAACACTAATGAATCTGGATGTTTTAGACTCCCCGCCCACTAGGCTTGCCGATACCAGTTCAGTAATTAAATGCAAATGCATCTTGCAGTGTGGACCGGTCATTATGTCCGCTAGAAGTGATTTAGATCGGGCTTTACATTATTATTAGACGGCAGTAAGCTAAAGGCTACGTATCGACATTAAGAGTTTAAATTTCAGTTTAATTTGGACAAGCAACAAAAAACGTTACATTTAGCAAGTTAAGTTGCAGAAAAAGAAAAACATGCAGTATTAAGAGGTAAGTAAGGTAAGTGAACAATACTTTTACCCGAGTTGTAGATATAGTAACATAGCCATTTTATGCTTGTATTGCGTGCAATCGAAAATAAGTTGAAAAAACAGTTTTCTGCGTGAATTTTGTCCTTTTCCAATAGTTTTGAAACAAAAATTATGAATGAAAAGTTCATACTATAGGTATCAAATGTATACCAATAAATAAAAATAGTCCTGTTCTACGTAGTAACATTGATAATAATATGTTAAGAATCATGTTTGATCATAGAGAAAAATGTCCGAAACAATCAGCGTTTTGAACGGATAAGGATATCAATAGCAAAAAGAAAACATTTCCATTAAGCTTTATTTCTCTGTAACTTACTCTTAAACCTCTATCTCTTTATTGCGAGCGAACTGAGTCGAGATCGTTGTATAAATCTGAAAAATACACTTAGATAAACAAACACTCAGGCGCCGCTACTGGACCAGATGTGAGAATAGTGGCAAAGATTAACATATTAATGGATAGGGTATTCGTGAAAATGTATAATATCGAAAACTGGGCCCTAATTCTATAAATTTTCTGTATTTATATTAAAGGGTAAAAAAGAGACCATTTTACTGTCCGTCTGTCTGTCCATCTGTCACAAGGCTGTATCTCAAAAAACGTGATAGCTAGACGGTCGAAATTTTCACTGATGGTGTATTTCTGTAGCCGCTGTTGTTACAAATACTAAAAACAGAATAAAATAATTATTTAAGTGGGGCTCCCATACAACAAGCGTAATCGGTTGCGTTAACCTGTGCAGCTCATTTGAATCCGGCGCCATACGTCATGTCAGTTGCAAACTTAACTTAACCCGGCCAGTTGAGATGGGATGGGATAAGTGTATGTACGGAACGCTCGTTGCGCTACTCCGACTCGTACTTGGCCTGTTTTTTATTTAACTTGCAATGTAGGTAATGAATTTATGTTTGTTCGAGTGGAATCTTACAACTTAATTTAGAAGCGTTGATGACAAAGATCGGAAAAGTCTAACACAGAATATTTTCTTACCACTGAGTTTTTAAAATTTCGTAACGATTGGTTATATTTTAGAGGAAGAAACAGACGAAAACGAAACCTCAATTTGTATGGATAAATTATCAGTGGTATTTCCTTTTTTTTCTTCCTTTTTTTATGTTAATAGGGACAAACGAGCAAACGGATCACCTGATGGCAAACGATTACCGTCGCCCAGACACCTGCAACACCAGAGTCACAAGTGCGTTGACTTAAATCCTTTTTTATGGTTAACCTTGTCATACCGCATCCAAACCGCTCTATTGACTTTAGCGCTTCCACGCCCTCGCGACAAACTTCGAGCGCCGATCGGCTATTTGCATAAGATCTTAAAACAGCAATCGCTTGATCGCTACATTTTAGCCCCGAGTCAACATTGAGATGCTCTAGCAGAAATATTTATTCAAGCCGGAGGTATATGCGCGGGTTTCGCATGGAGCTGTCAAATTCTGTGCCAACGTCGATAAGACAAACTGAATTGAAATTTCTGATTTATACATATGGAAATCGAATTCATGCGTACATACTGTTAGATACGTATCTGAAACCGAACTACATAAGTACACGGTGTTAAATAATAATATTGTTGAATAAAGTCAAATATTATCATTATAATTATCATTTTAACCTAAAGCCGTTCCATTATGAAGAAATCTAGGACCCTCACAAAGATTTTCACAATCAACAAATAGCGTAGAAAAACAAAAAAAAATTGTGTATACACCTCTTTAATTCTATTGACTTTTTTATTTTCTAATACACATTACGGACTTATGCTAACATTTCGAAAAAAACTTTAAAAGATACAGTCCTTTGACGGACGGACAGATAGCTGAGGCTCAGTCATAGACTTCCGTTAACACCCATTGGGTACGGGATCCTAAAAATTTGGCAAAAAAAAGGATTTTATTGAATTTTTAAATTATATTAACAATTCAACTTCAGATACCCGAGCAAATGATAACATGACTAGATCGTCCCTCCATATAAGCGTCGAAATGAAGATAGTTTTATTTAAATGAGTTTCATTGCTTATTTCTACATATACATTCCATAGATTCCTACTTGGCACCTCAAGTCTGAAGTCAAGTTACAACTTTCAAGCCACATTAAACTTGGCTGAATTGTAATTCGCATAATCTACATTCTTACCGTGTGAACAGGTTTGGCAGTATTGGAGCGATAAAGTCAGAATGGCTGAACTTGAAGTATGGAGACATTGGAGACAAAGATATGAAGGCGAATTCCAAACTTGAAGTGTATCCTCTAGAGATGTGCCGTTCTCGAGAACGTTTCCCGACTTATATGGGGAACGAGTGTTCTCAAGAACGAAACGAAACGAACGAAAAAAAAAGTTCACCCAAAAGTTTTTTTTTAGTTTTTTTTTTTACCTTTTCGTCGGCGTGATACCAATGATCACGGAGCTAAGCCGCGGACGGACAGACAGACGGATAGACGGACATGGCGATACTATAAGGGTTCCTAGTTGACTACGGAACCCTAAAAATGTGCCCAAAAGCTCATGTTTACTTAAAAGGCAATGGTTCGAGCTGACCTCGATGTTCTTTAATGGGTCACCATTATCTTTTTCATTAATTCATCAATCGGGAGACCAGTAGTAACAACGTGTATACTAAGTAACTATTATATATTTATAAAATTGTATGGACACAGTAGTAACAATTTTTCATGAAAAGGGGTCATAGGGGAAATTTTAACAGAAAAATTCTTTGTGCTCTCATTTTAGCCAATATTGGTACAGGGACAGCTGGACATTAAAATATTATAGGATAGATAAGATAGAAATAGAAGAGATAAGAAAACCTACGTATCCTCTGCCTTAACCCTTAACTACCTACGTCCGATTTCTATAGCACAACCACCTACGAGAGGTCACGGAGACCTCTACTTGAAATGGGTCTAAAATATTTTTAAATATTTATGTTAGAGGTACATTTATATAATATTTACCGTTTTAACGGTTTTAGGCATTTATTAACAAATATCGATACAACATTAATCAACAATATGTTCTTTAAATGTAACATAATAACATTCCCTTATGTTTTTTACGAATTTTTTTTCTTAAAACATTTGGAATATGAGATCACTAAATATTCTGACACTATATATTCTTTTCTTGGTAAATCTTAAAGTACAATAATCAGTCATGCAAATCAGCTATAAATTTTATATAAAAATAAGTAATTTTTACAAAATTGCAAGCTATTAAAATATTAAAATAGCTATTTCTTTAGCTTAGTCATATTCCCGTAAAATGTTTTAAATAACAAAAATTTAAATTTTGCAACACGAGATCACAAAATATTCTAAGACCATTTATTTTTTTCTTGATAAATCTTAAACTACAATATTCAGTCAAGCTAATCACTTGTAATTTTTATATAAAACCAATAATTTTTATAGCCGTTTCTCGCGGCAGCCAATAAACAGTTTATTCGAGCATTGAATGCAGATTGGTTTCTTGCATTCAATACATACCTATGTACTGCGTCTTCTGCTGCTTTTTTGGTCACAAGTTGAGCAACATTTTCAAACTTGCAATAATAGCACTTCGTCATCAGAACATGACGAAAGCAGTATATGACTATAGCAGAACATGACATCCATTTAAAACCCTGGTGGTTCTAAGTTTGATTCTAAATCGCTACCTTCATCATTCGGCAAGACATCTTCATCGGAGGGCACTTCTAGTAATCATCTTTCGATCGTTGCGTCATTAGGAAGCATTTTTAACTAAAACTAAACATGATATGCGGTCAAGTATTGAAAATTACAACCTCATAAAAATAAACGCAACCACCTAGGCAAGGTCTCAGAGACCAGCAAGATATAATACTTGACCACCTAGGCAAGGTCGCTGAGACCACTGACGACAGTTTTATACTCACCAAATTCACAGAGGCACACGTCCGAACGCGTCGAACGCATGGCTAGCACTGAGACGGCAGCGAGGAAAGGTACAAGGTCACAGAGGTCCGTGCCATGAACATACGATGAGTTATTCACAAATTTTGTATTTGTCTGGTCCTGAGGACCTTGCCTAGGTGGTTAAGGGTTAAGTACAATCGTGCACACATCTATGACTGAATATGAACACGCTGAAATAGAACACGATACGGATACCAAACACACCCGACAATCCATAAATCAACCAAAATTATCCACACCATTGCTCTTTAAAAGTGCTATAGCCGTTCTATAAGAGTCGTAAAATGGTGCTATAGCAAATATTCAGGCATTAGCATATGAATGGTACAAGCTAAAAAAGCCCCCAGGTGGTGGTTCGGATATAGGTTCTAGCGGAACTTCCGGTAGCTTGGGCTTTGGGCGTAGGGTGCGAACGGAAGCGGGTTGGTTGTTGATTTTTAGCTGGATTTTTTGTACGCTAATATGCTGTCATCTTCATGATATCGAATGAAATGAGATGCGATAAGATGAGATTTGAAGTATTATTAGTTCAGACTACTGTAATAATTAGGTCATCATTTTGCGTATAGTGACTTTTTCGCGATTCTTTTGGCGTTTCTTCTCACCAGTGGCCTCCTCTTGTGAAATGCCGGTAGACGCAGACATGTAAATAGCCCTTGTGGCCTACTTGCAGAAAAATGTAAATATTACTTTATTAGTAAACCCACCCTTGAATAAGGAAATGCTGAACTATTAAGAAAAAATAGTACAATCTTGTTAATTGGCGTTTTGGCCTAAAGCCGGAACCCCACTGCTGCGCACGCTACGCACGCACACGCTACACACGACGCCCACGTGGATCCATTGGTCTGGCTGCGTGTATCAACGTTTTCACAGCAACCAATGCACGCACACGTAAAACGTGTGGGCCACGTGGATACATTGGTCAGCTACGTACATCCAGATTCTCCACTGCGGGCCACGCACATGCACGCGTGCGCGAGAGGCACACTCGCTCATCAGCGTTGCCAGAGCTACGGAAAAATCCGTAGATCTATTACGGAATTTAGGCTTTGTGTCCAGATCTACGAAAACTATTGGAGAACCTGCGGAATTTCAGACTACTTTTATTTTATCGTCAAAACATGAAATAAACGAAACGGAATGTTAAAATAAAATCGGTCAAGCCGTTTTTGAGTTATCACAAAAATTCATAATTTTCGTTAGAATGACGTAAGTGCCGCGCGGTGTCCTTATGCTATCGAAATAAAAGTTTTAATCCCATTAAATGCTGATTTTTGATTAGTACTTATGCCCTCTAGTATGGAATAGCAAAACTCGTTTTTGAAATTTTTCTTGACAGTTTTTTCTTGAAATTGTGAGTAGCGGAACTAATTGCATGTCAATAATGTTGTGTCCATACCGTCGCTGGTAAACGCTTGGAAATACCAAAAAAAAAGTAAATCTAGGTAGGTGTCAAATCAAAAGGAAAGTTGAAGACAAGTGTGTACTCGTGTATTATTTTATCTCTTGCTTATATTATATGGGTAAGAGCGAAAAGTGAATATAGTGTTACCTACTTTTGGTGCGACGTGTATTAATTACCATTGTACCAAATATATAATAAATACATTTTTATTATTTCTCACGTGTTTTCTAAATCAATTGTTCAGGGAAGAAAAAGCTTAGGTACTTCTTAAAATACAACGCTCGTAATGATCAGTGCGTATCTAACGTATCTTCATGATAATTTATCAGTAATAATCAATTACCAATTACAGCATTAGGAGTTCATTTGGTGATAATTTTAATGCAAAGTAAGCAAGCATTTTTACCTAGAATTCACCTGATGAATAGTTACTATCAAGTCAAAGAAAGAGCATGTTTCCTAAGAAAATGCATATTGTCTCTCAACTGGAAGATCCAAGTTATGATTTTCGGGGAACAGGTTCAGCGCAAGATGAATCCATTATTTTGGGAAAACTCAACTTACCACACACGCTAAAGGCTCGTTGGACAACATGCCGTCACCGCATTTTTTTTCATAAACTTATTTCCTGTACGTTCCTATGTTATATACGTCGCTATTTTAATTCTTCGTTATTAATAAGTATAGTATGGGTCTAAGAAACAAATACTGGTGCACATTTAGACCAAGCGGGATTTTAAACAGAATACCAGACAGACCAGGTAGCAATTTGTTTTTTATAGACCACTTATTGTTCCGACCAGCTTTTTGGACGAACTGCTTTTTAGATGAAATTATACTAACCCCTTTTAATTTATTATATCGAGTAGCTCATTTGAAGTCCTAAATTCAAACATTTATCTGACTCTTTCGTAGAGTATAGTTAGAAATTCTCATGTTGCAGCCACTGCACCAGATAACCGACTTGTTACTGATGGAAATAAAACGAAACTAGCTGGTTCCTAGATAATGGTATATTTACATATGCGTAAAATAAAAGTAAAAAATGTATAAATAAAAATACAAAAAGTATAAACTGGTACAAATACTACTTCCTAGACCGAACACTTCCCAAGACTACCACTTCCTATACTGACCTATTCCCTGAAAGCCTCTTCCCGGAGTGACTACTTCTCATATATTGACATTAAAGACAAGTTCCCGGAACGACTACTTTACCCACGAAAGAACGGATGTAGGATAGGGAATTGGTCTTCATGGGAGTTGACAATCCGGGAAATGGTCGCTTTGGGAAGAGGAACAGGCCATTACGGTCATACATAATTATCCAGGATGACTTTAAGTCGTGAATGGTATTAAGTGCCAGTAGGTGATGAGGAGGGTGCCGCTGAGCAACTTTCACTATGGGGACAACCACAAAATCTCGAAAAAAAAACTATCGCTTCACTTTGAATTGATACTGAACTATCAATTAATATCAATTAACTCTTATTAGGTTTTTTTTTACCGGATTTCGTGGTTGTCCCCTTAGTGCAAATTGTTCAGCGTCACCGTTCTGGCACTACCATTTACGACTAAAGAGTCATCCTGTATAGGTAATACGTGTTGTAACTATACAGCATAATTTAAGAATAAGCAAAACAAAGAAGTAAATTAATTTCGTTTATTGCCTTTTTAGTGATTCAAATATAATCAGAATCACTTTAAAACAAAAATAAACAGACTACAATGAGCAGACTACGATGCGAAATGGAACATACAATAAAACTTATAATGATTTTTTTCATAACTGATGCTTTTATCAGAACTGGACTAAATGGGACTACACGGGAAGCTCCAGCTTTCAAATAAAAAAAGAATTATCGAAATCGGTTTACCCCTTCGAAAATTCTGAGGTAACAAACATAAAAATAAAAAACCGGTCAAGTGCGAGTCGGACTCGCGCACCGAGGGTTCCGTACAAACACTTTTCATCCTTAAGTGGTTAAGTTAAGTTTGCACCTGGTATGTACAGCGCCCCATACAAATGAGGTCCAAAGTTAACGCAACCAACCCGTTTGTTGTATGGGAGCCCCCCTTAAATATTATTTTATTTTATTTTTAGTATTTGTTGTTATAGCGACAATAGAAATACATCATCTGTGAAAATTTCTACTGTCCAGCTATCGGTGATACAGCCTGGTGACAGACGGACGGACGGACAGCGAAGTCTCAGTAATAGGGTCCCGTTTTTACCCTTTGGGTACGGAACCCTAAAAACATAGTCGAATTTAGAACCTCCTCCTTGTTTTGAAGTTGGCTAAAATGTACATGTACCTCAAACTATTTTAATAAATTCGTATCACAAAAAATCCGCTGTGGTCATGCTGTAAAAGTATATCTCATATATATATTTGTAGGTCTAGACAAACTCAATCTATGCTAACCTACTTTAAGCCAGCGACGACAGACTTTTTTATTAATTTCTATCTGTCATCGATCGAGTGAAAAGAAATTGTCACAATGAATTTAGCTAACGATTGCAAACCCACAATGCATGAAACAATTTTTGGTGCAGTCGTCAATAAATATTTTTTATTATGCGGCGCTGAATTATAATTCGCAGGTTTACTTTCAGCGAGAACGTCCACATAATCCTGACCGGACCCGTCTAGTCCCTGCAACGTGCGACGTAGCAGTTGGCTCAGGAATTATCCCGAAACGAGCCTAGAGGTATATTTCATGAGTTAGGAGATCGGCTAGAATTTCTAGCTTAGATTGACCTCTAGCCTCGTATCGGGCGGCATTGTCTAGCCATCCCTCTATATCCATTTCAATAGTGGTAAAATAATAATAAAGGGGTAACGTATTATCACCTGGTGATCTGAGGCATTCCGTACGATTTAACAAATGAATTACCTCAACACAATTGCGAACGCGACTGGCAAATACAGTAAGATCTTCTTCACCGCTGATAAGCAGCAGCACAGGCAGGCGCCACGGCCACCTCGCGCGTCACGACCAGATCGGGACGACCGAAACGCATCCGCCGCGCCCCCGCGGGGTCTCCACGAGCTCCTACTCACCACCAGATCCCACAGCGGCGACTTTAGGGTCGATGGAGTGCATTTAAATCCTAAAGTATTAAGACACCACATTAGCGCCGCTTCGCGAACCTAAAATAACCTTATTTTTAAGCAGGGATAGGGTAACGTTATTAATTGCGAGGTAGAATAGCCTTTATTTAACATTATCAATCAACGCTTGAAGATAATCAAGAAGTTGCGAAACCTTCCCTTCTTCTGTGGCCAGCTGCGGGCGCGTCACCGCGTTCTTGAGGCGTTGGCCGCCGACGGCGCAAAAGACGCGCTTCAGGGTCTGGGTTTGTACTTCTGAAAGCATTCTCACAAATTAATATGTCACGATTGCGGCCTGCTTCCTATTCAATTACTATGTCCTGCTTTTATCGTAATTATATTCATATTTCTAGTAGGTAATACAGTTCAGCAATGACTTCTTCCGTCCAAATGATCTTCTTCTCATATTATTATCTTTATCTGTAGTTGGGTAAAATATGTCCATTAACCATCCGTGAATACCTAGCTACCTGTCCAACAATTTTTTTTAAATAGATTCAGTTGTTTAGGCTTGATTAATGGACAATTAATGACACAAATATACAAACATAAAAAAAATCCTTTTCGGATTGCTGACCTCCAAATGGCCTTACCTATAGCAATAAACTAAGATGAAAAACCGGCCAAGTGCCAGTCAGAATTGCGCACCGAGGGTTCCATGCAAACACTTCCCATCTTAACTGGCCGGGTTAAGTTAAGTTTGCATGGTATGTATGGCGCCGCATACAAGTGAGGTGTAAACTTAACCCAACTGTTCACGTTTTTTGTATTGGAGCTCCACATAAATATATATGACAGACCGACAAACGGACAGACAGACAGACATACAGACAGACAGACAGACAGACAGACAGACAGACAGACAGACAGACGGACGGACGGACGGACGGACGGACGGACGGACGGACGGACAGACAGACAGACAGACATAGTAAGTAATAATTCTTAGTAATAGGGTCCCGTTTTTTACCCGTTGGGTAGGTACGGGACCCTAAAAAAGAATAATTTATTTTTTGTTTAACTTTAAAAAACATATTGAGAACCAAGCAAAAGGTTGGAGTTTTGAGCCCAGCCCAACACACCCGATATTACTTATACAGATTACGAATTCGTTATCGTACAGTACACGTAAAATTGGTCTACACTTTTTTAAACAACTGAAGTCGGTGAAGCGGAGGCAGCTTGGATGAGAAGGGTCCCGAAGAATTATGAAAAGTCCATCCTGGCAAAATAGTAACATTAGGGTAAGCATTTATTCTAGTAAACGTAGTATTAATTTTAATTTAATATTTTTATTTGGACAAGTTATATAATATGGAACTAGAACTCAAACCTGAGCTAACTGGTTTCACAGGCAAAATTTTGTCCGAGGAATCGAACCTGGGGTCAATTTTTTCACAGGCAGAACTTCATTCGAGTATGATTCCATCAGGAATCAAACCTGGCCTCAATATTTTCACAGACAGAGCTTTATTCGAGTATTATTCCATCAGGAATCGAACCTGACCTTAATGTCTTCACAAACAGAGCTTTATTCGAGTATGATTCCATCAGGAATCAAACCTGGCCTCAATGTCTTCACAGACAGAGCTTTATTCGAGTATTATTCCATCAGGAATCGAACCTGACCTCAATGTCTTCACAAACAGAGCTTTATTCGAGTATTATTCCATCAGGAATCGAACCTGACCTTAATGTCTTCACAAACAGAGCTTTATTCGAGTATGATTCCATCAGGAATCAAACCTGGCCTCAATGTCTTCACAGACAAAGCTTTATTCGAGTATTATTCCATCTGGAATCGAACCTGACCTCAATGTCTTCACAAACAGAGCTTTATTCGAGTATTATTCCATCAGGAATCAAACCTGGCCTCAATGTCTTCACAGACAAAGCTTTATTCGAGTATTATTCCATCAGGAATCGAACCTGACCTCAATGTCTTCACAAACAGAGCTTTATTCGAGTATTATTCCATCAGGAATCGAACCTGACCTTAATGTCTTCACAAACAGAGCTTTATTCGAGTATGATTCCATCAGGAATCAAACCTGGCCTCAATGTCTTCACAGACAAAGCTTTATTCGAGTATTATTCCATCAGGAATCGGACCTGACCTCAATGTCTTCACAAACAGAGCTTTATTCGAGTATTATTCCATCAGGAATCAAACCTGGCCTCAATGTCTTCACAGACAGAGCTTTATTCGAGTATTATTCCATCAGGAATCGAACCTGACCTCAATGTCTTCACAAACAGAGCTTTATTCGAGTATTATTCCATCAGGAATCGAACCTGACCTCAATGTCTTCACAAACAGAGCTTTATTCGAGTATTATTCCATCAGGAATCGAACCTGACCTCAATGTCTTCACAAACAGAGCTTTATTCGAGTATTATTCCATCAGGAATCAAACCTGGCCTCAATGTCTTCACAGACAGAGTTTCATACGAGTATTAAACCACCAGGAATCAAACCTGAGCTCACTGGCTTCACAGCCGAAGGTTCATCCGAGTACCATATAACTAGGAACACAACACAGTTCACAAGTAGAGCTTCATTCAAGGGCAGAACAGAAATCGAATCCGAGACCAGTGTTGCTCCGTAGATGTATTTCCATGAATTTAAGATTGGCTCAGTCATTTAGAATAGAAGAATTAAATATTTTTTACTTTCAAGGAATTAAATGACAGTGGATTTTTCAACGGTGTCAAAATGTCAATGACGTGTGTTTTTTTTAATATATTTCACAGACTATGGTTTCCGATGTTATTTTTTTAATGATATGACTAGACTGACGTGTAAAAACCACATTTTGAAAGAAGGTAGCGTGTTCTACTCTGCACCAGATGTCACTACACCAGCGATTGCAGTCTCTTAAAACTATTAAATAACAGTAAAGTAAAGTACTGTGTAAGTTTACTTAGCGAGTCAAAATACGGAATTCGAGTAATCGGGATGTTTTTAACCACTTTTTTGGTTTTTTTTTTGCGAACATGGCAACCCCACATTTTGTGAAAAGGCCTCCTTATAGATACGGCATTTGTCCGTAGCGTGAACAGCGTGGCGTGGGTCGCAGTGGGGCTTTGCTTGCCACGCGCACTAGTGTGTGCGTGGCAGGCACTTCGGTACAGACCACGCGTGTATCAGTGACGTCATTTCGTGCGCAGCGTGCCCGTGCACTGCTGTGGAAGTATCTACCTACATTTTCATACAAAGCGTTTACGTACCCACGTGTGTAGCTCGACCGTGCGCAGCAGTGGGCTTCCGGCTTAACGCTCGCTACTAGTCCTAATTTCGTAATGCTTTGTAAGCCAGGATCTCGGGATTGCCCATATGAAATGAAATAATGAATTCAGTAGGTAAGTAGTCCACAAGGGCACTTTTATAAGTCAGACTGTGAATCTACCGGCATTTCTCAAGAGGAGACCGGTGTTGGGAAGAAAGCCGAAAGAAACTCAACAGTAAGTAATTTTTTCGTAATTAATACTTAAAAAAATTGGGCAAGTGCGAGTCCGACTCGCGCATGAAGGGTTCCGTACCTATACATATATATATAATCTATAACAAGTTTGTTGTATAGGAGCCCCCCTTAAATATTTATTTTATTTTATTTTTAGTATTTGTTGTTATAGCGGCAATAGAAATACATCATCTGTGAAAATTTCAACTGTCTAGCTATCACCATTCTTGAGATACAGCCTGGTGACAGACGGACGGACGGACGGACTGACGGACGGACGGACGGACGGACGGACAGCGAAGTCTCAGTAATAGGGTCCCGTTTTTACCCTTTGGGTACGGAACCCTAAAAAACAACTACATTTATGATATAATTAATTTCATTGGCCCAAGTAAAGGAGATGTATGGATACAAAAAATCCAGCACCTCTTTTTCGTGCGAGAAATAAATCTATCTCTTTCTTTCCAGTACAATGAGAGAGTGACGGGGCGGTGCTATGTCGCGCGACCAGAGTCGCGAAGCCTAGTTATGCTAGACGGGCTGACGCCTTACTCGCTACCTCTTGTCCCTTTCACCCTGCTTTTCGCGGACATGCGAAGCACGTTTCACCCCGGAACGGGCGCGACTGCGCTGATTTCGCCTCCTTTTTACTCCAATGATAGATAGACTCGATTCTTTTATTAGCGGTACGGCTAACCGATCCCCTTTGGGGCAGGATTTGGACTCTTGAAAAGCATTTGATTTGAAAGCAACATAAATGTATATACATCTATACAAGCGGTCGGCAACCTTTTAACAGGCAAGGGTCGAGTACGTATATAGTGTTAAATCGAGCTAGGGTGAACTGTATTTGTTAAGAATGTTTAAGAAGTGCCCAGTTATATTAAAAATGCCATTATTAACAATTCTATTTACAGATAAATTCAATATAAAAAAAACCGGAGCATCCAAACATAGCTAAGAACCTTCTCGAGAGACCTTCAAGAAAAGAGCATGCTCCCACCTGGGCGGCCTGCAACGCTCTTGTGACTCCTCAGGCGATCCGTTTGCTCATTTGCCCCCTATGACATAAACAAATATAATAATATAGCTACGACGCTATAGACAGACACACAGATACAAAGATCTCTCTTTAATCTTCGTATATTGCTACTAAATGCTACTAAATCTTACTTTTGCCATCCAACTGTAGTTGCTTGGTTGCAAGATGGCGTTAGTAGTAGTAGGCAGAGTTGGGCATTCAATAACAAATCATCATTTTAAATGACGCACCGCAAGAATGAATCAACTGACCGTCATTCAAGAATAGGTTATTTTGAATGGCGACTTTTACAATAAATCAAAGCAGAAGAAATTGAGTGAAACTAATTTTATTGAAATAAAATTGTTAGATCATAATATATTTTTAACCTTCTTCAAAAAGAGGAAGTTCTCAATTGGAGTGTACGATTTTTACGTCTTCGTCGTTTATAAACCGATATGGAAACTTATTTTTATGTTTGAAATTTTAACAGAGGGCCCTCCAGGATGGCCCATATCATTTTGGTGAAATATTGACTATGAGATACACGAGGAATCGAAAAAACTGTTCAAATATTATAGGCACAAATTTATAATGTCGACTTCTCTTTGAGGATCGAGTTTTTCGTGCGAAAAGCGATCCTTAATATCTTCAGAAGGCGTTTCTAGGACCACATTTCCATGGCGTCGTAGGTACTTATCCATCTTTCCAAATCTTTCCAATCACTCCGCTGCCGACCTTGTGATGGCACACCTCCGTTTAATTTCGACTTTTCAATAACTAAAGTAGAATGCATAAAGAAAATACTTATACTTAACAATCACTCTTAATCGAGGTACTCGTCATTCAAATAAAACGTTATTTTAAATGGACTTCTAACAAACTAACTCAATCAACGCGTTAGCGGTAATCAGAATGACATATTCTTGATTTATTGTATTTCACGCCATTCAGAATGACGGGCTCTAGAATAAATCATATTTTTTTTTTTTATGTGAATGGCGTCAGGCAGTTCATTCTTATTCTCATTCAAAATGAAATTTGCCCAACTCTGGTAGTAGGTGCACTTGCCCGACTGCAATTACAAATTCATATGAGACGGTTTTTGGGTATAATGCAAACTAACATTCAATTTCTGGTCTCCACCCGAGAACCTTTGTGCTTCAGCAGAGCGGTTGATTCTCGGATAATTCTATAGCATCTCACTGAGAGATTTTTAAATCCTCACTAGGCCTTTGCCAACCCTAATATTTAAATAAAAGACAGAACATATGTTCGTAACAAATCTAATTCCAACCCAACGTCCATTACATGACCACAAATTAAATATGTATACATAGTTATAATTTACCGCAAAACAATGTACTGGAAAATCCCTTATATAATCCGCTTTCAGTGCCATTTGTTGACCAGGGTTGCCACCCACGGGTTTCATAAATAATCAAAGATTAGTCAATGCTCAGATCAAAAGGCGTGGAATGGGCACAGACGTTCATAATGCTCCCGGTTAATAAGTAGGTGAATCCATTATGAGTATAGATTAAGGGATAGAAACAGAGGCATATTGTTTAATTTTTTTTATTAATCTAAGTGATTCCTAAATTGCTATTAGGTTTATAGCTTTCTTATTGCAAAGCAAATAAAATATTGTTTAACCGAGTTAAAATAAAAAACGACTTCAAAAGGTGATTCAAATGTAACCTGTACATGAACGAATTATTTTTGGCTTTTCAGTTTTTTTTTTTATTGGTTTCTTTTTTTTTAGTAATGTAAGAGAAATGATTCTGGTAGAGAATGTCTCATAACATTAAGTCCGCCATTTGTAGATACGTATTATTTGTAATGTGTTATAAAGTTTAAATAAATAAACTCTAAAGCTGTCTTTTGACAGTAGTTCTGTTATAGGTCATAGTACCACCATAGATTATAAAATTATATTTTTCTCTACATATAATAGAGTTGGAATGTAAATGGTATGTAGACTTTTTTGTTTATCTCTACTAACTTGTGACTTGTTTTTATATTCACATTGTTACTATAAATCACGTTGTTATCAAACTAGATCAAAAATATTATTTCCAAATGACCAAATAGGTGAAATTGTGATACTTATTAAATAATGACTAATATACATTCATAACTAATTATATGCCAGCAGTAAATTATTTTCAATTTACATACACGATAAATCAGTAATAATTTAAATGTACCATTTCATTGTGAATATTGTTTTAGGAACAATGGCTTGGCAGCTAGGTTTATAAAAATCTTTGTTGTAGATTCACTGTCAATAGCTAACTTGTATAATTTGCAACAAAAAATAATAATCATCAAACTAATCTTTCAGTAATATATTTCAAATGTGTATGACTGTTCAATTATAAATAAAATATTGCACACGTTCCTTATTGCTTCAGTGCCTGGCCTATACTTTTGAAACCTCTGATCTAATCTGTTGCCTACTCTGTACCCTCTACGTCACTTAAAGCGAAACGCAAATAGCCCTGTTAATGTGTTTACCAGTTTCACATTTAAAGCGCCGGCGCAAGTAAACAAGTAAAGGGCAGTTGACTCCAAACCAAAAGAGCTTAAAACGCATATTATTCACAGCTTATATGACTTTTTGGTGTAGCATTGTAGGGGGTATCCCACGCGCACGATATTTTCAGCGTTTTGAGTGGAATTAGAGGAACAAAGATTTAATTGGTGTTGCAGTTGATTTGTTACTTAAAACAATCAAAATTACTTAAGGCGGGGCTAATTTATTATTCCTGTGTTTCTCGCACTTTGACTTTGCGGCAGTGGTGTAGGTACGTGTGTCTCGCTCATTCATATGGCCGACTCGCTCGGATCTCTCGCTCTACCGTAGTTATAGTGCAGCTGTCTACTCTGACGGTCCTAGGTTCAAATTTGAATCCCAGCAAGGACCAATACTTGTGTGATAAACTCAAATATTTGTTTCTCAGTACTGTATGTTTTCTGATGAATGTATTCATCGGTGTAAGTATGTAAATTTGCCTTCTAGTATCCATAACACAAGTTTACTAGAGCTTATAGTACGATTAGATCGATTTGTCTAAGGTTGTCCGATATTTATTTACAATTACAATACGATTACTTGGAGTTTACCACTCGCCATTTTACGACTTTTATTGGACCTATCGGAAGTACAAATAAGGTGAAATACACTCATAAGTAGGCATCTTATAATCAATAAATAATGTGCATGAACTGCCTGAATAAAACTTTATTCAGCACGTCCCCATTCTGTTCAGTGCTGGCGACCTTGACAAGTTAGTCGCCACTTTAATATGCTATGACTATAATATCTTCGATTGACCACCAAAACTCACTATTACTGTGTAATTCCATCGCCCTTCCTTTAGCCCTTCCGTAAAACATTGGCCCACACTTACAAGGCTATTTTTAAATGTTTTACTGCTAAAGCGCAAAGACAATTTTTTTTTCTGTTTTGCTCTAAGGTTGATTGGTATAGAATGCCTCTGCAACAGTTAAAAAATAGACACAAAGGTCAAAGCACAAAGATAAATTGAAATGCGTAACCTGGTGGAAAAGACCAGTACCTATGGATAACCGATCCAACATGTCACAACGTGCCCGTGTTGGAAACGCGGTTTCGAATCCCGCCCACAGAAATGTTTTTTTTTTGCTTAGAAATTTTCATCTGATTTACGTTGGCAGACGTTACTGCTTTAATAAAATTAAGTCATTTGGTCGATTATATCATACCGTGATGCAGGCAGAGAATAATATGAAATGTCTTCTTTTTTTGTCTAGATACTAAAATGATAAATGCGCAAGTATGTCACCGCCCTTACACAACGCGGGCTATATATTCACGAATGACTTATTATCTAAGCTCTGACCATCTTCTCAGTACCAGCAACAGTTAACTCGGCACAATTTATTTAGCGCTCCCATTTATTGCTACTATAAAATAAATCAAGGTGTTCCGACGCGGCGACGTTAACGCGCGGTTGACACGTCGTCGCGATAAGGCGGGCGACAGGCGGACGATTTTATTACCGTTATTTAGATTATTGTTTTATTTGGTTACTCAAATGAAGCGTTTATTGTGTTAGTTTATAAATGGCTAAAATATATATGAGAGAAAGAAGATTTGGACTTGGAGTTGCTAATTGTCACAGAATAAGATACTTTAGCAATTTGTTTTTTGCAAAATCCGCCTGTAAACTTTATTTTAAAGTTTAAACATTTTGTCATAAAATTATGTAAACCTTATCTCAATTTGTTATAATGTTATAACCTAGACTTTTCAGTACTTCTGTGTTTTTTTTTGTAATTAATGGATGACTGTTATTGGCCTTCTAATATGTAAACCATTTAATGTAAATATTATAATTACGGCTGTTGTTATCCTGAATACCAATAAATAAATAAATAAATTTTATCGGCTATTTATGTAAAACGCGATGCTATTGGTCGTAAACTGTAGCTATGCGAAAAATCGTAGTCTACGACTGGTGATGACGTGCGTCGAACGAAAGTAGAAGGTGGTGGTGCACAGTGGTGTGCGCTAGTGAGTCATGACAACCTTCCAGTTGCGGTACTAGCACTTCAATGTAATTTTGCTTACATTTTACGAGCCCTGGTCGTTACAACTGGCTTCGAACGCGCGCTGATTTTTTCGAACAAAGTTAGAAGGTGGACTCGAGCACCCAGGTGGTGCGTATGCCATTAGCTTAGTTCAAGGCACGTAATAGACTTATCTTGTTAACTTTTGTATTAGGTATAGAACGGTCATTCATTATAGTAAAAGTAGAGTCCATTTCATAGTACCCAAGCTAAGTAGCACACATGTTGTATTAAGAGATTATACAACCCTTACACAGCTGAAATAAGTCGTATAAGGGTATAAGCTTAGGTACTCAATAATTCAAGAAATATAACTTAGCCATCTGTTGCATTTCCTAATCTATAACTGAGGCTCACATTAGTTCTCATTCCTCAGTTATAATTATAAGTATTTTTTTTATTGTACTTACAAAAAAAAAATATCATATACAGTCGCCCTTATTTTGCTATCGCTGGAAATAGACTGGAAACTGTCCCAAGTTCTTCAGCTCATGATAGGGTTATAACTCCCAGAGGCGATTACGTTGGTATTCCTTCAGGACATGCTAGAATTAGAGCGTGACATTCCATTTGCCTCTATCCAACAACATAGAAGGGAATGAGACAAACAATATTATTTCGTATGACGTGAGTAGGTATGTATTTCCGAACGGAAATAGTTCTTTTACTTTTTTCGATTGACTTTATGGTTATTACTGTTAAAAGCGATAATTTTCGGCATTCATTACTATAAGAGAAGTGGAATCTTAATTTGGCAAAATAATAACTTAATTATGAGTAGGTATTTTTAGGCTCTATTCTTCATTGTAATAATTAACGCGAATTTGTGACATTTATTCAATCTGTGACATTTAAAATACACATTTCCAACTTCACTGAGGGGAGGAGATTTTTTTACACGATATACTTACTATACTGGTCAAATTGTCCTAGATCAAGATTTGTTGATGGGATTTTGGAGAAATCGAGGGTTTACTCTTCAAATGTTGTTGAAAGACCTATGGTGATCTTGATATTTTTTTACTTACTTGTAGTGTGCAGTAAAGAAAGAAGAGGACTTACTGGATTTTATACGAAATATCACGCTCCGTTTCAAAACTCGAATAAGGAAATGGTCGGATGTCGGTCAAGTTAAAGTGGGACTATTTAACCGGTCATGTTTTCTGTATTCCGAGTGAGCAGTGGGCTAAGATTACTACAGACTCAGAACAGGACACATCCGCTGCAACTTTTTCCTACATAAGTGGGGATAAAGAGTGTCTACTCTGCGAGTGCGGTGAAGAAGAGCAGACCACTGAACGACGATGCCCACTTCACTCATACGCTGATCCCAAGATCACCAATAGGTAAGCCGTACTCATTGGCTCGGTACGGCACCAGCGGGTCAGACGTTCGTCGCAGCCGGTGGTTTTCATGTGGCTGCCTTCCCCACCCGTACTCTCGAGATAACCTCACATAACTATCTACCTAATAGGTTTTATACAGATCTACAAACACTACACGCTGGACCTGCTGGAGACCTGGATTATATGTCTTCTGCTCCTGGCTTAACAATCTCAAAGTCATTCTTTGTTTGTTTGCATGAAACGTATGCCATACGAACAGAGTGGATACCTCCAACACAACGCAACTCCAAACGGAGACGAGGCAGACATCGATTAGTTGGACTCTTTCTTAAAGAAATGGCCAGAACAATCGGTAAGAGTAGAAGCAATCGATCCTTTGCCCAGTAGTAGGACAGTTTAGATTCAAAACAACTGTATAGTTGCTCTTGAAAAGCAACATTGAGTGATGTAGAACTGATTGTGAAAGCAACAGTGCCCCATCAAAAATGTAGAATAGGATATCGAAAATAAACCATAGGATTTCTTAACATCGCTCGATGCAGCTTACTTGGTGGATTCTTTCCATGTACAGTCAGCGTCAGATAGTTAGTAGCAGTCAAAGTGGCGAAATATATCGGAACAGATCTTTATATGTATAGACGTAAGGTTGTGTTACAATATATTTGACCATTTTGACTGGTACTAACTATCTGACTCTGACTGTACGCCAAACTATATTCTTACCTAGACTAGTCTGAAAGGTTGTCTAAGATGTTCGTCCGTTTTCATTAAGGTTAATATTTGTCTAATTATCTTCTCCCTCACGCACATAATTTAACGATATCATTTAGAGGTTATTAATCACCGTATTTCTCAATCACCGTAATTCCACTCATATCCGACTAAGACAATCACTTAGCCTTAAGTAATAGCCCCCGTGTTAGGTTATCTAATAAAAGGCTCGCTATCTCAGAGATGATCCTTAGCATGGTGAAATTAAGCCCTGTAACTTGGAGCATAGGGTTGGTTTTAGGGGTGTTAAGGTATGGCAATTTTGAGATGGCTGTACAGCCACAGGACCGATATCAGACTTACTGTGTAATTGAATATTGGACCACAGCTCCTCTGACCTGAATATCGTAAGGAAATTGATCTCTGTTTGATTTGTAGCACTTCTGGTTCGGGAGGTTGATGGACGTTGTAGTCTTTGTTGATGAGATCTTACATATGGACTACTCCAATTGGGATATACCAATTTTTTGCGACCTAAGTTAATAAAAAAAGAAACTGGGGATACCTATTCAGCGCTCTAACGTTGCAATAAACAGTTAGATTGTGACAATATGAGACCTGTGAATAGATGTTTATAGGTTTCATTTAATTTTTCGACTTTCACTTGTCTTTGCTGTATTGCAATACGTCAAGTCAATTCGAAAAATTTCTGGTGTCCTATCATGGTTGCTTTTATCACGCGCTAAATAAGTGACAAAGCATCCGTCCCATTTTGACAAAAGGCGAGTGTGAGTGACATATCCTTTGTCACTTATTTATCACGTGATAAACGCAAGCATCATAGGCCCCCTGAATAAAAATACTTATCGATCCTACTCACAAAATTTCATTAGAACCGGTTGAGAAATGTGACATCTAGGCGAAAACAGCCGGAAAGCATGTAGATATCCAAACATACGAAAGAATATTGGGTCAAACTGAAATGGAGACGCTTCGCTCCGTCGACCAAACATTTACACAAAAATGATTTTGTCGACCTTAAAACGGAAAGAAGCATGAAATGCCACGGAACATAATACCAGTGTCAAATAAATCCTTAGCCTTGTGAGAGAAATCATAAAAGTCCAACCCTTTGCCTTATCGCTGTCATTTTGTTTCAATTCCACCGTTTTTCTTATCAGAGCCATCAGAACGGTCGACGGAGATTACGGTTTTTACGTACCATTGCGAGGAATGTTAGGATTAGATCTCGGGCTGACTTTTGGATAGTGAAAAACCTATCTTTTTACCTTAATATTTTATAATTTAAATTTCAAATATCTACAGTAAAGACGGGCTGGATATACGTCGCAAGCTGTGGTTAAGTGTCTACGCACTAGGGAATCATAAAACTATTTCTATTTTAAGTTTTATTTATATATTAATTACATATTATATATAAAATCGATATATTATCGATAAATTTTATTAATAACTATTATGTCATCATTAAAATTATTAAAAGTATATTGCGTCAAAATTGTAATATCAAACTGGTAGGGCCTATCAGGGCCCATGAGGAACTGTATTCATATCTGATAAAATCGAATAATTTCAAAGAAAGCATTTTTTTCTGATACCATATATTTTATAACCGATATTTTGAAATGATTCACACAAACTTAATCTAATCCACAGGTTGATATATTTTTCAAGATTACAAAAAAATAAATTATAATGAACATACGCGATATAATCCGTTTAAATTCTTTTATTTAAATGTGTGACAGTCGCGGAAATCAAAGAAAATATTTTGTAGAAGACTGTTCCTGGAATGAAAAACTGGTTATTTTACTAGATATAACCAATTGTAACCGGTCTTACTATAACATAATAATCGCATGTCGTGTAAGTGTAAGAGAGTGAACTCTAAGGAGACTTTTAAAACACTCTCATTGCACTTACACTTTCATTCCTAAGATTTTTACACATAACATACCTAGGATGGTGAATTCGTGAATGTCCCAGTTCACAGGTGTTTGTGTCCCGAACCGAAGGTGAGGGCCATACATATGCAATCTAGGGCTTTACGAATTACCACCCGTGGGTTGTCTAAAGTTTTACGTCTTGCCTTGGCCAGGAAGTTAGATTTTGTCCCCGCGGGTAAAAATCCCACTTATGGTTATGGCCTAGGGAAGACGTTAATACATAGACAGTTGCTTTGTACCACCATTCACCCTTGACTCCTCCTCCTCAATTCCTTACGACAGAGAAAGCCGTAATTCTGAATTTGAATTACGTTCTATCAACATTATCTTTACGCACGGTGTCATACAGACAGCTGTAAAGACCTCTTATAGTATTATAGCTTAGAGTTCAATAAAATCTGGGGTGGCAAGGAAGGAATGTTCTAGAGTTAAGTACTACTAAACCAGGCGCTCGACTAACAGCATAAACCTTAATCAAAGCTAACAGCTGTGAGGCGATCATGCTGTACTAGTCTGAAATAGTTCAGTTTTAGTACAAATTTTATTTTTGGTTCGAGAAGGGCCACATGGAAATGGTTTTTTAAATTTATTTTGCTTAGATTTATTGTGATTTTTGTTCTTATTTGTTTGCCTGTGGGTCTTAATTGTTTCTTATTGTAACTATTTGTTTCGCCAACCAACGTTTTATTAATTGTTTCATTCCCAAGCAGCACACAAGCTGCATAAGCGCTAAAACCATCAAACAACTAATTTAAGCTGAATAAAGGCTGTATGTATGAGCGCTTAATGCAACCTCTGTGCTACTTAGGTTTTATCGAATTTTATTTGTATTTTGTGACAGATGCTTTGTCACTTATAATTATCACGTGATAAACGCAACCATCATAGGTTCCCGGTCTCCATGTGTTACTTATGAACATACCTAGGATAACTCGGGGTACGTTCTAGGGATAGGATAACGATTTAAATTAATATATGTGCTCAATGAACATTCTGGATTACTATAAAGAGGTTCGATGTCATATCTGATCTGATATCGAGCCTCTTCAATTAAGATAATAAAAGCATGAGGATGTCATTTCAATCAAAATGTCAATTTACGTATATTATGAAAATTATTTTAAAATAAACATGTAGGTACATACACGTTTTAATATGTTTATTTTTTCATTTGAAAATGTGGAGAAATAAAGTAATATTTATTTATGTCGATGATATTTAGATGTTGACAGTAACATCGATATATTTTTTTGTCGATAAAATATTTTGCTACGTCACTTTCGTATAGGTTCCCCGAGTTATCCTAGGTATGCTTATGAAATACCGTAGTTAGCGACACAAAGCTAGCGAAGTGTTGGAGAGCGGCAGACGACACAGTCGCCCGACCGCACTGCCACGTACTGCCATGCTACGATAAAAGGACGTATCTTACTATGACATCCTTATAAAGATACGACCTTTTACCGTAACACGGCAGCGCAGGTCAGTAGAGCATTCGGAACCAACTGAATACGGATCTGCCGTCGGCAGTCGAGTCCTAAATCATAACATAGCGATATGACGCCTCGACGTGTAGCTGCGACACGTCGTCTGCTGCCGCTGTCTGCGGACAGCTATGAACCGACAACTGTTGAGTTTCTTCCGGCTTTCAGCAGCGATTTCCTCCTTGGAAATGCCGGTAGATTCACAATCTGACTTGTAAATGCCCTTTTGGCCTACTTACTGAATAAATTATTTCATTTCATTTTATCAAATTTAATCAGGAAAGAAAGGTATATATCTAAATACATTATAGCAAGCATCGAAGAACACAAACTACATTATTATTGTTATTAAGCTCGTCATCCGTTAAGGTTACCGCATTAGACCCTTTCATTGTAGGCTAGTTTCAATGGCGATCCCATTGTGACGACGAATAATGACCAGTTTATTCATATATTACGGAAATTTGATTATAATTGGAGCCTTTTTTATTCGGTAAGTAACGATGTGGGTCGAGTGAATTGGTAGTTTCTTGAGAGGAGTGCTATTTATAAAATTACTAGCTGTACCGCGCGGTTTTACCCGCTCATCCCACGGGAACACTACATTTTTTGGGTTAAAAAGTGGCCTATGTGTAATCCAGGGTGTCAGCTACCTTCATACCAAAATTTATCGAAATTGGTCCAGCCGTTTGAGCGTGATGAAGAAACAAACATACACCTAAATACACTCACAAACTTTCGCCTTTATAATATTATTAGTGTGTTTTGAGAATATACGTTATACTTGTTCTGCGTAGGATCATATCATATTAAATTACTTTTTAGGGTTCCGTACCCAAAGGGTAAAAACGAGACCCTACTACTGAGACTTCGCTGTCCGTCCGTCCGTCCGTCTGTCACCAGGCTGTATCTCAAGAAGGGTGATAGCTAGACAGTTGAAATTTTCACAGATGATGTATTTCTATTGCCGCTATAACAACAAATACTAAAAATAAAATAAATATTTAAGGGGGGCTCCCATACAACAAACTTGTTATAGATTATGGTACGGAACCCTTCATGGGCGAGTCGGACTCGCACTTGCCCAATTTGTTTTAACCCCTGACGATAAAAGAGTGTGTTATAAGTTTAACATGTGTATCTGTGTGTCTGTCTGTGGTATCGTAGCTCCCAAACGGATGGACCAATTAGAATGAACCTCAAAAGAGGTAGGTCGAAGGCAAAGAATAACTAGTATTGGTTTAATGAAAATGTAAATTACTCTTGTGCCGCGGAGATAATCCCATTAGCGAGTTATACTCCCACATAAAGTCCGACTACTGGTATAGTGAGCGCTATACAGTTCAAGTCATGACATAAAAAAATACCGGCTAAGTGCGAGTCGGACTCGCGGACCGAGTACCCTGTACGTTTTGATTCCCTTGAGAGTGTCGAAAATTTGCAGCATAAATGGATGTATCTTTTGATTTTGTTTGCATAGAACTTTCATTTTTTCACAGCTCCAAAGGACAGTATACTTGAGTATTTAATATGAATTGCAGCTTGATGCCTCCACGCGTTCCTGAGAAAAAGGGTCTTGACAGACAGACAGACGGACAACAAAGTGATCATATATAAGGGTTCCGCTTTTTTCCTTTTGAGGTACGGAACCCTAATTATTTTTTTGTATTCGTTGCTTTTGAAATAAACAAGTTAAGTAAGTACACTGAACTTACATTTTATAAAGCGCTTTTTCCAAGTTTAACAATAAGCATTTAACTTCTAAACAACATTTGTTGCACGCATTCTAACCATTACTCACATTGCTCCAAATAGCTACCAATTTAAGCATGGGAATGTTTTATTACCCGTAATGTGGCGGACTTATTGTTTTCTTTACAATTATTTAGACATCAACATTCTAGTAAGAGTTGGCGGACATGCACGCTTAAAGCTGATTTTTGTATAAATGGAAATCTTTTATGGCTCTTTATCCGTTTCAAAAATGCTGATTGTTTTAGACATTTTTCTCTATAATCAAACATGTTACTTAACATATCATCAATGTTACTACTTAGAACATGGCTATTGGGATTTATTGGTATATATTTGAAACCTAGTTTGAATTTGTCATTGATAATTTCTGTTTCAAAAACTACTCGAAAATTCGACGACGTCTGTAGCTGCTAGATAGATAGTCAACGTTTACGCCACGCCAGCTACCTTAGAGTCTAAATAAAAACCGGTAAAATCGATAAAAATACGTAAATGCTAGGGCGTCCGCTCGACTGAAACGATGGATTGGACTGTGTGAACAATTGTGTATTCACTGTAGTGCTTTATAGTGCTTTCGACGAGTATTGGCTTGTTTTATCAAATTAACATAAATGTAATTTTGATTGATTGATTTCAGTATCATTTTAAAAAAAAAAAACTTACTGTCGAGTTCTTTTCGGCCTTCTTCTCAACAGCGGTCTCCTCTTGGGAAGTGCCAGTAGAATCACAATCTGACTTATAAAAGTTAATAAATTATTTAATTCCATTTCATCTCATTTCATCTCATTTCATCTCATCTCATTTCATCATATTTCATCTCATTTAATTTATTTGCCTTCGACTTGTGCTCTTGTTTATCGATAAAAAAAACACTGAAAATACACTCAGATTTAAATGCACTTCTTTTAGGCTTCACAAACACGCAGTCTGATTGGTTTATTTTTACGCTCCGCTTCAGAGGATTAGGTAGCCTAAATAGCTCCGAAAGCTAATGTTGGTGAATTAGCAATGTTACAAAACGGCGTTTCGGCCGCTTTGAAAAGGAAAAGCCACTAAACAAAAGAAAGCATGGATAACTTACCAAACTGCAACATAAAACTCGACTAACATACTTATTTATCGACACTATATTTTGTACTAGCTGTGCCCCGCGGTGTTACCCGCTCATCCCACGGGAACACTAAATTTATTCGGGATGAAAAGTATCCTATGTCCTTTCCCGGGTCTCAAACTATCTCCATACCAAATTTCATCTGTCGGTTCAGCGGTTTAAGCGTGAAGAGGTAACAGACAGACAGACAGACACACTTTCGCATTTATAATATTAGTATGGATTGTTTTTCCTTACGAGCTTATGTACGCTAATATTACGCTGTAATATTTGCATTTAAAGCGATACCATAAAAGTGATATGTAAACTATGCATTATTTCCAGACTTTAATAAAAAGCAATGTAAAATACCCCAGGGAATAGTAAAACCAATACCAATCATGACTTTTGTTACAGTTGACCATCCACCACGTTATCTTTAAATTCAACCATATTCATTTAAAATAAGGTTAGTTTTCTTATAGTATAATTGAGTATAAAACCAGTTAGCAAAAGTGGACAAAGTATGCACATAACTGATCCTAACAATATGCAAGTTATTATAGTAAGAGCATTGAACGTCTTTATTGACACTAAAATACAATGCAGTGTCGTTAGTCGGTTATACTTGCGGCATACTTAAGGATCAGCTTTGAATTTCAATAGCCAGCCAAATGAAAATGTTGTTATAGTGTTACAATGGCAAGCACACGTAAGACCTTTTTAATTTGGTAGCGTACGAGGCGATCATAAACATTAAGTTAAGCTTTAGTACACCTTGTGCAATTTATGGTTTAGTTTAGAATTATGGTGCATATTTTGTTAACTAGCAACCAAACACTTCCTAAGAGACTTCTAAATTCTATCAAGGTGGGCTCACTTCGCCGCAAGCTGCG
Organism: Apotomis betuletana; assembly: GCA_932273695.1. Classification (NCBI taxonomy): domain Eukaryota; kingdom Metazoa; phylum Arthropoda; class Insecta; order Lepidoptera; family Tortricidae; genus Apotomis; species Apotomis betuletana. The sequence continues at coordinate 12,537,925 of OW026316.1, forward strand.
CTATAGTCTATTTCACATGGCTTTATGCGTGTGACATCTGTCAGTACATTTCATAACCTAAATTAAATGAAAATGTACTGAGATGACATACGTCACATGGTGTCGGTCTTGGTAGCCTTGACGAATTGCATCGTCAAACTTATATTATAAAGGCGAAAGTTTGTAAGTTAGTTAATGTGTATGTTCGTTACATCTTCACGCTCTAATGGCTGGACCAATTTTGATATATTTTGGTATGAAGGTAGCTGACACCCTGGATTAACACATACTTTTATTTGTATTGTCTGCTGGTAGCTTAGCAGGTGGTGTACAAATACTTTACCAGTAGCTTAAACTTATTTACTTCACAGTGAGAGGTCAAGCGGACTTACGCATTAACTTATAAAATAAGGGTTTATATAAACTTAATCATGCATAAGTTTACTTTTCATATTTGAAGCAATACGTTTTATAGGTTTGTTATGAATGGTAAGTAAAGGTCAAACTTGTTTCTAGAGACAAAATCTAGTATTAACATATAAAATGTATCAAAGGAAATTTTACTCTTATTGTGAAAGGTCAGATTGGGTCAATTAAATACATGAAATAAATCATAGTCACATGAGTCAATATATATAGTCAGACCAAAGAGAATAGAAAATAAAAAGTGGCAATACTGTAGTGTCGTCCCCTTTTTCTTAGATTGATTAGAAAGGGACGACAGTACATACCTATTACTCTTTTTGGTCAGACTGTAGTTTTGGGCATAAACATAGATGTAGCTGCAGCAATCAACCGTTATTTTTTCTTTAAACAAAGCACTTAATAATTTGTAATTTTATTTCGTATATGTATATTAGTGTAGTAAGTACATATATACATTTAGACGAGACTCTTTAGACCTATTTTTTCTATTACCTACTTGCGAACTGTGAGAGAGGTCTCAAATCCGGTACCATAACAAAATAAATTATTTTATTTATTGACCTCTAAATACTCTTCCACTTACGAGTATTATTCGTAAAATAACTTAAACTTATTTGTATCATTAGAATCCAATAACGGTACCATCGGTATAAATAAAAATACGCCAATCCTCGACGAACAGACTAAGTTGATTGATCCATTATTGATAAGAAACGCTCTTATTCCGAATGTAATTGATCGATGCGGTGATATCCCGGCGTTAATATTTTTTGTTTACAACTTTTTTAACTGAGACCCAATATTTACTTTCGTAAGCTCGCAAGCCGTTCGTATATTTTCTCACAAATGCAATCGTATGACGGGTGGGGTGTGATTTAAATTTGAATGAGAGTTTTGATTGACATTTGATTTGTCGAGATTGATCGGTTGGTTATTTTACTTTGAATACTTTTACATTGATCCGTTCATATTTTACAGCTCAAAACAAAAATTAGTAGGTATTTTGTAAAATTTCTAAAATTGTACAATAAACAAATAAGTTGCGTGATTCATTAATGAATTAAAAAAATATATAATCTTACAAAGACTAGAGCTAATTTATGAGACTGTAAGAATGCGACTGGTTTTGTTTGTATGTATGTGCTTTTGCGCGTAGGTACATTATTGAAATACCAGTCAGTAAAAGGGTATCATGACAGATACTTAAAAGATATATTATGACCCTTAAAGGCGACTAGGGAAACGCAAAAAAAAAATTATTACTTTTTTCTTGCCCACGCGAACTACGTTGGTGCTGCCGTGATTAAATAAAATTACAGTTTTACTAAAAATAAGTATAAAGAACCACCAAGTTTACACCTCCATTTAACTAATGAAGATTTTTTGTTCTGAAGCCTGTCTTATCTAACGTTTAGTAGCTTATTGTTCTTTATGGGCTGTATAAAAACAATATGAGTCAGCAATTTAGCTGATACACATTTTAACATGGGTCTCAGCGTATACAGAGATGTTTCAACTGATTAAAAACAGCTGACGCGGTTAAATGTTTCTGTATTTGATACACAGATATCGCTTTTTAAGTGTTTTGGTATCGGTTAATTGAAGGCGTAATGTAATACGATTAATAAAAAAATAATTAAAGATTTATTGCCCCAAAAACAAGAATACAGTAAAACTACAAAATTATGACATTTACATACATATGCAAGTGGCAAAAGTAGTAAGATATATTCGTCTCCAGTACCAAAGGACTAGCTTAAATGTGAAATAGGCGCTATAAAAAGCCAGTCAACTGTGAGTCAGACTCGCGCGCTGACGGTTCCGTTCTGTGGAACCATTGTATAAACCTCTAATGAAAATTTAAACTGTACCTACTGAGGAACAAACATAACTTTCCCGAGTTAAACAACTGTTGTCCCCATACATCGACATAGGGGTTAGTTTTTATGAACTGCAAATAAGTTTGTAATCAAAAAAATATATATTTATTGTAAATAAAAATGTAAAGTTTTCTGACGTTTTCATTTACTTGTGCCAAACGCTTGTATCTGCGTTGACTTAGAAGTTTGATTTTCAGAACTCCAACTGCCGGCTTGAGTATTTCATAATAATTTTAGCTCGATACCTCCTCCTCGCATTCCTGAGAAACTGGGGGTTGACAGACGGACGGAAAGACAGACAACAAAGTGATTCAATATCCAATAAGGTTTCCGTTTTTGCCGATTGAGGCACGGAACCCCAAAAACCAACCTCATTTATATCAACGTTTAAAACAACAAATTCGAAACGAGAGCATTCACATACTAGAACTAGGAATTCAATTGCGATATAGTGGAAACAAAAGCCAACGGACGGCCATATTTGGAACGACAAACAAAGCGACAATAAAATATGTAGAACACAGCAAATTTATCGGAAACCGCGAGAGGTCCATGGTCGTGTGCATGTTGGGACATGCATTTGATTGGGCCCCACCATTGATTCTCGATCGCAATTTCGCATTTAAGTTTAGATATCGTTTTATACTAGTTATGACACGACACGCTTCTTTTTTGGCGACGCGGTTAGGCAGACTCCCGGCTAGATGAAGAGACGACATAGTTAAGGTCGCGGGAAGGAAGTGGATGCACGTGGACCGGAGTCGTAGCGAGTGGAAAATGCACGTGGAGGCCCTAATCCAGCAGTGGATACATATGGGCTGATGATGATGATGATGGTTGGCATAGTTTGTAGTGCACCTACCTACTGCCCCGGCGGTCCTGGGTTCGAATCCCGGCCAGGGCAAATATTTGTGTAATAAACTCGAATATTTGTTTCTGGGTTATGGATGTTATTTGTTTATATATTATTATGAATATCGTCGTCTAGGTCTATTTGTGTAAGATTGTCCTTTAATATTTATTTAAGTATTTATTTATTTATAAGCTTCACTTGTAACTGTGATGAGTTGTATTCTTCTTAGTCGTTAACTCGTGACAGAGTAGTCGTGGTCATGGGGAGTCGTCCGCTTTTCTTAATGGCGCTTTCAAGATTCTTCTCCATAGGTATCTGTTGGTTGCATGTTGTGCACATTCTGCCACAGGAGTCTCGGTGACAGATTTGATCGTGTCTATCCATCGAGTTGGTGATCGGCCAAAAGGTCTACTTTCCACTATGCCCTGTTTAACAACCTAAAAATATATAGAACACAGCAACTTTATAGGAAACTAAAAGGGACCGATGGTCGTATGACCTCACGTAGCACACAGCCTGGATAAAAGCTTATACAGCCCTTATACGACTTATTTCAGTTATATAAGCATTATGTGCTACTTGGGCATGTTAATACATGCATTTAATTGGACCCCCACCATTGATTCTCGATCGGTGTTTCATATTTTAGAGGCGATTTAAAGTTCAGATACCTATCGTAACATCATTATGTACGAGTACTTATTTATACAACACACAAATTATAATTCTTTAACCCGACTCTAATAGAATAAAAAAACTGATAACCAAGAGTTAATAATCGTGCTAATTTTAATTATTGGGCCAAAAGTTGTAGAGGTTACTTATTTTTACGCACAACTACAAATTTACAAAGCAAACATAAATATGTCTTCTTCGTGGATATTTGCTATTATAGATGTAAAAATACTGTGCGACTTATAGACACAATTAAAAATCTACATTCTGATATATGTTTGCCTCAAATGAGCATAAATATAATCATAGTTTAGCTCATGCATTAACCCTTTGCTAAAGCACCTCGTAAAATATTCCAAAGGCCTGAAAATCCAGATTATCCAAACAGAAACACTAGTACGACAGTCGCAAATGATAAACAACATGCAGATGTGAACGATAACTAAATGGAATACTAGTAGGAACCAAAAATCTCGCAAACCCATCCAAAACGAGATTCTACGCAGTTCAAACATGGTTGAAACTCGGTTGTAGTTGAAATCATTCGCGTATCGGAAATTCTAGAATACGCGCAAACCTAGCGAGCGTTGAAAATAATTAATTTGCTACAAATCCGTTACCGTTGAGTGCCGCCGTGAAACTGTTGGGTTAACAATAACTGTGGCTGCGGGCGATGTGCGGCGTTTGAATAAATGCTTCAAATTATTTTATATTCTTCATTTTGTCTCTGATTTTAACTCATATTTTTATACAAACATCATATTACTAATTCAACCATGCGTTTTTTTTATTGTTGTACTACAAAATATAATAGTTTTTATTTGTTATATATATAAAACTCAAAGGTGACTGACTGACTGACTGACTGACTGTCATAGTGATCTATCAACGCACAGCCCAAACCACTGGACGGATCGGGCTGAAATTTGGCATGCAGGTAGAAGTTATGACGTAGGCATCCGCTAAGAAAGGATTTTTCAAAACTCACCCCCTAAAGGGGTGAAATGGGGGTCCAAAGTTTGTATGGGGAAACAAGATTAGTTAGACTATTTTATACGAAACTTCACAGGAGTATTCCTAACGATAAATGAGTAAACACGTGTTTCAGGTTTTTTGAAAATTCAACCCCTAAAAGGGAGAAATGTGGTGACGAAGTCTGAAAATCAGCATGGGTAATGTTTTTATGGTTTATCGGGTCGCTGATTACGAAAACCGCAACGATTTTAAAATCCAACGTGGCGGACGTGAATTACCATCTCCCCTGTTGGGGTGAAATGGGGTTGAAATGTCTAAATACTAAACGGCTGGTTCTAGAGAGTTCAAATTTGACACGTAGGTTCTTTATAAGGTGTAGGGGTGCACTAAGAAAGGATTTTTCAAAACTCACCCCCTAAAGGGGTGAAATGGGGGTCCAAAGTTTGTATGGGGAAATAAGATTAGTTAGACTATTTTATTTGAAACTTCACAGGAGTATTTCTAACAATAAATGAGTAAACACGTGTTTCAGAATTTTTGAGAATTCAACCCCATAAAGGGAGAAATGTGGTGACAAAGTCTGAAAATCAACATGGGTATTGTTTTTATGGTTTATCGGGTCGCTCCAAAACCGCAACGATTTTAAAATCCAACGAGGCGGACGTGAATTACCATCTCCCCCGTTGGGGTGAAATGGGGTTGAAATGTCTCAACACTAAACCGCTGGTTCTAAAGAGTCCAAATTTGGCACGTAGGTTGCTTATAAGGTGTAGGGGTGCAGTAAGAAAGGTTTTTTTTTTAAATTAACCCCCTATGGGGGTGAAATGGGGATTCAAAGTTTGTATGGGGAAACAAGATTAGATAACTTGGTACCCTGTATCCCGGAAGGGGAAGAGGGAAGAGTTGGTTTCTATGGATTATCGGGTCGCTGATTACTAAAAAAAGAACGATTTTAAAATTCAACATGGCGGACGTGTAATACCATCTCTCATGTTAGGGTGCGATGGGGTAGAAATGTCTAAATATGTCTAAACATTATGGGTGTCGTTTTTAAACGCACAGCCCAAACCGCTGATTCTAAAGAGTCTAAATTTAGAACGTAGGTTCCTTATAGGGTATAGGGGCGCACTAATAAACGATTTTTCTAAAGGGGGTGAAATAGAGATCCAAAGTTTGTATGGGGACACAAGATTAGACTATTTTATTCGAAACTTCACAGGAGTATTTCTAAGAATATGAGTAAACACGCTTTTCAGGCCTTTCAAGAATTGAACCCCTTAAAGGGGGAAATGTGTTGACAAAGTCTGAAAATCAACATGGGTATTATTTTTATTATTTATCAGGTTGCTGATTACGGGTACAACAATTATTTTAAAACTCAACGTAGCGGACGTGAAATACCATTTCCCTGTGGCGGTGCGATGACGTTATGATTGTGGGTGATATGAATGTGGGTGTCATTTTCATGTTTTTTTGGGACATTTGTGGACATGAAAATTCTTGAAAGCGTGTGCCTAATTGCAATTCAATCGGTGCAGTACTTTTGCAGCAAATCGGTTGTAACAGACGGACTCACAGACAGCTACAAGTGATCCTATAAGGGATTTATTTTTGCTTTTGAGGTATGGAATGAGTCCCGTTATCCTAATAGATGTTTAAATTTGTATTTGGTGCCATTTCGATTGTCGTCAAGGCCAGTGCGGGTGGCGCGGCGAGACTGGAGTAGTCATCGGGAAACCTCCAGCAGCCGTAATAAATGCATTCAAACTTTTCAACAATAAAACGGCTAGACGGATATGCATGAGGGATAAGCAGATTATACCCTAACTTTAACAAATAGCCCACTTTTTATCCTGAAAAAAGAGCATCGTTCCCATGGAGGATCATGTTTATTGTCTAGGAACGCGGGCGAAGCCGCGGGTTAATGCTAGTTTGTTATATAATTTAATAAGTCAAACCTTTTTATTATTTCTTTTTTTTCTGAGAACTGTGTGAATTTAACTCATGATTTATGTATGCCTCAAAATAAGCACGAATATTATCATATGCATTAACCCTTTGCTAAAGCACCTCGTTAAATATTCCAAAGTCCTGAAAATCCAGATTATCCAAACAGAAACACTAGTACGACAGTCGCAAATGATAAACAACATGCAGATATTGTGAACGATAACTAAATGGAATACTAGTAGGAACCAAAAATCTCGCAAACCCATCCAAAACGAGATTCTACGCAGTTCAAACATGGTTGAAACTCGGTTGTAGTTGAAATCATTCGCGTATCGGAAATTCTAGAATACGCGCAAACCTAGCGAGCGTTGAAAATAATTAATTTGCTACAAATCCATTACCGTTCAGTGCCGCCGTGAAACTGTTGGGTTAACAATAACCGTGGCTGCGGGCGATGTGCGGCGTTTGAATAAATGCTTCAAATTATTTTATATTCTTCATTTTGTCTCTGATTTTAACTCATATTTTTATACAAACATCATATTACTAATTCAACCATGCGTTTTTTTTATTGTTGTACTACAAAATATAATAGTTTTTATTTGTTATATAATTTAATAAGTCAAACCTTTTTATTATTTCTTTTTTTTTCTGAGAACTGTGTGAATTTAACTCATGATTTATGTATGCCTCAAAATAAGCACGAATATTATCATATGCATTTAACCCTTTGCTAAAGCACCTCGTTAAATATTCCAAAGGCCTGAAAATCCAGATTATCCAAACAGAAACACTAGTACGACAGTCGCAAATGATAAACAACATGCAGATGTGAACGATAACTAAATGGAATACTAGTAGTAACCGAAAATCTCGCAAACCCATCCAAAACGAGATTCTACGCAGTTCAAACACGGTTGAAACTCGGTTGTAGTTGAAATCATTCGCGTATCGAAAATTCTAGAATACGCGCAACCTAGCGAGCGTTGAAAATAATTAATTTGCTGCAAATCCATTACCGTTGAGTGCCGCCGTGAAACTGTTGGGTAAACAATAACTGTAGCTATGGGCGATATGCGGCTTTTGAATAAATGCTTCAAATTCTTTTATATTCATCATAATATAGTGCTTTAAGTATTATTTTCGCAAAAAATACTTTTGAGTTTCTTTCGGCTTTCTCATCAATAGCGGTTTCCTCTTGGGAAACGCCGAGATTGATTCACAATCTGACTTGTAAAAGTGCTCTTGTGGCCTTATCTTTATCTTATCTTATCCGCGTGTTTGTGCCGTGCGCGGGGACCCGTACGGATGGAGAACGAGATCCTGGTAGGTTGAGTCGGACGGGGGTCGGAGTCGTTACCCTTGAAAGACAACACGCCACTTTGGCTCGGGATTCATCTCACACGGGCGGTCACGTCCTAGCCAGACGTGATCAATCGGCTGTTGCGTCCAGTCAGATGGCCGCGGGCGAGTGCCCTGGGGTGATGGGGTCCGTAGTCGGCGGCGCACGATTCCTGAGTCGCCTGTGGAGGTGACGGTGGTTTTGGTGCCGTGCGGACTCATGGATAACTCATCCGGGGGCGCTATATCGGGCTGGTATCCCTGATGCGTCAAAGCATCCCCAGTAGGAGGGCTCCAAGGAGGGTGGGGAGCCAGTCTGACGAAGTCTTATGTGGTAGGTTAAATGGATTTTTCATTACCTAAAACGACGAGAAAGGGAGGACAAGCCGTACCCGCAAGGGAGGAGGCTAATGCGCAAGGTGCTACACTGGGTGTTACTGCAGGCCGCAACACTGCCTCTGGCAGAGATGCGGGAGCGGGCCCCAGCCACATAGGTGGACGTGGAGGTAGAGGACATGCTGGACCTGTTCACTTCAAAGGTGCCGTCCGATCTTTTCCCCAAGGGTTGAAAAGCGGACTCGCTCAGAAGGGACCCGAAAGGGGACCCACTGAAGCGACCGGAGGAGTGAGCAGCAAAGGCATGCCGAAGCCTACCGGCCAACCGTGCCGTGCAGCCCTTCCGAATCCGACTGGGAATGTGCCCCATGAAGCGAGTGTGCCCAAACCTCAGGGTGAGGGTGCACAAGCCGAGGGTTTCGTTCTCAGCAAGAGGCAGAAGCGGCGTAATAACGCGCGAGCAAGAGCCCGTCTGACTTCACAGACGGGCGCAGGTGTGACACCGGACGCACCTGCAACCGCGGCCCCCTCAGGGCAAAACAAAAGGCCACTGGGTTTGAGTGGCGACTCTACTCTGCTGGCTAGCGCCTCCAAAAGGACGAAGGTAGGGTGGCGGCGGAGAGGATGGCCATTATCCCAGTGGACTACCCTGCCGTCAAGATTCAGGCTGGGCATCTGTCCGCTATCCAGGGCGCAGTACTAGCGCTCCTGGACGGTGCACCTGATCCCCTGCCGAGAATCGTGCTCGGCAACATTGTGGGGGGCGCCCTCCACGTCAGTTGCCAAGGGAGGGGGGCCTCCACGTGGTTCAGCTCAGCAATCGGAGGAGTGGAGATTGCTGGACTGCACCTTAAGGTCGTGGACGCCAAGGATCTGCCGAAACCGGTCAAAATGGCCTGGAAGACGCGGGTCGTTGGCGCCCAGGACGTAAAACTAATGCTCCGTGTGCTGCAGAGGCTTAATCCTATGCTGCATACGGAGCAATGGAAGATAGTGGACACCCTGATGTCAGACGCAAGCACCCGACGCATCATCTTGATGGATCGGGAGTCGGCGGATGTCATCAAGGCGTCCAACTATCAACTCTTCTCAGGGGTGGATCTGAGCTCTTTCAAGCTCCTCGAGGATGCGGAGGAGAGGATGCTTGGGAGGGCGGAGGTCGACCACCGGGCAACCGGGGGCGGGGCGGCCACAGAGGGCGATGTGGCCGCGTGTGGGGACGCGAACCCAGTGGGTGGTGCGGTACTGGAAGGCCCAGCCGATGACGCCGCAAACGTCGAGGCCAAGGAGGCACTGTCGGCAGACGGTGCGGAGGCCAAGACGGTAGAGGCAGAGGCGGGCACGGAGCCGGACGCGACGATGGTGGAGAGAGAGTGGAGGGAGGATCGTGCTGGGTCACGCATGGGTCGAGAGTCATCGCCGTTGTCAACGGTGGACTCGGAGGCCTTGCGTGATATGGCTGATCTGTACCTGGGATGCGACCTCTCCCCCATGTCTAGCGAGGCGCCACCACAGGCCGCTGATCTCAGCAGGCCCAAAACCACATAATGGCGCAATGGCGGGTGTAAGGTGTGTACAAATTAACCTACAACACAACAAAGCAGCCACAGCCCTTCTGGCGAGGCAGTTAATTAATGATAAATTCGATATTGCTCTAATACAAGAACCATATATTTATAAAGGGGAAATTAGAGGTTTGGGCGGAACTGGCGGTACCATACTGTACCACTGCTCCGATGATAATATGAGGACATGCATCTACGTCAGAAATGGCATCGATGCTATGCTTTTACATGCTTTCTGTTCCAGGGATCTTACCAGTGTTAAGATCCAGAATAAAGGGGAGGGGAAGGCTCTTATCTTCTCGTCAGCCTACCTCCCTTACGAGGCGACGGACCCGATTACACAACAACTGCGGGATCTTGTCGTCGAAGGCAGCAAGGCGAACACCGACCTGATCATCGGCTGCGACGCGAACGCTCACAATGTCATCTGGGGCAGCTCGGATGTCAACAAGAGAGGGGAGAAGGTACTGGATTTTCTGGTGAGTTCCTCCTTACAAATTCTTAATAAAGGCAATGAACCAACCTTTGTGATAAGGCGAGGTCAGGTAAATTGATATAACGTTGGCTTCCAATAACACTAGCAAAAGCATCAACTCATGGCATGTTTCTAAGGAAATTTCTCTATCAGACCACAGATACATATGCTTTAGGTACAATACGAAGATAGATGTAAAAACTGTACTCAAAAGGAACCCTAGGAACACTAACTGGGAAGCATACAAAGCTGACCTAAAAGTGGAACTGGGTGATCCTAAAGGTAAGCTCAACTCTATTATTGATATAGAGTTTGAAGCTGACAAAATAGTACAAGCGGTATATACAGCCTGGACCGACAACTGCCCCGAAAAGAAAATTATGGCAAAACGAATACCCTGGTGGAACCCAGAGATAGCAAAACTCAGGAAAGAAACCAGGGCTATTTTCAATGACGCAAAAGCCTCAAGTAACTTTGAGAGCTATGCACGAAAGCTCACAGAATATAATAAGGCTGTGAGAAAGGCAAAAAGAAGCGCGTGGAGGGGTCATTGCGACCAAATAGGGTCTATACCAGAAGGTATGAGACTAACAAAAGCACTAGCTACGTCGAAGTCAGTCCCGCTTACAACCATTAAGGGCAGTGACGGGAAAATGACGGAGACAGGGCTAGAAACCCTAAAAATTATGTGTAGCACACACTTTCCAGGCTCAGTGATACACGAGAGCGAATTAGATGATGTTTCAATTAGTGTAGTGGAACAAAGCGCAAGCACAACCAGACACAACTGGGACACGTCGAAAAAGGTAGTAGACCATAACAAATTGAAATGGGCAATTTCAACGTTCCAGCCGTTCAAGGCTCCGGGACCAGATGGAATCTACCCAGTACTACTACAAGAAGGCGCAAACGTACTCATTCCTCACCTGAGTAGACTGTACAGAGCGTCTATAGCATTTGGACACATACCACGAGTATGGAGAATGGTAAAAGTAATATACCTGCCTAAACCAGGCAAGGCAGACTACGGAGAAGCCAAATCGTACAGGCCTATAAGTCTGTCTTCATTTTTCCTAAAAACATTGGAAAAATTGGTGGACAGACATATAAGGGATGGTCCATTAAAAAGACGTCCGTTGCACAAACTACAATGTGCGTACCAACCTGGAAAGTCAACCGATACCGCGTTGCACCTGGTAACAACCAGAGCCGAACGGGCCATAGAAAATCAGGAACTATGCCTGGCGGCTTTTCTAGACGTAGAAGGAGCGTTTGATCGCACCACGTACCAAGCTATCAGTGAAGCAGCTGCAAGACATGGCATAGAACCGACCATCTGCAAATGGATAGGCAACATGTTAAACGCCAGGCTAATAAAGTCGTCTCTGATGGGAGATGAAATACTAGCTACGGCTACAAAAGGGTGTCCCCAGGGAGGAGTACTCTCACCTACTCTATGGAGTCTGGTGGTAAACTCCCTAATGGAGGAACTAAACAGTGGTCCTATCTATACGGTAGGATATGCAGATGATCTGGTGATTCTCGTAAATGGGAAATTTCCCAGTACGGTATCAGCAATTATGAGTGAAGCACTGAGGAAAGTGGAGAAATGGTGTAACAATCACCAATTATCCATTAACCCAGGCAAAACAGTGGTAATACCATTCACGAGAAAGAGAATTCTTAAGGACATGCAGGAACTAAAACTGTATGGACAGGTACTCGAAATGTCCAGTGAGGTGAAATATCTTGGTGTCATACTAGATAAGGAACTCAATTGGAAAAAGCATGTTGATCACACCATAACAAAGGCTCTCAGAGTATTTGGGATGTGTAGATCAGCGTATGGTAAGACGTGGGGATTAAGTCCAAAGGTACTAAAGTGGATTTATACCATGATGGTACGACCAATCATCCTATATGGCAGCCTCGTATGGTGGCCAAGGACGTTGAGGAGCACATGCAGAGACGCCTTGACGAAGGTGCAAAGAACGGCGTGCATGGCTATAACAGGGGCGTTTAGAACTACGCCAACCGCGGCGCTAGAAATATTGTTAGATCTACAACCGCTACATATAGTGATACAGTCCGAAGCGCGCAAATCACTGCACAGGTTAAAAACAATGGACCTGTGGAGTTACTGCACGCCGAAGACTAAGCACACTAACATGGAAAGTAACAATTTTCTTGACAGAATAACAACCATGAGCTGCGATAAAATGCAGCCTAAGTTTGTATTCAGTAGGAACTTCAAGGTACAAGTTCCAACGAGGGCGGAATGGGCCGAGGGTCGCGAGCCACCTACAGCAGATGGTGAGGACATTGTTTGGTACACTGATGGATCAAAAATGGGATCAGGTACGGGAGCAGGCATTCATGCAAAAGACTTCAATGCAAGTACAAGTATGGGAGGTTATGCGACTGTCTTCCAAGCGGAGACATACGCTATAATCGCCTGTGCCCAGGAGAACATAGATAGACTTACCAGAGGGAAGCACATCTACATACTCAGTGACAGTCAAGCGGCACTTAAAGCGCTGGGTGCGCGTAAAGTGGATTCTAGACTTGTGTATAATGGCGTCCTAGCTTTGAACAAGCTTGGAAGGCACAATAAGGTGCAACTGGTATGGATCCCAGGGCATGAAGGCTTCATCGGTAATGAAATTGCAGATGAACTTGCTAGAAAAGGGTCTGCGACAAGTTTCATAGGACCTGAACCATGTGTGGGTCTCTCGCAGGGAACCATAGCAACAGCCATCAAGGACTATGCCAAAAACCAGCACCAACAAGAGTGGAGGAAAATGGCAGGCTTGAGGCACTCAAAGCTATTCATGGAATGTATAGAATCAGGCTGGACCAAGAAATTATGGGAATACAGCAAAAGACAGCTCCGAATCATAACGGGGGTGTTTACTGGTCACTTTGGGGTCAAAGGACTATTGGCCAAGTTGGGACTGTCTGACAATACAGATTGTAGAATGTGTGGCGAGGAGGCAGAGACAATGAAGCACATACTGTGTGGATGTCATGCCCTCGCCAGACTCAGAATGAAGGAATTCGGTATTGGTTACCCAGAACCGAAGGAATTCCAGGCACTACCAACTGGTTCCATCATCCGATATATGAAGGTGGTGGAACAATCCTTTGAGTAGGCGCGATGGGGGTAACTACACAAAAGATCCCATTGGGTCGAAGTGTATCCGCAAGGACCCCTTCCTAATAAGATAAGATAAGATAAGCTCTTGTGGCCTACTTACTCAATAAATTATTTCATTTCATTTTATTTTATTTTATTTCGTTTCCATTCGTTTCGTTTCGCTTCACTTCATTTGCGGCGTTTGAATAAATGCTTCAAATTCTTTTATATTCTTCATTTTGACTCACATTTCTATACAAAAGCAGTTTTTATGTGTGAATTGTAAACATCATAGTACTAATTCTATCAACCATGCATTTAAAAACATTATACCGGGTGTTGCCTGTAATAGGAGCAATAAATTAAAACATAGATTCTACTCTTCAAACTGAACAACATTTGTCCAGCAACTTTCTTGAAAAAGTAAGTTTTAGAATTTCATTATCTCAAACAAATTAAAAAGTATTTTCAATGTACGTCGTCCAACATTGACATTCCCTGAGCATTGTCATAGCTGTCACTCTACTAATGTCGCACATTACGCAATACATTGCTTCTTTGTCTAAACATTAATCTACAAAATATCATTTAATAAACGTTATTTTTAGAAGTTGCTTAACAAATGTTGTTCAGTTTCAAAGGAAGAATCTATGTGTTCCAGACCGATTATGTCTGAACTGCTATTGCTGGATACTCAAATATGGTTATCTAAGTTGTACTAAAGAACAGGACTATTATAATGAAAAACGGTTCACTATTTACGGAACACTATATTTACGACTCACTAATACACTATTACAATTAATATTCACTATAAAACACTATCACCAATTAATACTTACAAACACTGTTAAAAACACTGTCACTATGAGCACGTACTGAATTTACACTGTTTACTGTTATACTATGTCGCACTGTTTACTATTTCGCACTGTTCACTAAACTGTTTACTGTTCCACTTTTATTCCCGATGTTGATTGGAGCACTGTTAGAATAAAACTGATTGTCCAATCGCCGACCCCGACGGTATTTATACTGTTTTCGCTATTACGGGAATTTGCCAGAAAGATCGGGATTGGTTACGTAATTCTGCGAATTATAGTTTCAAAACAAAATGGGCCGCCATGCGATAAGCAACCGTATTTCGAATAAAATACGGTCTAAAGCCGATTACTTCGTTGTATCTGTGCGTAGGCGGAGCCTGTTTGTGATTGGAAGGATCGGGAACAATCGCCATCGCTATTGTTTGCGCCGGCGCCGCCGCTTCAAGAGAGTTCTAGAAAGAGGGAGGACATGCGCCAATTATTTCGGCGCGCGCGGCGGCCATGCGAAGATACGCCATTTTGAAGGCAGGATCGAGTACGCGCGCCAAGTTTAAACTTGACCGCTGGCTGTGTGAGTGTGTCTATTAGAAAATAATGTTTG
Source organism: Apotomis betuletana (assembly GCA_932273695.1). Taxonomy (NCBI): domain Eukaryota; kingdom Metazoa; phylum Arthropoda; class Insecta; order Lepidoptera; family Tortricidae; genus Apotomis; species Apotomis betuletana. Next base: position 12,552,941 of record OW026316.1, read on the forward strand.
GCTCACACATATGCGAATGAACTATTGAATGGTGGTCTTACGTAGGTTTTTTAATGGTCGTCTCGTACATTCTCCCGCCGCGCAACTATTTATTGTTGCGTAAATATTGGTACTGGGAGAGACGACTGTGTTTGGAGGCAAAGGGTTGAATATTTCACTGATGGCTTCTTGATCTTCACGATTCAGACGATGTTGATCAGGCCGGGATATATCTGTGGTGCCCCGCAGGCCCTGACGTTTGACCTCTGGTGGCCGTCTACAATAAGTTCCACACCCTTTTCTCCTTCTAAGGTACCGCAGCCTTTTTTGCGGGATTTTCTCCCGCCGGTTTCGCTGTCTATTCGAAAAGAACAGCCTGCTTCTATATCTATCCCAATTTCCTCTGGGATGCTTCTGTTTTCCACTTACAGCTGACGCCGAAGATCTGTACTCGTTACGCTGATTGCGCACTGGTAGCAAAAGCACATTTCTATTTGCACTCTGTTTTAGAAGAATTCTCTGCTGATGCTTCGAGGCTCCCGCCGATGTTGAAGTTTCATCAGTTTTTGTCACACATTTTACAGCAGTAGGTGCTGAAGCCCGTTGAACTATTGCCGGGTGCATAATTTTGGACGGCGGCTGTCTGCTGTGTTGATATTTCTCTTCATATTCTTGAGACTGTTGCGGCATACACGATGACTCTTCATGGCGGTGCAGCGGCGATTCGTAGCGTTCTTGATGCAAAGGAGGTAGTAACGATGACGGTTGTGGTCGCTCGACTGACATATTTTCATTAGCCTCACTTTGAAAACTGTCTGTAAGCTGCGCTTCAGTATGCACAACCTCATGCTGCAGATGAACCGCATTCTGTTCGAAAACACCTGTTTGGTGCACTATGAAATCTATATCACCCGCTTTAAACGGCGGGTGGCTATTTGTTGCTTCCTGTTTGTGCTGTATTGGGAGCCACTCTACCGGCAACTGCGGATTTTTTAATACGGAAATGTTTGTTATTGCAGGGGATTCCCGCTCTGTGTCTGTATCTGAGTCCGAATCGTCGATTGCTTCGATTGCTGCAATTATTAAATTCCGTAGTACCTTCCTCTTGTACGCTCTGATCTTCTTGGAATTTGTTAATCTATCGGACGGTACCGTGCATATTTCTCGCAATGGGATTCGAAGGGTTTCATCTATAAGTGATCCTTTTGTCTGATATGACGTCGATCCTGGAAAATAACTGTAGTCCTGGAGAGGATTCGACGTAACTATATTGGCGGTTGCCGGTTCCGTTGCAACTATGTTATGCGGACCGCCGTGTCCATTAACCGCGGTTTCCAATCTATTTCTGCTGGCAACGAAGTCGTTTGGCTGCATGTTATACGGTGTGCTGGTGGAAGTGTGCGATTGACTATTGCCACCAGCGATGAATGCAGCACTATGTGAAGCATGGAAGCTGCTCACGGCGACGGTTTGTGCTGTTAATGGAGCACTGGTGAACGTAGATTGTGCGGAGTAACCACCTTGCTGTATTCTTGAGGTTACACCTTTCTCGTATGGGGCGCCGGCACTCATGTTAGCGCCAGCGTCTATATAGTACCTGGCACGTGCCTCAGGCAAGTTGCTGGTCGACATGCCGGACTCCAGGTAATCCCCATGACGAGCTCTGTATGAGGCTTCGACTGTAAAGGGCCTCGTAGATATTACGTGCTGTGCTATATAAGTCGGGGTGCCGGTGCTCAACTTGCGTTGGTAAGCGCCGGCTTCGGTTGTGGTGACCGGATTCACACGGTGGTCGTACGTCCTTTCGTGCGACGGCGCGATCACGTCCCCGACGAAGTGCTGTGCTGTATAAGCCGGGGTGCCAGTGCTTAACTTGTATCGGTTAGCGCCGGCGTCTATATTCACCGAAGGGTTAATGGCCTCGGCTGTGGTGACCGGATTCACACGTAGGTACATCCTATCATGCGACGGCGCGATCACGTCCCCAAGTACGTGCTGTGTTGTATATGTCGGGGCGCCGGTGCTCAACATATGTTGGTTAGCGCCGGCGTCTATATTCACCAAAGGGTTGACGGCCTTGGCTGTAGTGACCGGATTCACACGCAGGTCATACATCCTCTCGTGCGACGGCGCGATCACGTCCCCGACGTTCGGAAGTTCCGTTTCCAGGTTAGAACCCGGACGATCTGTCCTCAACATCCTCCTCGTTATAACCATCTGTAGACTATAAATCCGGCTCGAAGGACCAATGTTCCAGACCGATTATGTCTGAACTGCTATTGCTGGATACTCAAATATGGTTATCTAAGTTGTACTAAAGAACAGGACTATTATAATGAAAAACGGTTCACTATTTACGGAACACTATATTTACGACTCACTAATACACTATTACAATTAATATTCACTATAAAACACTATCACCAATTAATACTTACAAACACTGTTAAAAACACTGTCACTATGAGCACGTACTGAATTTACACTGTTTACTGTTATACTATGTCGCACTGTTTACTATTTCGCACTGTTCACTAAACTGTTTACTGTTCCACTTTTATTCCCGATGTTGATTGGAGCACTGTTAGAATAAAACTGATTGTCCAATCGCCGACCCCGACGGTATTTATACTGTTTTCGCTATTACGGGAATTTGCCAGAAAGATCGGGATTGGTTACGTAATTCTGCGAATTATAGTTTCAAAACAAAATGGGCCGCCATGCGATAAGCAACCGTATTTCGAATAAAATACGGTCTAAAGCCGATTACTTCGTTGTATCTGTGCGTAGGCGGAGCCTGTTTGTGATTGGAAGGATCGGGAACAATCGCCATCGCTATTGTTTGCGCCGGCGCCGCCGCTTCAAGAGAGTTCTAGAAAGAGGGAGGACATGCGCCAATTATTTCGGCGCGCGCGGCGGCCATGCGAAGATACGCCATTTTGAAGGCAGGATCGAGTACGCGCGCCAAGTTTAAACTTGACCGCTGGCTGTGTGAGTGTGTCTATTAGAAAATAATGTTTGGCTCACACATATGCGAATGAACTATTGAATGGTGGTCTTACGTAGGTTTTTTAATGGTCGTCTCGTACACTATGTTTTAATTTATTGCTCCTATTACAGGCTAAACAGTTTTTTTTGTGGTGTATTTATTTCTTTCCTTGCATATGTTTAATGCAACTTTATTAATAAATTTATTTAATAATTTACAAATAAAATTTCTATTTTTTTTTGTTTTTGGATTTAAAAAAAATAAAAACGTTTTATTATTTTAGTGGACCTTTCTCCTTCAATTTTCACCACGCACATATTCATGAATGCAAGATTGAGTCCAAGTTAATGGTTATTTTCAAATTACTAACAGTCCCCCGCGGCCGTGCTCGTACAAATCACTCCCGATTTCCCGTAATACATTACCCATTCATCACACACTCTATCTGTATGCAAAATCACATACCCTTTTTAACAAGTTTATTAAGTTTTTGAAATGAAATGAAATGAAATAATTTATTCAGTAAGTAGGCCACAAGGGCACTTTTACTTGTAACTTGTCAGATTGTGAATCTACCGGCATTTCCCAAGAGGAGACCGCTGTTGAGAAGAAAGCCGACAGAAACTCTACAGTAAATCATTTTTTCGCAAATAATACTTAAATCATCAATTACATTTATGTTATAACTAATTACATTGGTACACGTAAAGGAGATGTATAATTAAGCGTCAACGTGAATAAGGTACCTACCATAGAAAATAACTACTTATTAAATCTGAATTTCAGTCCTCATGTGACTTATTGGCACGTGTGGTTAATACCAAATAGAAGGTAAAATTCTTATCTTTGTTGTTATTTTTTGTTCCATTGATACCGCCTAATGAAGTTCTCAATGGAATCGAGGCCAAAAAAAAACGTCGCGTGTCATCAAGAATTTAAAGAACTGACGTTAAGGAGAACAGTTTGGAGAGAAATGCACTGCTGCGTTTACTAATTAAGGATTAAGTTAAGTTTGCACCTGGTACATATATATGGCGCCGCATGCAAATAAGGTGCAAAGTTAACAAAACCGACAGACAGACAGACAGCGGAGTCTTAGTAATAGGGTCCCGTTTCTTACCCTTTAGGTACTGAACCCTAAAAATGAACTTCCCGTACCTAGGTATGACTTGTAGTTTGCACCACACACGCGGGGAAGGAATCCGCGCACGGGTCCGAGTTGCCCGGGGCGGCTCAAAGAGCTGCGATCGCGATAACGCGGTGCGAGACGTGCCCTGTGGACGGCATTATACCACACAGAGCCAAGTTCAAATAGCTATAGTATTATAGAATTCAAATTCAAATTCTTTATTATGTTGAGCTCTCCATAGAAAACTGTTTTTCAATACAAAATTAGAATTTTATAATACTGATACATAGGTATCATGATTTCAGGAAAACTCTTCATTGCACGATTCAGATCGTCTTTTGTTTTGTATATATGGCTCGCACCGCCATCTGTTGGTCATAATTTCTTTGTCCTCTCATCAAACCGAAACGCTCGTGCAAGTTTTAACCAATTTTGGTACAGGGACAGCTGGATATCCAAATATGGTTGTAGAATACTTTTTACCCGTCTACGGTAAACAAAAACCATAAACAGGCAGGGGGCGAAATTGCGGTGGTTGGAGATGTCACAAAGAAAATAGTTGAGATCTAATTAGGTGCAGCCGAGTTCTGATGATAGTGATGATAAACCTGAGTTTTAATTATAAGAACACATATTTTAACTACTGTGTTTTCTGATTCCATGATATAAACATTTTGATTATTTACACAAGGCAGATTACTTCAAAAAAATGGCAGGGTAAACTTACTTAATACATTAATAACTTATTTAAAACACAAATACATAATTATTTAACTCAACAATTGAACGCATTTTTGTGATTCTGTTCTGGTAGGTCCAACTATAAAAATATGTGTCCATGTTATCAGATATAGTAACGATAACTATACATGGACTCTCGGAAAGAACCAAAACACGACGAGCTGTACCTACTCGTACTCGATCTTTGACGACATGAGCAACAGTTTAACATCTTTAATTATAAAGAATTATTATTCTTTCTCATCATGCTCCATCCTGTATATCGCCATCCTTTCTCGCTGACCGCCCTCATATAGCCTAATAGCCGGCGGCGGAATCTTCACATGGTGTTTTACAGCAGCCAATAGAGCGCGCTCGGGATTAATCACAAAAGTACTCGTATTTGCTTGCTGACTCTTATCGTTCACTTGTGGTCAGTGGCTACGGCTTTGTAAACATCCGTGGTTCTTATAAAACTACTTTAGGGCCCTATCACACTTGCGAGTTGCTGCGTATTCTATACAATATCAGTCGCGGAGAACTCGCTGCGTGATCGCCTTCATACAAAATTCGCTCGTAACTCGCAAGTGTGAAAAGGCTCTTAAAGTCGATGTGATGTAACTATAAAGTCTGGTGAAATTCAGTTCATTCTGTTGAACGTGGGCTATCAATTTGTGTGGCAATTATGGACCCGATTTTAAATATACACTAGCCGTAGAAAATCTATTCACAAAAAAGTTAATTGCCAGAAATATAAAATTAATAATTAATTAGTAATTAATTTACAAAAATATGTTTTTTTTTTGGATTTAATAATTTTTACATTTGAAACTCCCAAAGTAGTATTAAATGTCAAATGATAAATAGTAGTAGTAAGTAGTAGTAAACTTCTAATGATAAAATGGCATTTTTTTAAGCCTCGACGAAAAATGAGGGGTTTAACGGATGGACCAATTAGAATGCGTTTTTTTTTAATAGTAAGACTTGTCCTTCGGTATATGGTTCTTAGCTATGTTTGGTGAAAATAGGGCCAATAGTTTCCGAACCATTCAGCTTTATTGGAACAAGTGACAAGATCTCAAACAATATTTATGCTAAGAATTCCAAATTTTGTAGTTATGATGAGTTTTATTAGCATTTTCAATATCACTCATTGAATGTGGGTCTCGTCATATCATGATGGTCAACTACTTGTTTCGTGAGTGTTTTATTTTTTTAATTCAAGATATTAAAAGACGAATAATGTCATCGATAAAATTCTGAGAATTACAACATTTCACACACTTAAAACAAGGTGTAAAGCTTTTCAAATAAACAATGCAAAGATCGACACACAAAGCATAAAGAAAAATTCGAAAGGTTATTTGGGCGTTAGGGTGGCGAAAAGGTTAACACGCTGGAACTCCTTTCACCAGGGGTTCGATTCCCGGTCTCTTTCACCAGGATACGCATTTAAAATTTTCTTTTCGCTTTGATCTTTGTATCAATGGATTAAACTTAATACATTTTACCTTCAAAATGCAGCGGACTGAGCGAAATCCATAGAGCTTATGCTATTGACTGTTTGAGCTAATATTGTACAAACTGTTCCGGCTTTGGAACTTTTCAGTTGCCGGCTAAAGTCAATTTGGCGGTGTTTGAAAGAGATTTTCTTTCAACAAGTGGTCTTTATTTTCGCTAGTAAATTTTCGACGTTGCAATAAAATAGTTTTAAAAAAATCCAACGTATATACAATTAGATACTTAAAAAAATACTTGATGTCTTTTAAGCCATTAGTGTCACGAGTTTAAGCGATATTGAGATTTTAGGTGTGTTCAGTTCGAGGATAGCGCCGTTGAGCGGTAAAACACGAAACACTCTTTCCTTTCAAATACTACATATTTTGTGGGATTACATATAAAACGAAATAATTTGATAATAACATTATATTTTTCATAATGATTTATTTTATATAAAAATAAAAATAAATTACACGGTTTGTTTGACACGAAGACTAAGCAATATATTTCCATTTAACCACGTTTAAATTAATTAAAAAACTATCTAGCTCGTCATTACAAAAAATACGCCACGATGGCTCCCAATATCATCAACATTGACGCCCTCAAACCAATTCCAGAACTTGTCTTCATATATCCGAACCGCTTTCCTTGGTGTATGATCTCTAACACAGAGTCCATAGTCTCCTCGTTATTGGGCAGGATCTGTTCTGGTGGCAGAAGGAATCCATGGGTCCATTGGTCTCGCAGCTCGTAGCAATATACTAGGGGCACGTCGAGTGCCTCTTTTGCCCACTCATCTGTGCCTCCAGTTGCTTCGTCTGAAACATACAGTGAAACCATTATAACCGCATTCTTGAATTATTAAACCGAGTTAAGGATACGTCTGACCCGACTGTATTTTTTTCCGAACAAGGCAAACATTTCATAGATTTTTCATTTCATAGAAATACCATATCATCGAGAGGATTTTATTTCTGAAAGCATAAAATATTTTGGAATATTATAACACTTATAACACAAACCTAACCTAATCTATAGGTTGATTTATCAAGATTTCTGAAAAATGTATGTCTAAATTGTGTCTATGAAATGAAAATTCGATGAAATGAGCATTCGGTAAAGTGTGTCTTTAAAAGAAGAGGATCCCCATTTTTGAATTTTGACGTATGTATATGGTGGAACACTTGTAGGTATAATATGTTGACGAATAATTGGGTTCTCACCGTTGTTTTTTTTTTGAGTACTGAACTACTGACATCGTTTTAAGTTTGTTATCAAGATGTCTTCGATAGGTCAATTTACGCATAGCTTAGTTTGCGACTAGGTCGATTTGTGTAAGTTTGTCCGAAGTATTATTTAGAGTATAAGGTTATTATTGTCATTATCTTCTAACACAAGGAGTTAATTCATTTGCACGACCAGCGGCGCAGCAGGAGGTTGAGCGAGAGATCCGAGCGTGGTAGCATAACGAGTGAACGAGACACACGTACCTACCTACATCGCTGCCGCTGCCGCTGTCTCTGAACATGTGGCATCTCTGTTAGCCAATACACTGAACGCTTCGCCACATCTCATGTGACCAACGATATGAACACATAAATGCATAATGCTGAGGAATTGTTTGACATGATGCCCACGGCTACTTTCTACCATACCAGCTGGAGCCTAAATAGTCAAAAACTGTGCAGTTCCAGATGAATTTCCTTCCACGAACGCTCCGCATATGGAATGAACTCCCTGTCGAGGTTTTCCCCGGGGGCTACAGTATGCGGTTCTTCAAGAGGGGAGTAAATAGGTTCTTAAAGGGTCGGCACCGCGCGTGTGATGCTCCTTGGCTTCGCAAGCGTCCATAGGCGGCGGTAACTACTTAACATCAGGCGGGCCGCATGCTTGTTTGCCACCGTCGTAGTAAAAAATAAAACTCACATAATACTTCCACAATATTGCCCGTGACGTACTGTGTGCCGTGTCTAACGGAGAGTGCTCCCATTGCACGACGACCAATATTCATCTGAAAGAAGGCAAAACAAAATATCCATCATTTATGTCGCAGTGAAATGGTAAACCAGGGATTTAGTCAAATACCTAAGGAATTAGATAAATTTAGGGCAGATTAATAAAATTTTACCGCGTTTTATTACGTTATTTCACTAAAAAATCTAGCGGTTTTATCAAATCGCTGGGCTAGTTTAGGGAAGTGTCAAAATTGAATTAGTCACTATGTTTGTATCGTCATTTTACTGATAAAGTTCAGCGATTAGATCAAACCCTCTAAACTGGTTTAGTGAAATGACAAAATAAGCTCGTATAATCCAAGAAAATTAGATTGCAATATATGGAAAATTTGGCAAAATGAAAGGACAACTTTTATCTATCAGGATATGTAGGTTATAGAGCCAAGTTAAATTTTATCTACTCTCCCCCCCTCTCAGGGGTGAGCGTCACCCCCCCGCGCCCTCGAATGTGTCCCGGAGCGCGGTATTTTCCACTTTAGAAGAAAACCGTGTACGATACATACAAAGTGTATAAGAACGAAATAATCCTGAATAAATTTACTATAAACCTTTCATACATACAAAAGCGATAGCACTTATACAATCAGCGCAATCTGTTACCAAACACTAACGTTTTTAATTATCGATCTTTTTTTTCTGCTAAAAGGTTAGTTATCTCAAAAACTGCACACTTCTCGGTCAAAATATGTATGACAAAAGTAAAGAATGGAAAATGTTCTTTCTAAAAATGTATAATTTATTTCTGTTTCTCTTTCATGTACCGTTGCAATGCTATTTTTAAAATTTATGTCATTTGGCCATTATGCGAAATATAAATATTCGTACTAGTTAAACGGTGTTACTTGCAATACCATAGACTTCTTATATGTTTTTCTGTAATCTACAAGTATTGAACTATATTCTGTATTTTTTTTTTTTTAGCCTCACTATTTTAGGAAATAAGGGGTGTGTGGGGAAATCGTCAAGTTTTGCTCATTTTCGTAAATAACTTCAAAACCGTTTAATTTAGAATTATATAATACATATATTCAGTGGCGTGCACAGAGATTTACGACAGGGTAGACACAAAATTTTGAGAACCTAATAACTTACAGAAATACTGCGGGACAGTTTTTTTTCTTCGTCTTCTCAAATATCAAGCAAATCGACCATCTCTAAATAATTTCCTCTATTAACTGACGAACGAAAACAATAAACACCACCACAATTATCACCATTAAAATTATCCATTTTCAGACAACTTTTAAGAATACACTAAAAACTTTTATTCGCTTATTAACTAGTCACCACTATCACACGTAATAATCAAAACAAACAATAATGGCGTCCAAATATGCAAAACCTATAGGTAACAAAAATACGACAAACTTAAATAGTATTGTATTTGCGCTAATTAAAGTTACAGAAAAGCGCCTTTTTAAATTCGTTACATAGTCAACATCGGAAGTTCGAATCTACAAATAATAGCTAAGGAGAGAGCGAGACAGGCTACCCGTTCGGAATTGTTCGCTTAACATCGGGCGTCGCGGTATTCGCGCGAGTCGCGGGTCAGAAACATCCTACTTCCGTAAGGAAGTAAAAGACATGAGACAATGTCTTACTTCTGTATATGTGTGCGTGAGTTTTGTTATTGTGTGCAATATTTTTATAAGAACGCACACACACGCGGTCCGTGTTACCACGAGGCACACAAATATAAATTTAGACAGAAAATCGCCTGTCTTTACCGCTTACGGCGCATAGCGGCGCTAGTGCCGCGGAATGTTTCAAGTCAATCTCCACGGAATGGACCAATACGTGCGTAATTTTGGCGCACCGACTCGATAGATGGCGCGGATCGCAAATTGATTATTTTTGTACATTTGTTTTATATAATTTTATAAAAAGGTAATGTTTGTAACAATAAATTATATATTTCGTTTCTGTAATCAACTAGGGTAGGCAGTGTCTTTTTGTCTTTATAAGGTGCACGCCACTGCATATATTTGAGATGTTCATAATGTACCCTTTCATTTGATATGTCACACGATATACTATGCCATTTTTTTTTCTATTTTGCCCCCTAAACTGGCCCTCATGTCAACATTTATTTATTTGCGTTACGTTACGTTACACGTCCATGTTTGGGTCATCAATTTACATACGTGTACCAAATTTCAACTCAATCGGTCCAGTAGTTTCGGAGCAAATTGGCTATGACCGACGGACGGACTGACACAGACACACGAGGGATCCTACTATAATCATAGCAAATTTTCCCCGAAACTACTGGACCGATTGAGTTGAAATTTAGTACACGTATGTAAATTGATGATCCAAATATGGAAATGTAACGTAACGTAAAGTAAATCAAGTAATTTGAAACATGGGGGCCAGATTTGAGGGGTAAATTAGAAAAAAAAATAGCAAAGTATATCGTGTGACATATCAAATGAAAGAGTACATTATGAATATCTCAAATATATATATTTAATAATTCAAAATTCAACGGTTTTGAAGTTATTTACGAAAACGAGCAAAACTTGACGATTTCCCCACACACCCCTTATTTCCTTAAATAGTAAGTCTAAAAAAAAATAAAAAAATACAGGATATAGTTCAATATTTGTAGATTACAGAAAAACATATAAGAAAGTCTATGGTATTGCAAGCAACACCGATTAACTAGTACGAATATTTATATTTCGCATAATGGCCAAATGACTTCAATTTTAAAAATAGCATTGCAACGGTAAATTAAAGAGTAACAGAAATAAATTATACATTTTTAGAAAGAACATTGTCCTTTCTTTACTTTTGTCATACATATTTTGGCCGAGAAGTGTGCAGTTTTTGAGATAACTAACCTTTTAGCAGAAAAAAAAGAGCAATAATTAAAAACGTTAGTATTTGGTAACAGATTGCGCTGATTGTATAAGTGCTATCGCTTTTGTATGTATGAAAGGTTTATAGTAAATTTATTCAGGATTATTTCGTTCTTATACACTTTGTATGTATCGTACACGGCTTTCTTCTAAAGTGGAAAATACCGCGCTCCGGGACACATTCGAGGGCGCGGGGGGGTGACGCTCACCCCTGAGAGGGGGGGAGAGTAGATAAAATTTAACTTGGCTTTATAACCTACATATCCTGATAGATAAAAGTTGTCCTTTCATTTTGCCAAATTTTCAGCTAATCTTACTGAATTAGTAGTCGCGGTTGCAATTTTATCATCAGCCAACCAAATTTCTGATTTTTCCATTTCACTGCGACATATGTAAAGACTATTGGAATGGAAATATAAACTTTGTGTAATAGTGTATAGTAATAATAGTTAATATTAATTTAATTAATGGAAAAATCGAATGAAAAATTTTTGCCTAGCGGTGGAACACTTGTATATGTTGACGAATAATTGGGTTCTTACCGCATCTTCATAATTAGCGAGAGGTTCAGAAGTATTTCCAAAAGGCAGCAACAGCATTTGACCATAAGAGTGGAAAGAAAGTAACAGCTCCATTTTATCCCCAATCTCTCTCATGTACCTCGACATGGTTCTCGTTTCAGGTTCTGAGAAAGGTCCTGGGCCAGCGTAGACGTCTGAGGCTGGGTTCGTGCTGGCTCCATAAGCTGAAAAACAATTTTACTATAGTCAATTAATTTAGACCCAAGGAGGGGACGGAACCTTGACAATGAAGAAGGATTTGGAGTCAAAGACCTGTTACATGAGATATTAAAGAAGAAACCAATGTGTCCAAACTCCACTGCAGTACTGCGAAAATATAATATCTGGGACAGCTGAGTCGCAGGAAGGTTGGGTGTCTTAGGTATTGCTGGACTTAGACGTTTAGAGAATGCTGGAGGATGTTGGATACCGCGTCAAAGGCTATTTTTCACTTTGGGTTGCGGTACTAGTACTATCAATATTATTTTTAGTTAATTATATAAAAAAAAACTATTGCAAGTTCATTGGTAAAGTGAGGTAAAGACGATAATATATACTTAGTGAAATGTAACCTCTTCCATAGTGCGCTAACAATTTACGATATAACAATTAAATATCTATACCTAGCCAGTTGCTATTCCAGTTTCGGTTCAAATCCACACCAATGCCGTTGGCAAAAGGACGGCGGTTTTTACGCCACATCCTAAACTGAAAATTTAAAAAATGGTTGCCTGTAAAGTCGGTTTTACGGGCGAAGGAAGATTTTACGTGACAACGTCTTATTCTCGGTAGAATATTTATTGATATGAATATTATTAAATTGCACAATAGGAACAAGGAATTGAATGAAAATAAGAATTGCACAAATTTTAACTATAGAAATATATTTTGTTTACTAAAACATTGTACTTCCCCCTTCCCCCTTCCCTCTTCCCTCTTCCCTCTTCCCTCTTCCCTCTTCCCTCTTCCCTCTTCCCTCTTCCCTCTTCCCTCTTCCCTCTTCCCTCTTCCCTCTTCCCCCTTCCCCCTTCCCCCTTCCCCCTTCCCCCTTCCCCCTTCCCCCTTCCCCCTTCCCCCTTCCCTCTTCCCTCTTCCCTCTTCCCTCTTCCCTCTTCCCTCTTCCCTCTTCCCTCTTCCCTCTTCCCTCTTCCCTCTTCCCTCTTCCCTCTTCCCTCTTCCCTCTTCCCTCTTCCCTCTTCCCTCTTCCCTCTTCCCTCTTCCCTCTTCCCTCTTCCCTCTTCCCTCTTCCCTCTTCCCTCTTCCCTCTTCCCTCTTCCCTCTTCCCTCTTCCCTCTTCCCTCTTCCCTCTTCCCTCTTCCCTCTTCCCTCTTCCCTCTTCCCTCTTCCCTCTTCCCTCTTCCCTCTTCCCTCTTCCCTCTTCCCTCTTCCCTCTTCCCTCTTCCCTCTTCCCTCTTCCCTCTTCCCTCTTCCCTCTTCCCTCTTCCCTCTTCCCTCTTCCCTCTTCCCTCTTCCCTCTTCCCTCTTCCCTCTTCCCTCTTCCCTCTTCCCTCTTCCCTCTTCCCTCTTCCCTCTTCCCTCTTCCCTCTTCCCTCTTCCCTCTTCCCTCTTCCCTCTTCCCTCTTCCCTCTTCCCTCTTCCCTCTTCCCTCTTCCCTCTTCCCTCTTCCCTCTTCCCTCTTCCCTCTTCCCTCTTCCCTCTTCCCTCTTCCCTCTTCCCTCTTCCCTCTTCCCTCTTCCCTCTTCCCTCTTCCCTCTTCCCTCTTCCCTCTTCCCTCTTCCCTCTTCCCTCTTCCCTCTTCCCTCTTCCCTCTTCCCTCTTCCCTCTTCCCTCTTCCCTCTTCCCTCTTCCCTCTTCCCTCTTCCCTCTTCCCTCTTCCCTCTTCCCTCTTCCCTCTTCCCTCTTCCCTCTTCCCTCTTCCCTCTTCCCTCTTCCCTCTTCCCTCTTCCCTCTTCCCTCTTCCCTCTTCCCTCTTCCCTCTTCCCTCTTCCCTCTTCCCTCTTCCCTCTTCCCTCTTCCCTCTTCCCTCTTCCCTCTTCCCTCTTCCCTCTTCCCTCTTCCCTCTTCCCTCTTCCGCCAAAAAAGAAAAAATTATGTCCGCCATCTTGGATTTCAAAATCGAAGTCATTTTCGTAATCGGAACCCCGAGGAACCTTGGAGATGACACCCATATCGATTTTTAAGAAAAAATAATGTCCGCCATCTTGGATTTCAAAATGGATGTAATTTTCGTAATCGGAACCCCGAGGAACCTTGGAGATGACACCCATATCGATTTTTAAGAAAAAATAATGTCCGCCATCTTGGATTTCAAAATGGATGTCATTTTCGTAATCGGAACCCCGAGGAAACTTGGAGATGACACCCATATCGATTTTTAAGAAAAAATAATGTCCACCATCTTGGATTTCAAAATGGATGTCATTTTCGTAATCGGAACCCCGAGGAACCTCGGAGATGACACCCATCGATTTTTAAGAAAAAATTATGTCCGCCATCTTTGATTTCAAAATGGATGTCATTTTCGTAATCGTAACCCCGAGGAACCTTGGAGATGACACCCATATCGATTTTTAAGAAAAAATAATGTCCGCCATCTTGGATTTCAAAATGGATGTCATTTTCGTAATCGGAACCCTGAGGAAACTTGGAGATGACACCCATATCGATTTTTAAGAAAAAATAATGTCCACCATCTTGGATTTCAAAATGGATGTCATTTTCGTAATCGGAACCCCGAGGAACCTCGGAGATGACACCCATATCGATTTTTAAGAAAAAATAATGTCCGCCATCTTGGATTTCAAAATGGATGTCATTTTCGTAATCGGAACCCCGAGGAACCTTGGAGATGACACCCATATCGATTTTTAAGAAAAAATAATGTCCGCCATCTTGGATTTCAAAATGGATGTCATTTTCGTAATCGGAACCCTGAGGAAACTTGGAGATGACACCCATATCGATTTTTAAGAAAAAATAATGTCCACCATCTTGGATTTCAAAATGGATGTCATTTTCGTAATCGGAACCCCGAGGAACCTCGGAGATGACACCCATATCGATTTTTAAGAAAAAATAATGTCCGCCATCTTGGATTTCAAAATGGATGTCATTTTCGTAATCGTAACCCCGAGGAACCTTGGAGATGACACCCATATCGATTTTTAAGAAAAAATTATGTCCGTCTCTTCTTCCCTCTTCCCTCTTCCCTCTTCCCTCTTCCCTCTTCCCTCTTCCCTCTTCCCTCTTCCCTCTTCCCTCTTCCCTCTTCCCTCTTCCCTCTTCCCTCTTCCCTCTTCCCTCTTCCCTCTTCCCTCTTCCCTCTTCCCTCTTCCCTCTTCCCTCTTCCCTCTTCCCTCTTCCCTCTTCCCTCTTCCCTCTTCCCTCTTCCCTCTTCCCTCTTCCCTCTTCCCTCTTCCCTCTTCCCTCTTCCCTCTTCCCTCTTCCCTCTTCCCTCTTCCCTCTTCCCTCTTCCCTCTTCCCTCTTCCCTCTTCCCTCTTCCCTCTTCCCTCTTCCCTCTTCCCTCTTCCCTCTTCCCTCTTCCCTCTTCCCTCTTCCCTCTTCCCTCTTCCCTCTTCCCTCTTCCCTCTTCCCTCTTCCCTCTTCCGCCCTCTTCCCTCTTGTTACAGTAATGCTCGATGAATGAAAATAAGAATTGCACAAATTTTAACTATAGAAATATATTTTGTCTCTCTCACTCATCAACCGTGAGCGATCAACCGTGAGCGGGCGTTACACTTTTTCATGAGTGACTCCGAGCCGCAACCTAATTTAAGACGTTGTCACGTCAATATATTTTGTCTCTCTCACTCATCAACCGTGAGCGGGCGTTACATTTTTTCATGAGTGACTCCGAGCGCAACCTAAATTAAGACGTTGTCACGTCAAAAGTTACAGGGTAAGGAAAACACAATAAAAAAATAGATGTACTTAATATCAATAATACTTAATTAAAACTAAATTCTAAAGAGAACAAGGTTCAAAAAACACCGCTTCCTGTCGTTTCTGGTCCAATGGTGCCCATAACGCTCGCAGCATTTCCACGCTGGATCGCATTGTACAGTTTGCGTACCAGAAACGACTCGGAGCGGGGGTCTTCCCCCTTTTGCCTGAGTCTTCGGCCAACGTCGCGCACAAAACTTGGGCAATTGCCCGTCTTTCTGTATATCTAATATAACAGAAACTTGATAACATAATATTTCATAAGAAAACTGACCTCATCAAAAGTCCACACATAACCATCAGGATTAGTGACAGGGAAAATGTGCCAGTCGTAGTCCCTGGCAGCTGCCATGGTTTCGGGATCATCACTAGTCAATAATTCAGAAATAATATAACAAACTGTTGCTGGAGATATCCATTCCCTTGCATGGATTCCACCTTCAATGAAAATATTGGTCTTGCCCTCTCCATGGGAAATTTTCACTCCTACAATTTCTCGGCCTTCAAAAGACCCACCTCCGATGACTTTTGTGGCTACGTCAGGATATTGTTCGACTATATCGTCGATCCAGGCATTGATGTCATCTAATGAGTAAAAGGCGTCCCAGGTCATGCTTCGAGTGTTACTTCTTGTGTAGCGTTTTACGGTTTGTTTGTCAATGTATCTGGAATATGAAATACAAAATGTTTAGGTATCTTATACACCTATAGCCGTCGGACGGAAAGCATAGGCGTGGACGCCCTGTAGGTACACTCATGGCGGCGCACCGTTGAAAACCAGTGTCTAGTGAGCTGGAGCAATGCCAAAAAGTTGCTGAGGGTAGAAAAACTTAGGGCAAACTAATGAAGGCCCTCTCTGCACCTCCAGTGTGCCTTAAGACAACAGCAACATACAGCTACCAATGGCGTGGCGTCTATAGAACGAGATTTCCACTAGCTTCCTCGTTTTTAAAAATGTTTTGCCTATTGTTTTTGGAAAAAAATAAGTTAAATCGATATCGGTTCGCCCAGAAATATTGTTTCACGCCACACCACTGACAACTACATAATATGTATGTACGAACGTTGCATTTGTATCTATTTTACAAAAAACATCATTTTAATAATGCAAAACTATAGTATATTACACACCTAGGGCAATACGTGGAGAGAAAATTTCACTTCCTGGCCGAGGCAAGACGTAAAACTTTAGACAAGCCATGGGCGGTAATTCGTAAAGCGCCAGATTACATCAATATGTAATCTGGCGCTCACAGAGCTCACAGAGCTCTGCTCATAAACCACCTGAGATTTTTCTCCGCGTATCAAGCACTTACGGCCTAAGGTGAAGTAAAACCTTTCCGTGCCGTGTACAATGCACTTTAAATTAAGATTTCCAAGCAAACCTCCAAAGTTACGGGTTCAATTTACTGTGAAATATAACCGTCACTTTTGAAACTTAAGGAGGATTGTCTCTACGTTTGATTATTACTATTACATTCTTAATGCCACATATATTTTTCTTAACATAAATGAAATATAATGTAGTTTGGAATTAGGAGTATAGTGTTATTTTACTTACTCTTGAACGTTGTTCATGCTAACTTCAGCATTCATATTATTTTGCGTTAATAGATTTTGAAGATCACCCTTATTTTCAGGACTTGCCATAATTTGCACAAACTTTGCTGAAGGCACGGGATCGGACCAGAAATCATAGCGAAGGTCAGTGTCTTGAAGATTACGAAGTAAATTCACATGATCCACATTTTCTATGTGTATTTTAAACAGAGTGTAGTTGTCAAATCTAAACTTTTCACTTGAAACACTATTTGTGATATAAAATATTAATATAATGTTTAAAAGACTCTTCATCGTGACTATTATGTTCCTTTATATAAAAAAATGTATGTTATGAAACAAACTTACTGACTAGGAGTCAGTAACTACGACGAAGCATTGTGTCGGAGTTTTTACTCAAATAGTATTGATAAGAAATCAATTGATTACAATATTTTATCTTTAGATAATATTTATCTCTAGTCACGTCAAGGAAGAGTGTAGTTATAGAGTATAAGTTAAAACGTGTGCATTAAAGCATGCGCTTACTGGTACTTGGAAGTGTATTTTTCTTATTATACTTATTTTACTTTATATTGCATAAAGTATCTTAAAATTCAAATTACAATTTTATTTCATATAAGTATTCGCATAATATTTCGTATATATCAATCAAAATACATAAAGTGAATTTGAATCACCAATCAGGCTAATAATATGAAACGGTACATTTTTACTTAATCTTCAGACTAACTTTACGAATTAATAATTATCTTTAGATAATAATGATTGGTCTTAATCAATCATTATTATCTAAAGATATTTTTTTATTCTAGTAGTCTAGTGTATGATATGGGTGTCTATCATTTCATCGAAATTTCTTACGTCGATTTTCATGTCACCGAAAACTATTCCACGAATGTCTTTTCATATTTTTTTTCTAATCACATTATCATCAATTCATTGCTTTTCGAATAATCGATCAACTATTCAACGTAAATTGTTTCGAATTTGTCTCAAATCATAGCTTAACTATTCATCGAATTTACCTGTCATAGAAAAATTACTTGGTCGTAGTATGAATTTATCGAAACATGATTCACAGATGGCACGTCCCATTTATTATTACTGCCACGAAAAATGTTTCATCGTAGTAAAGTTTCGGCTCATAAAAAAAAAATTACCTAAACCTAACCCAACCAAGTCAGATCCAGCCAAGTCGGGTTTCAGGTCATAAAAAAATAACCTAAACCTAACCCAACCAAGTCGGATCTAGCCAAGTCAGGATTCAGGTCATAAAAAAAATAACCTAAACCTAACCCAACCAAGTCGGATCTAGCCAAGTCGGGTTTCAGATCATAAAAAAAAATAACCTAAATCTAACCCAACCAATAATTAATAATTAAATAATTATAAATAATTTCTATGATATAATTATTATGGGAACTGAAACTTACGTTAAACCAAAATTATAGTAAAAGCGATTCGGAGAACGACTTCGTCGATAAACAAACAAAATAATGAAGTTAAATTCGATGAGTTGATTCTTGTGTAAAAGGTAATTCGAGTAAATGTACAAGCGATCTAACGAAGTTCGATGAATGATTCCTAAGTTATAAATAATAAAACGATGAAGAACAGAAAAGGAAAAGATAGTGACAATATCTTTTCCTTTTCTGGTCTTCATCGTGCAACCAGGTGAAAAAAAAATCTTCTCATTTACATATTCGTAATTAACGCTTAATTTAAGCTACTTACAAGTCAATACCAAAAGATATCATACGGTAATCCATCACTTTACCGAAAATCGTTTCATCGATTAGCGTTTCCTATAACACTATTTGCAGAATTTTATTAAGTATAACAACTTAGGATCATTCTACTTAATAATTTTCTCGAATGCAAGTTTTAATGCCAAATGATGTAAATTGATTCATTGGGTTTAGCCTTGTTTTATAGACAAACGTTTCATCAAAATTTCGTTTCATAGAAATATCATTGCAATTTGCTTTAAGTGTTAGTGTGAAATAATAAATAAATTTCATCGATTTTTCTTTTCTGAAACCATAAAATATCTTGGAATGTTACAACACAAACCTAACCAACCCTTATCTATAGGTTGCCAAGATTTCTGTAAAATGTATTACTTCTATATGAAATATGTATAACTTTTATATGAAATTAAGCATTCTTTGAAGTTTGTCTATAAAAGAAGAGGATCCCGATTTATTGTTTGTTATTAGGAGCACTTGGTCATCCAGTTGAGACTGCGGGCCAATCGGTGAGTATGTTTGATTAGAGGGTAAGTATTTAATATTATTATCCAGCAAAGGATTATGATAATGATGATGATGATCATTAATGAGATAAATAAACAAGATTATAAAAATAAAAATAAAATGCGTAGTGGCTTTTATTACAAAAAAATATCAATATTAACTACAGGTATAAAAAGTTACGTGAATTAATAATTCATTGATAAAGTAACAGATATGGTAGTAGGAAATTATAATCAGA
This sequence comes from Apotomis betuletana, assembly GCA_932273695.1. NCBI lineage: Eukaryota > Metazoa > Arthropoda > Insecta > Lepidoptera > Tortricidae > Apotomis > Apotomis betuletana. The sequence continues at coordinate 12,572,660 of OW026316.1, forward strand.
AAAACATAAAAGTAATGATAATATTTTACTGGATGATGGTAAGCTCTGTATGCTGTATTTTACTGGTTACTAAGGGAAGTCAATCATTGATACAAGTCAATCAGTTAACAAAAACCAGCAAAATTCCCAACATTACTGCAAAAGACGTTTGAACAGAAGAAGCAGAGTTGAAGCTGTTGAGGTAGCCCAATGCACGGCCTTCTCTTATTAATGCTAGCACGGAATCCATGATCTCTAGATTATTGGGCAAGATCTGATCAGCAGGTAGAAGATGACCGTATTGACCACGATCGCGCAGCTCGTAGATGTATGTAAGGGGTATGCGAAGTTTTTCTTTCACCCAATCCACGCTGGTGCCGGTTGCTTCGTCTGAGGGTACAAAATATTATGGTGATTTATCAAGTTATATTGTATGTGCCACTATGTGTCGTGGTGCAGTCGGTGACTTGTCATAGAAACCTTGGATTAGATATTTTGGTTTGGTCGCTCTTAATGCAGTCGAGATATCTACAAACATGTATTGTCTTTTATAATAATAATTTAACTTCAATTTTCAAAAGACAACTTGGTCATTTGAGAGATATTGATGGTTCTTTTTTATAATATACTCGTATATATCTCAAAGTAAAGGTTGGTGTTTAATGTTTTTTATCTTTATCTTTTTATGGAATGATATATTTTTTTATTGCGAAAATTACAATTTGGAGACCAATTTGCCTTTTTGTATACAAGAAGATCATTGTTTTGTGATCGTAAACGCAAAAAAAAGACTAAATGTACAATAAACTATGATACTCACAGATTGCTTCAGCTATATTTCCCACTACGTATTGCGTTCCATACCGTACAGCCAGTGATCCCATAGCGCGTCTGGCAATTTTTACCTGTTCAAAAATGAAATCAAATACGAGTTTCAAATTCATCACAAATAAAATATATTTTGGTAAAAGTCTTTGGTTATTGGATGATTGGTCCGCTGGATTAAAAATTCAAATCATATTTGTCGTGGAATGCAGAAAGTTGATTCATCGTGCATGAATACCGATGTACAATATAGAAACGCATGTCATTATTTCAATAAAAAATGCCTATCCATTGTTCAACTGAATATAAGATAAAAAGTTTTGGAAAACTATGAGCTACATATATTCAAAAGCGTGAAGATATAGATATTTTTGTAAAATTACGGCTATTTTTGTGCTGGTTGTGGTTAGTTTCTCAATAAATATTTTAGCGATCTTGACGAAACACTATTTTACTTCGTCAGTTTATAGGTATCGATATTTTGCCAGCGTAGGTTTTGTATTTTCCGTATATATTACCGTATCAAAATAATTGTCCAAGGGTTCAGTAGTGTTTCCATAGGGCACCATAAGTAGTTGTCCAGAAGAATGGAAACTAATGTACATTTCCATATTATCAGCCACGCTTATTATATATTCTGATAGACTCTTGGCTTCTATTTCGGAGAATGGTCCAGTACCAGCATAATTGTCAGTACTAGGATCCGTGCTGGAACCTTTCTCTGGAAAACAATAAAAGTACCTATTATACATATATTAATTAAATTCTTCATCTGTTTTTTTTTCTTTAGCATCCAAATTAAACTTGTTTAATTAAATCTGCCATTATTATATATACCTGAAAGTGATGATATTGCAGTGTATACCAAACTGCACATATATAATACTTACCAAGCCAATTACTGTCCCAATTCCTGTTTAAATCGATACCAAATTCTGTTCCAACGGGACGACGACTTTTACGCCATAGCCGGAACTAAAGAAATAAAAGAAAACATATTTAGTAACTCAAGAAAAGATTGAACATCAGAAAAGTGATAGACAATCGAAACCTTACCTCAGTATGAGTCCATATGTAACCATCAGGGTTAGTACAAGGGAATATGTACCAGTCAAAATCTCTTGCAGCGGCCATAGTTTCAGGGTCATCGCTGTACACAAGTTCACTAATAATATAGTTAACTGTAGCGTAAGATATCCATTCTCTGGCATGAATGCCTCCTTCTATAAATATGCTCCTTCTGCCACTACCATGAGAAATCTTGAGACCCTTGATATCTCTTCCTTCGTAAGACGTCCCTCCGTAGATGATTGAAACAATATCACTGTTGCTAGCAGCGACGTCATCAAGCCATTGGTAGATGTCATCTAAAGGATAGTATGCGTCCCAAGTCATGGATTGTACATTTCTTTGAACGTATTTACCGATTTTCTCGTTATCAATAACTCTGTAATAAATGCCATTCATTACACCATTTTTCTATATATACAACTATAAAAATACTATAGATGGCGCTGGAAGCCGTGACTTGACGTTCGATTTCAACCATCAACATTTGTAAACTACCTACAGTATTGATACAAATACCCAGGTAAGTTTCAAAGAAACGTGCAATCTAAGCCGGACTTGGAACTATTGTCTCTCTTACCGCACAATCGGAATCAGTATACCTTTTCTAGTTTATTTGTACCTGGTATCTTTTATACTAGCCTTGTATCAATAATGTAAGGTTTATTATAAGCCTAATTAACTTACGTTTGTATATTTTCGATGGTTACTTCGGCATCAATATCATTTGCTTGCAATAAATCATCAAACGTTTTTCTGTATCCTGGTGATGTAACAATGTTAACCATATCATTTACTCTCACAGGATCTTCGAAAAAGTTTAACTCCCGATTGGTTAGCATTGAATTTAGAAATTCCAGTTCTTGAATGGTATCCGGAGTCACTTTATACAGTGCATAGTTGGTAAAATTGAACTTTGCGCTTGCATAGCTACTTACTAAAAGTAAGGTAGTAACAAGTTTCAACATATTGTGTACTGAAAAGTAAAATTCACGTTACATATAAAAAATATATTTATATTCAAATGATTAGTAAATAAAATATATAACTTTATCCGGCAAGTAAGGACATATTCTCTACCGGTTTAGTTTTGAAAATATAATGTATGTGACTCAAAAATTCTCAATTTTTAATGACCTTTCAGTAATGCTGACTACATAAAATACTGTGTTAAATACGTCAAGAGATTAGGAGATACGTTAATTTTAATTGTTTTTCCTAATACAAATCTAAAAAGTCATTTAATAAATACTGACTTTATTAAACAAGTGGGTACTTACTGTTTCCAATATGCCCATCGAATAAATTATATCCATAAACTGAACCATTAATAAAACGAATGCCATAAAACTGTTATCGATATAATATCTTTGGGCTCGTGGTTTATTGTTATCTCGTATTGATTTATTAATGTTGTAAATTATACGACATTAAAGCGTGTGTACTTTTTAACCTTTAGAACGCTTTTCTTCGCATGTCAAAATGTGGCTAAAATATACGCCAATAGTTGAAAGAAGAAAGAGCAAAAATATACCTTATCCGTCAGCAAGAAAATTATTTTATTTCATTTTCAGTATAGTAAGTCTGGTGTCGACTGTGAATGTGTTACGTCTCATTATTTTTATGTGTGTTTAATGTATTTCTATTATAAAATGTCGTCGTCTAGTTCCCATAACACAAGCCTATAAGAGCTTACTATGGGTCTAGACAGATTTCTGTGAGATTGTCTGATATCTATTTATTGTTATACCTCCGCCTGTTAGCCTGTTGTCTACCTCTATTGTCATTTTAAGTTTTTTCTGTGTTTGTATTTCTTTCGTGTCGAGGTGTGAAATAAAGTGTATTCTCTCTATCTATCTATTTTTTTAATATTAAACGAACTAACCCGCATTTGGTCTCAGTATTAGCTGATGATGGTAAGTGACTACAGCATCGAAGATGTAGCTCGCTGGTTCAGAAACAGCCTATTCACTATCGCCTTGAAGAAACCCAAATTATAATTTTAGAAACTTATTTCTACGTCATATGTTACGTTATTTATAAAACCATCATGTGGTGTAAGGTGACCTAACATTTTCACACTCCTGTTATCTATAATTTTAAGCTTTCTCATTCCTTTTTTCCACTCTTTTTAGTACTTCTTCATTTGGAACTTTTCCGTCAAATTTATCTTCTCCATCCTTCGCCAGCACCACATTTCAAATGTCTCCAGCGCGGTCTATTTGCATCATGGTCCACCCCTCACACGCATATAAAGAAATGCTCCAAATAAATGGAGAAAAGGTCGAAGAGAAGCGAGGAAGAGGAAGACTAAGAATAAATTACATTAAACAAATAAAAGAGAAAGTAGACGTCATGTTCATGTCGTATAGGGAAGTCAGGGCTATAGACAAGGGTAGACGAAGAAAAGTACATACTTTATCAGCTATAGCGACAGGAGTTTGACTCTTTAATTTATGATAATGATGTTACGTTACTTATCCATCAAAACTGAACTGAATATTTCTGGTTGCGGTGCAATAATTATTTATTTTATGGCATTGCATTACAGTTTTATTAAAATGAAACGGTCAAATAATAAGAAATAATCTAATATCATTAGTTTAAAGCACATTCGTGAATTTGGCCTCCCGAAGGATAGCCATGACAGCATCGTAGGTCTCCTCGCATGATGGCAGGACCTGAACCACTGGGAGAACGTGACCCCAGCCAGCATTGTCCCTTAGCACGAAGGTGGCTGCTACAGGAGGTCTGAAGCGGTATTTGGCCCAGTCGACCAACACGCCTGTAGCTCCATCTGGAAAAAATAGAGTATTAGGGGCAATCCTACAAAAATTACTTGCCCATGCCAAGGATATTCAAACCCAGAGCCGTCGACTGTTCTGGGTCAGTTCAATAATACACAAATAGATATTGTCCTAACTAAGCAATGTCTGTAATAAATACCCAAACAACTAAAACGTATAGACGTAATGTATGAATAATAACCTTATTTTCTAAATTAATGTAACATTACCTTTATAGGGCTATAACTAAAAAAATATGTTTCGAATTTCTCTTGTCCTTCGTTTTCACCGTCGGTTGAATATTTACAATTATTGGGTACTATTATGTATGAAATGTAAATAAAATAAACAGGATACCTTACCATGGACAGTCGCAGAGTTGCCAACTACGTATTGTGTGCCATATTTCACAGACAGGGAACCCATTGCCCTTCTGCCGATAATCATCTGAAACAAAATTCGATTTATTATAGTTATACAATACTTTAGTGGCTTCTTATATTAAATATTTGCCCGGCAAATATTTGTGTGACCGTACTCGAATATTTTGTTCCTTAGGTTATACACGTTCTATGTATTAAAGTATATTCTTATCTATATAAGTATGTATATCGTCATCTAGTACCCATAATACAAGCCTTGTTTCTTTCCATTTCACTGTTATTTTTTTTCAAAATGTGTAAACTATTTTACAACTTTTCAAGTTTTCTTTTGTAATTGAAGGTACAAAATGAAGTTACCAAGCTGGTCTGATGATAAAGATGGAATGTGGCCAGAGGATGTGCCGTTTCCGTAAATTTCCGGAAACTTTATATGGGAAATGAGGAAAGTTTCCGCAAAATATCGGAAACGGCATATCACTAAATGGGGTATAGCACCATCGACTTACAAAACACAGGCCCATCGAGTTAACACGTTGGATTAGTTGACTTTTTAAGAAACAACTGTTTACTTAACTTAATTCTACTCTATAAAACGTGCGAAATGTGGATACTTGGGATGACCGAATCAATTATATCGTTAAAACAATCATAGTAGCATGTTCTTCATTTTGACTAACCATTTCATCGAAGTTATACATCGGCTCTGTAGTGTGCGCGAAAGGTATGACGAATCTCTGCCCAAACCCTCTGAAGGAGAGAACACCAGCTAAGTTGCCACCAATGCTTTCAATGTATCTGGAGAGACTGCGAGTTTCTGGTTCGGAGAATGGACCGATACCATGGTAGCTGGCATCAGCGGGGTTGAAGCTACCACCACGAACTGAAATATAAGAAGAGTTCATTTAAGTAACCAACTCACTAAATAATGAATGCATAATTTACTTACGTAAAATATAAAAAATAAGGCATATATTAGTTTTATTAAATACTAGCTGTGCCCCGAAATTTATTCGGGATGAAAAGTATCCTATGTCCTTTCCCGGGTCTCAAACTATCTCCATACCAAATTTCATCTAAATCGGTTCAGCGGTTTAAGCGTGAAGAGGTAACAGACAGAAAGACAGACAGACAGACACACTTTCGCATTTATAATATTAGTATATGGATTTTGATAAAATTGTATTCTATCCACTGGAATGCAAGAGGAACTCGAATTCACTTTAGTAGTGCTTTGCCAATCGAGAATTGTTATGAGTGAATTGAATAGGTAGTGCCCGCTCTCCTACCTTTTGTGTTAGCCATATCCTAAAACGCGTTTAGGGACATCTCCACATAACGTTTTGTCAAGGAAGCCACACCCCTTTGGCATAACTCTATTACATCTTTTATTCAAAATTTCAAAATTTTAACATAAGAGAACAGTTGATAAAACACTTTTAAGCTTCAATTGGTGTCTCATACTAACCTCCCCATTGAGAGTTCCAGTTTTTTGTGAGATCCACACCGATCTGATTGTTACCCTGTGGCCTGCGGTTTTTAGTCCAAAGCCTGACCTGAAGAAAAAAAAATGTGATAATTAATTCACAAAAATTTTAACATTTATGAATTTGGTAAAAAAAAAAATACAGTACCCTGGGGGAATAATTGCCTTCATGTAGTGTGCGCTCGGCGCGGAGGTCGACCGACGATCTTGTAAAGGTCGTTAGAAGGTTGGAAGCATGGTATCCCAGAATTGTTCAATTTGGGATGCTTCCAGGAGTCAGCTGTGGACGTTATTTGGCTGCGATGAAGATGATGAAGATGCTAAATCGTGGAAAATAAAGAGTGCTTACACTATTGTCAGAAAACTCGAATCCATCAGGGTTGACACTGGGAAATATGTGCCACTCGAAGTCTTGTGAAGCAGCTAGGGCCTCGGGGTCGTCGCCGCGGACCAGCTGGTCGACGATGTAGCACACAACCGTGGGGGAAAGCCAGTCGGCGCCAATCTGGCCCGCTTCAAGGAAAAACGCTGGCCGGTTAGAGTTGCGGGCGATTCTGATGCCAGTGATGTTTCGGCCTGAAAGTAATTAGTGTCTAATATTATGAAATCTACAAAAAAACACAAATGAAATACGCAAAAGAAGATTCTGTATTTCGATCTTTGCAAATGAACTGTAATTTCTTTACGTTCTTGCAGAACTGTAATTTATTGATTGTTTGTATGAAACGCGACGAAATTGCTTATATTTATTATATTTGAGGTAATTGCTTATATGTACTCTTTTTAACAGATACCTGGCATCTTTCTTTTGTTTTTTAAGGCAATACATTCTTTTTAGTCGGTTCCATTGTCATCAAGTCGGGAACTGATAATGGGATCCAGAAAAAATCAAAGGAACTCTTTAAATATTATTACCACACCTGATGATTTGGAAATTTTTAGTAACTCGTGCAGTTCCTCTCAAAAAATATTATTTGCTGACGAGGAACTGGATGATGGATAACACCACAAGGAAATAAGATTTATTTTCGTAGTTGGTGGTGTTTTTTTGTTCGATTCGTTCAGTTCATTCGTGTAATACTGCGAAGTATTAGTGAGTTAGTTGTATTTGATTTTCATTACCTTCGTAAGACCTGCCAGCATTGACAATAGTGACAAAGTTGTATTTCTCAGCCAAGTGCTGGAACCAGTCAGTGATATGTTCAAGTGTGTTATAAGCCTCGAAGATCAACTCAGAGCGAATGCTGCGCTTCTTTCTGCTGTAGACTTGAGCATCAAACGCCCTAGAATAATAGAGGACAAGAGTCACATAAAAACCATTTTAAAATTAAGCAAAGCAAGACGTTTTTGAAAAATTCATTTTCTCGTTTGTAATTTGATAACATACCTAATTATGTTTGAGAAATGAGCTTAATTTAAGTTTTTAAAAGTTAACCTGTCAGATCACTTTTGTGTAACCTGAAGAATAACAGCAGGTATAGTGCGACTAACTTTTCTGTAAAACGGCGAAATTAGGAACTACGACTGTCATGCTGAAATTTTATATGATTATCAGTGCCTCTGTGTTCAAGTGTCCCTTCAGTTCACAAAAAAAAGTTGGTCGCATTATAGGTACATTATTTAATAGCCATTGACCCTGTCTGTGCCAGTCAACAATAATTAATATAATTATCAACGTTGCCCTATTTGTATCGTACCAGGCCAGTATATAGGCGGGACAAAACTGTTTCATCGTTTTCGTATTTTAAGCCACAGATAAATTTATATTTTTTCTGAACATAAGTAAGAGGGGGTATTACCTACTACCTACAAATTCTCTATATGAGATGCTTAGATATCAAATAAGAATACACTAAGGATTGTACTTACTCCTGAATGTTTCCCAGCATCAACTCACTATAAATGCTCCGCTTTGACAATGAATGTTCAAGTTCATCTTTCTTCTCAGGAGGGGCTACAACACTCACATATTCCCCGACTCTTTCGGGCGAATTCCAAAAATCCAACTCCTTATCATTAGACTCTAAATCCTTAAGAAACTGAATGTGGTGTTCATTCTGAGGAACTATTTTATATAATCCGTAATCGTCGTAACGAAATTTTTCAGCACTTGTCAGGATACAAATTAAACTAAATAAAACTATTTTCAGGAGCATTTTTGAATAATTACCAGTAAATACTACTAATAGAAATAGACCTTAATTCAACAAATTATCGTGTTAATTCCGTTTTGTTTGACAAACTTGTACACAGTGTTGTTATAACACTTCCTCCGTTGAAATTAGTTTCAATGTGCAATGATTGGATTGGTTTTAGAGTTTATCAGAGAATTTAATATCTAATCGATTTTTAATCGCTAATCTTAATAGATTGGCATTTCGCTTACGATTCCATTATCAGAAAAGCTGATAAGTAATAGGTCAGTGCGCTTGGTTCCTTTTCACCTACATTCTATCAACATGTTTATAGGAACACAATACCTTGAGGAAAAAGATGTAAAAACGCAGGAATCACTTAGTCAAATGTTAAATTGAAAAATAAAATAAGTCATCATCATCATATTCCCATCAGCCAATAGACGTCCACTGCTGGACAAAGGGCTCCTCCAAAGTTCTCCACAATGATCGGTTGTACGCTGTCCTCATCCAATGGCTTCCCGTGATCCAAACCAGGTCGTCGGTATACCTTCCCAACTAGCAAAAAAGTCTTAGATTGCGCACTTTATAAGAGTGGTGGGCTTATAGCGCTCTTATAATTGTTTTGCTGATGCTGCTGCTCTTATATTAGCTTTAGATAAGATGGTACGGACTCAAGAACTCTCAGTCTTATTACCTAGTCTCATATATGTATATAAGCGCATTTTATAAAACTATTATAAGCCTCTTACTCCTACAACAACATTTACGAAGACTCATTGTACTTGAGAATATCTGTTCTTATATCCACATTCTCTAAGTTGATTTGATTTTATAATGGTCTTGATAAATGTTCTTATAAGAATGTCAGACTAATATCAGCATAACATAAAAGCACTATAAGTGCATACTTTTTTGGTCTTCATAAAACTATTATTAGATCAATATAAGATGGTTTGATCTTAAATCGATTTTGGGAACACAATTGTAAGAATAACGTTTAGTTAGCCATATTGTTTTGTGAAAAAGAGAGTGCTGTGATTTTAAATTTTGTGTAATAGGCATGGATTACAGAGATTGGAAAAAGCATTCCAAAAATTAATGTTAAAAAATTTACTTTTCATGTAGGTTAAGCAAGAAACCCTAAATTAATTCAATATGGCCGTACCACTTGTATTCAGAATGCTAATATTAGCGTAAATGATCTTACAGTAGTCTAATAGTGCGCTGGAAAAATGCAACTATCAAAATGGCACCGTTATCACCACAAATAAAGAAATAAAAAATTATAAGAGGATATTTAAATTGAATATTTGAGTAGGCGCATGAAATTTGAAGTGTAAAACAGGGTCCACTTTACAGTAAATAATATTTTCCAACGTAAAAACTTACCGCCCAACGCAACATAAAACACACACCAAGATTTTCACAAACACGTTATTTTATTACGTTACCATCACTATTAGGGAATTCATAAACAGTTGTGACAATAATATTTATTTTTTTACTGTCACGCTGCAGTTTCACTCAAGACATACAAGTAATCAAAATAAGCTTGTTTAGGCTCACAAGATTCTAACGTTGGACCAATATGCGTCTATGTGGGCTTACAAAACACTTACGTGAGAGCGATATTAGCCTAAGGCAGCTTAAATTAGTTTTGGCAAGATTACTGTAAATGCAATCAGTATTCAATTAGACTGATATTAGGACGATATAAAGTAAATACACTTATAATTTGCGCCCAAATTCAGGCTTATACGATGATATAGGATCAATATAAGAGCGAAAATTTGTAGTCTTTAGACTGTTGTTAGTGCGATTTTGCTGGTTGGGTTGTTAAGGGGCTTTACACGCTGCGGTTTCCGATACGCCACTCAAGAAAATTTCTGTCCCAACGGCCCGACGGTTCTACGAGTAATGTGCCCCGCTGAGTCGCCCGTCGAGATTAGCCTTTGGATTTCGAATTAAATTGGAACAGTTAAAATCTAGATCAAATAAGAGTGAGTGAGAAGGGTAAAAAACCCAAAGTCTGTTTTACTAGCTCACAGACTGTATACAGGTATGATAATGGAATAAACAAACTGCTCATACCCATTACCGTTTTTAAGCCACACAACCGCAGTCCACAGAGACCGCAACCGCGGCTAAATTGTGATCAATGACATGTCGCCGATATACCTATACCTATTCGATTTAATGCAATTATATTATGTCAACTTTAGCGAAATTTGCTATTCTAGGTTAACGGTATGTCACATTGTCCATCATACGAGTACGTATACGTATATTCGATCCATCGTTTTAATGGTTTAGTGCCAGTTTCAATCCAAGTATGCTTACGCTATCTTTTATTTTCCTAGTATATCGCCACTCATAAGCTCCGCATAATTTTTAACGAGCATTTTGCCTTTGTATATCCAAAGTTGGTATATGATAAGTCACTTGCAGCTGAAATTGCCAACATCCTGATTTAATGAAAGATAAGGGCTATATTATATCGGACATCTTTTGGCCATTTTAGTCAGTTTTCTGGGCACATTCAAATTAGCGTAATTAATACCTGGCACTTGTCTTTCAATCCCGTGTGAGCAAGACATGATGCTCAGTTGCATGACAAGCGAAGTGGTGGCAAGATATACTAGCCCTGCACCTATAGCACAACTGTGACAGGCGACTTTTTCTCGCGCGAGAAATATTACGTATCTCTTTCTTCGCTGTACTGTGAGAGAGTGACGGGAAATGCTATGTCGCGCGATAAGTCGCGAAACGTAGCCGGGCCACTGGTGCGAATAAGAGCTGTTTCGTGCAGCACAGTGATCCCGTTGCTAATACTTTACTATACGTATAGGCGATAGTGACAAACAAACTGCTCATACCCAATACCGTTTTTAAGCCACACAACCGCAGTCCGCGACCGCAACCGCGACTTATTGTGATTAATGGCCGTCCACTCGCGACAGACGCTTTACCTTTCACTCCGAGGCTGTAGACGGGCGATCGGCCTGCGATTTTAAGAGACCCCACACTAGTGTTTTGAGCGTCAGCGTCTACCTAGTCACAGTCACACTATTTCAATGCCTGATGCAACGTAGGTCGATTCAACGCCTTTTTCGATAAAGTTTACTAGACGCCGACACCCGGGAAATGTTAGTGAGTGGTGACGAGACATGATGTTCAACTCCACCTTCCGCTTACTTTCGCGCGCTTCGAGCAAAATCTAGTTCTACTCACTCGGAACGACGTATTTAAATGCATCAGTCGGCCGCGTTGCTAGGTTGCTACGCCCCACAATCAATTGCGTCTTATTCTACATCCCTCCTCCTCGCGTCGTCTTCCTCATTAATGAGGATCATGATTCTCCGGATGCAGAAGTATTTTTTCCCTGATAAGTTTCCGTCACCTGTGTCTGTCAGTTGCATCATGGAGTGCATCGTGCAATTTAGTGTTGAGCGATGAGCGGACCTGGAGCCTTACCACGATCTCTTAACGCGACTCACTTTAGGCCCTAAACTGAACTGTATCGCTATTTCATACCATGACATTGTATTTACGACTCAGTTCAGATGACAGTTCAGTAAGAGCGTCTCAACTATTTCATTCTCTCATTTCAAGTACTTTTCGTACCACGATGTGTCACTTGAGACGAAACTGAATCGCACGAGTGTCAAATTTTGCGACTCATAAAAAGTTCCTCATTGAATGTATCGTTCTGGATAGTTTTGTGTAGAATATTTATGCACAATGCGCATAGATAAGAGTGCATTACTGGTAATAAGTAGATAGAACTTCGTGTTTTTCGGTTCCATATGACTACTGCAATACTACGGTAAAGAGCTCGTAGCTTTGTATGGATTTCATAGTAAGATACGTTTTTTTTCCGTAGCATTGCAGACTGTAGTAACTAAATTAGCCGCTCGAGGGTGCTTTACATCATGCTTCTTTATTTGGTTACTATTTAAGTTCTTAAACCACAATATGATTTTTAATAGATTGAATTATAAAAACAAGTAAACTATTTTGTAAAACAAAGAACTGGAGTTACAAACATTTGCACTGAACCTAAAATAGGCAACTATAATTGAACATATCTTTAAGCAGTTGATAATTTATTTATTATTCAAAAAAGTTACACAGCATTACAGTAATAAAACCAATAAGGCACTGAACTACAAAAATACATATAAACAAGACTTAAAACTAGTTAATTTAGGCGACACAACCGCGTGGGTCCTTTGCGTCGTCTGATCTGGTGTATAATTCGGCAAATTACCGCGGAACTGCCGAAACACAACACCCTTCCGCCAGAAGTCTGCACTTGCGATGGTGTCCTGCAGCGGCCGCGGCACGCACACCACAAATGAGCTGAAGTACACGTAGTGCCGGGACTGCAGCTGGATAATATTGATATCATGGGGTCAAAAATATAAGCCCGATTTCAAAGGTCTCTATCTCGGCGGGAGACAGCTGGCGATAAAAACGGAGCTTTTAACATTGTCATTGACACACTTGATATTATATGGGTGATAAAATCATTTCACCGCATTTCCTGGTCACAATTTCTTTCCCCTGAACGAATACACTAAATCCGCGGAGGATTAAACTGAATTCGAAGATTGGCATACCACGTAAAATTCATTTGAAATTTAACAAATTTACATGTCAATGATTGACATGACATTATCACAGGCGGAAGGCGGCACACGTTCCGAGTCTTAATTACAATTCTTTTGAAATACAGACATTTTAAACTTTATTTCATTCAATAAAGCATTTGGTATGGCAAATATTGTCATTAAATTAAAAAAAGAACATAAGTCCGCTATGAAATATATGTCTTTTCTTTTCAAAATTACCAATTAGTTTTAAACAAAGTGTGCTGCGAAATTAATTTGTAATATTTTAGTTACCGAACGGATAGAAGCCAGAAAGAGATAAACATATACGAAACTCACATAGCGGCATCCCTTTCGCGCCGTAGCGTCTCAATTGCAGACCAGAGACAAATATCGGTCTTTCATTCACTTTATGCGATCGAGAATCAGCGCTGCTTTAAATGTGTTATGGTACGAAATTCAGCGATTCAATTTAGGTGCCTAAACTGAACTGCACTGCTTTTGGATAGTTTTTATAAAGATCGTGGTAAGGCTCCTGGTCTGACCATCTTGTTGGGCTACGGCCTCTCGACCTTTTTCTTTCAATCTTGCCGGTGACTATTAGCTGCTCAAGATTGTGCCCTTACTTTACATAAACAAACAATAAAATATGGATCCCTGACAGTTCACGTGAAGATTGAGCGAGTGACCCGTCAGTAGTATTTAATTTTTTTAGCCGCGGATAAGCACTAGTTAAAAACTTATGCCTAATACCTCAGTACACAGGTACGTTGTTGACATAAACAAACTGCTCATACCCAATACCGTTTTTAAGCCACACAACCGCAGTCCGCGACCGCAACCGCGGCTAATTGTGATTAATGGCCGTTCACTCGTCGCCGCGTCGTTTGTCTTTCGCGACAGACGTTTACTTTTCACTCCGGGGCTGTAGACGCGCGATCGAATTGCGATTTTAGACAGACTTATAAAAAGAGGTTCAGTTCTTCGGGATATTTTTACGTGTTTCCTGATTTCTCAAAAATGACTTGACCGATTTGTTCTTATTTTGGTTGATTTATATATACTCTTTGATTGTCAAACCTATTGTCAGACCAAATTAACCCGTAGGTACATAACCCGTTCCCGTAAATAACCAAGTGACATAACTGGCACTGGTAGTAGACAAATTATTCCTACTACAATACCCGTTTATGGAGAAGAGTTTTTAATGCCTTGTACAGAATGAACGTATGTCATGTACGAGGAAAGTGATTTCCCGATCGAAAACCTTGTATGTAACTTGGCTTATGTACAGGTCACAAAGGATAATCACAGGGCTTGACCTAAACCAATTAACATACAAAAACTGCAAGTAAGATTAATGGAGACATTTGATTCAGGCACTAGACGATAACGATATTACTGCCACAAAACTATGTTACTGTCACAATGTAAATTCAATTCATTTTCTCCACATCAAGCCCCACCACATGATCTAAACTGTTTAAAACAATAATAATGATATTTTATAACAATATTCCAAACATTACAGAATCAATTACGTACGTCAGCGAAATCCCAAACGCAGTCCAAATCGATTTGCAACAACAATTGAACTAATTGCCACTCAAACAATTCATAACATTATTCAGTTAATTAATTAGGTATCGTGTCCACAAACGCATGTCCGTTTAATTGTTATGCACAATTGCACAAAAATAGGTCGTGTTTTTCGCACGTCTGCCCCGCAACCAAATCCGCGAATTACGCCAACCGCAGATCAATGGCTAAAACTAAACATGGGAATGAACTAAAATGCAGTTAGTTACTTCCAAATGGCAGGAAAATCATATGAAACTACCCACAGATAGTGCATTTTGTTTTGGATGACGCAGTAATTTACAGCGTTTATAAGTTAAATTAAATTGAGTTTTGAACCGTTATTAATGGGCGGTTTATTTACGAAACCAGGGCTCGCAAAACACATCTAATTGGGACTTATTTTTAACCGCGTGTCGCTGCTAATAATTGGATCACTGTATTTGGAGACAGTACAGTCGCCATTAAAAGTAAGTGAATGTTCACACATTGTCGTTGTAAAGAATAATAGTGCGAGAGTTTGAACGTATATGTAAAGAAATTGCTCATCGAGCAAGCAGGTATGCATGTATGTTAATGAGTGGTTCAGGAAAATTCTATTCCATATTCGTATATACTATGATATGGCTCAGGCTCTTTCAGTCCGTTTTCTAAAATGTCCGCTGCTCAAACTGGTATTTTCCCAAGAAATTACTCTTTCCTGTACCGTCATGCAGCAAATGATTTCCTATGATGCCACTGTCTTAGAATGATCGTTTCCTATTATGTCCGCTTCGAAAGTTGTCCTACTTCCTATAATGTCCGCTTATTATGATGTCTTATTCTTACGATTTACTACATTTTAAGAAACAGACAGAATAAAAAGTAGACATTATATAGAGCGACAATGTGGGGAAAAGGCTATTTTGAGAAGCAGACATTTTAGGAAACAGACACTCTCAAAAGTAGACATTATACTCGTAGGAAACTGATAAAGTGATAATGTGGTTATGGAAAGAAGACCAGTTTAAGATGCAGACATTTTAGGAAACGGACCGAACGAACCTGAGCTCATCATTATGATATGATGATGCTCATTGAACCGATGACTTCTTAAGTGGCGACAATACACAGCTTGGTTGTATTATTTGAAAGCGGCCTGTATCCAGTAACAGTAATTTTTTGGCTAATAATGATGATACACTATCATTTCCATCAAGTGAAACAGGAGGCAAGTCGCACTTTCAAGTAAAACATGAACTCATAAATTGAAGATACACCAATGTTTACATGAAAAGTTAAATTACACGAGTCACGTTTCTTGCTACTGAAACTTCGTCAGTAAAGTTCGACAGCTGTTAATTTCCGAGAGCAGTTCACCTGTCAAAACGTCAACAGTTAAAAACGAACAGTAAAGAGCTCGCTTAGCCACCGATGCGCGGCTAATTACTGCACAGTAGATGGACATATACAGTATGGATAAAATTTGCTATGGCACAAAATAAATCACTCCAGGTTTTTTTTATTATTAGTTCTCGATTGGAATCGTCACAAATATCGCCAGAGATCTGTATTTGTTTGGTTGTTTAGACAATTCAATTCCTTTTCGTGACTAGCATTTTTTTTTATTCAACTTTATTCAGTAGCGCTTTGCTAGTAGCCAGTGACACAAAATAATGAAAACATAGCTGCCCATTCCTCTTGGCATCATAACAGTACATTACATAAATGGCTGTGAATTCGTGAACGTCCCAGATCGCAGGTGTTTGTAATGTATATGCAATCTGGGGGCTTTACGAATTACCGCCCATGGTTTTTCTAAAGTTTTACGTCTTGCCTTGGCCAAGAAGTGATATTTTTTCCCACATGGTAGAAAGTCTTTTTTACGGCCTAGAATGACGTAAGATCGGGTTTGGTTGGCTGTTGAGGCTAACTTGGCTAAAATGAAAAAGAAAAAAATATCCAACTACTTACCCTAAAACTCAATGAGGCAAAAAGAAACCCGACTAGTAACCAAAAGTTACCTGAAAAGTAGCCAAAGTAACCCGACAAGGTAGCCAAAGTAATCCAATCCCAAGGTGCCCAAAGTTAAGTGAACTACTGTTTCAAACAGCGCTGCGGTCGTGCGATCAATCTCCCGGATTCGCGTTCTACTGTGCACAACAAATTGTCATTGTGGCGGCCATCTTTATTATAATTGCAACTGCTCATTAGCGGATTTATTACGAGACGGAAATAGCCCTTTTCAGGGATTTCCGATTATACTTGTAACTGGGAGTCAGGAGAAATAATGAGTTGTGCATGCCAAGTGGATTTATTTTGAAGTTAGTATTGTGTTCGAATGAACCGGTCAAGTGCGAGTCGGACTCGCGCACCAAGGGTTCTGAACGAACTATTAAAGTGACAAACTTAACCATTAGAATACTGTTTTACGTAGGTACTTAAAAAAACGATATTTTTATAATTTAATTACAAATGTATATAGTATTCACATTTTTTCCTATACTTTTAGTATGAGACGGTATTGTTGTCTAAATATCATAGTTTTACGTCAACGGAAAATACCCTATTAATTTTGATTCCCAGCAATTTAAGTCACTTATGTGTGTTTGATATTCTTTACTAAGCCAGCTAACCACATCATTTGATTCTCAAAGTCAGATTTACCTTTTCCTCCTCTGTGTGTGTGTTGCCATGCTTGTCGTTCTATCCGATCCTATCCGGTCCTAGCAATGTATGAAATGAGCAGTGATCATAACGAATAAGAAGATTACCATAACGCAAGGAAAACTTTGACACAGGATGACATTTTTAATTTTAGTGTCTTGCAACCCTTAATTTCTAGGCAAAATTAAAAACAGTATCTCAAAATCATGTAGATTTTCAAAGCAATCAGCTTATCGCTCATTGCATTATATCTTACACTTATATACACCACCCCAACAAAATACAATATACAGGGCTGATCGAACCTAATCTTGATAATACTATACCCAAGACTTGAATAGTCGCTACGAATAACACGATCTGTACAGAGAAGTAACAAATCGAAGTAAACCAGAGACAAGTATCGAAATCCCAATTACAGGCAGAGTTTGGCGTTAGGCCAACGGCTGATGTGCTTAAAACAATAGCAGAACATCGTGCTAATTCTTTATCGCTACACCAAGTTTCAACTCACAAATGCTTCTTCCATCCCTTTCCTATTCTGCTACGTTGGCGAGACCAAAGGTAATTCGTGTGAATTTGTACAGGCCGAGGTATGGAATTGAACGACAGTTTGATATGCAATAGGTACGTTAGGACATGAATAAATGCGTCCATTTGATCGATTGCTTTCGAGAGAGCACACGAAGGCTTGGCTACTTTGGTTGAACTGGGGCCGGACGTTTATGGGTGAACGAGTTAAGGGCTGGCTTTGCTACTGATTTAAAGTCAGTAAAGCCGCAAACGTTGAAGGAGCTCGGTTTTGGTCGTTTTCATTACTAAAAATATGAAAGCACGTATACTGTGTATGGGGGGTAATCCATATAGATTTGGTAATGGGAATGTTCCTTTAGTTGATTATTTGTAGGTAATAGGCAGTTTTAGAAAGACATTCTTAAAACAAAAAGTTTAACACCTGAAATAGTAATAATAGGTTGTAATATAAGGTTGATTCAGCATTTTTTATAATTTCATGATCATGATCATGATACATTTTGAAGACACAAAAACAGTTTTAATTTTGTGGAAGGGCTGTTAGGGAAGTGAAATTATTGTACTTATCGTCAAACAATACTATTTACGATGCTCATCGTATTACGCTGACTCTGAAGTTATATTCGATCGGCTTGCCATTAAATCACGAGTAATTTTAAACAAAAATCTAGAATCGCATGCTCATTCATTACGACAACACGCATTAGCGACTGCAGGCGAGCGTAGACGACGTGCCTGATTTATCGGACCACCTCCTGCCCTTAACGACACGATGTGATGTACGGGCAGGGGAAGCGTAAGCTACGAGAGGGGGCGGAAGCGGGAGCGGGAGCGAAAGAGAAAATAGGCCATGATTGCTGAAACACGTCACACAAATCCGTCGATCCTGGCCGGATTGAAGATCAAGAGCCGCTTATCGACCGTTTGCATCCAGCGGATCTTGCAGTTCTTCGGTCACGTGGCTAGACACAAGTCAGATAGTTTGGAAAAGCTGATTGTAGTTGGCCACTTTAAATATCATAATGCATCAATATGCTGGACTGTGCTAGGACGAGGCCGAAATACTAACTTAAACACAATACAGGAATATGCCTGTCTATATTATTACTTAGCCCGTCTGCGTTAAAAAAAAAGGATTGACGGCAGATTAATGAGAAAAAATATACGCTGTGACAACCCCAGCTAAGTGGCGATGGACTCACGGCAAGAAAATTATAATATTAATAATATCGAAGCCAATGTTGTGTTATCACACTAATATTATAAAAGCGAAAAAATGTAGTGTTACTGTGGGATTAGCGGGTAACACCGCGCCGCGCAGCTAGTGATACCATAGATCTGGCCCTTGACTTCATTTTCTTATATCGGTTTGACTGTTTGCTTGATGGACCAGTATATATTGCTTTGTGATCTTGAACTAAAACACCCAAGCTTACCTATTTCACTATGGTCTGTGTATTTCACGTATCTTATTCTATATGAAAACGAAATTTAGTTCAGCTAGCCATGTTAGGGCTCACAATAGACGAAGTCCATAGTCCATAGTTCTGCATTGGGTCGCCGTTGTCGAAATCGATGAGGAGAACTAAGTATAATACCTACGTATAATATTAGGATTAATGATATGTGTAATATTGTGAATTTGGATCCTAATCGCCATCTTTTGTAGGATAGGGCAGCAGTAAAAACGGCAACGGCTGAACAAAGAGAATTATTCGAAGATGAAGTCAACCATGTTATTGTGGCAGGATCGTGATTAATGTCACGTGTAATTTACACTTGCGTTTTTGTCCGTTTGTCAGTTGCGTCTAATGTCGGTACTCTTGTTTTGGGACAATGATTTGTGGCGCGACTCGTCGCCGCGGAATTGACTGCGGTAATAAAGTGCGGAGCAAGTTAATTAGATAAGAAAATATGCAATTTTTTTACAAAATGCGGTATGCGACTATAGTGAAAATAAATTGTATCATTGAAACCACTAAACATACATTCAAAAATACACGGAATCATATTAATTACCACTAACTTTTGATGATACTGTAATTGAGCAAAAACAAAAAAGAAGATGACTACAAATTTTTATGACGCCACAAGCCGGTATCTTCATCCATAAGTACTTATATTACAAATGCGAAAGTGTGTCTGTCTGTCTGTTACGTCTTCACGTTTAAACCTTTGAATCGATTTTGATGAAATTTGGCATAGAGATAGTTTAAGATCCGAGGAAGGACATGGGATAGTTTTCATCCTGGAAATTATACCTAAAAAGATTTAAAGTGACAGAACATTTCTGTTGGGGTGCGGTGACCCTGTAGGAAATGTATTATTAGACCAAAACTGTTACTTTTCAATCTTAATATAGACATTTAAGCGAAGCATCGTAGCACGTTTCGTGAATTTTCGCTGCACACCTGCATGTGGAGTTGTGTTGACCCTAGCATGTCTATAATGCAAAAGACCTGGTACAAGTTTTGGATGACCATGATTTTTTTTCCGACAGTCATTGCTATAAAGATCTACAAGCTGTAGGTCATTTATTGTTCATTACCATGGTTATTATTTTTCATTACATAAATAGCGGCGGCTGATAGGATCTTTGGCTCGAAACTTTTTTTTTTACTAGCCTATAATCGTGTCCCACTGCTGGGCAAAGGCCTCCCCTCTCTTGCGCCACTCGTCTCTATTGGCTGCATGCTCCCTCCAAAAAAAAACAAGTCGATTGTTATCTTAATAAATATATTAATTCCAACGGTTTGACATCGTCAAGTGCTTACCATCAACAATACTTTTTTTTATAAGTTTCGAAGGCAAGTATCCCTTCAGCCACTATTATTCAAAACCAACAAATTTTAAATAAAAAAAAGGTAAAGCCATGGTAAAGAAAAACGAATGACCCGCAGCTTGTACCTAGATCCATACAGCAAGGACTATAAAAAAAATGTTAAGGTCTTCGAAAAAATTAACCAAGCCTAATATTGCGCATAATACTTGATCCTACATAATAATTATTATTTTAACTGGCACCTATGTCGGATATAACAAACAAAATATTTTTCTGAAAGGAATCCTTACCCAGAAAACACAATTTATACAAAAGCTTTAGGATACAAACCTCAGATTGTTACAGACTGACACGCGAAACTCAGCAATTCAGACAGGCTCACTTATCAATTTATTATTCCTGCAAACTTACCTCTACCGGTGGTCGAAACAGGAACTAAGCTATAACAATACGAACTTCCTAGTAATTGTCTGGAAGTGGCGCCCTCCGTTCTGGAATAGTTTATTTTGTAAAGTCTGATCCCGGAAGATGTCTGCCTCAATTTAGAACTAAGTTCCCAGCGGACATGTTTTCCGGGCGTTTTTTGAAAGTTTCTTTTAGTTACTGGTAAAACGGCTGTGAATAGTTTATTGGGCACTTCAACTACTTTAGGCGTTTAAGCGGTTTGTTAGTTACTTTGAGAAAATAATCGGATGTCTATTCGATTAAATCAATCTTAATCTGATTTGTTTAGGAGAAGAAAAGAAGAAGCTAGATTTTCTACCATTATTAAATATTTCTTGTTGCTAAGAAATAAAGTTTTTGAATTGTATTGTAAACTTATGAAGTCAAGTGACAGTAAGTGATGATCGCGCTTATTCAGGCCTTGTGTCTTGCATTTCTTCTTTATATATCAGTGTCTACTATTCATTTTCTTGTAGAACATACGAGAGGAGAAAGGAGTCTTAGATTTAGATTAAACGTGCTTGACTACAGATCACCTAATTCATTAACTTTCAGCCATCTTATGGTCCAGAGAAAATTTAGTACTTAATTGATTCGTGTTAAGTGATCGCTTGTTGACGTAGAAGCGTATATTAAATTCACTATTTGGACTTCGGGAGTTCTCTTGTAGACTTATAAAGTGCAATAGTTTTAACCCACAGTGATAAACCAAGGCACTCAAGTTACCTAAAAGAAAAGGCATGTTTTCTAAAGTTTTATACCTGACATAAACATAAAGCTACTTCTCAAGCCTAACTGGGTAACTTGGCTAACGTTCGTTTTATAGCCGCACCCACAGCTTATGCACTATTTTAAAACGACGTAAGAGCACTAAGATTTATTAATACTAAAGCCTATTTGAGGATGATAGTCCACGTCTCATCATTTACTATTAAGACGCCGTATATGGCAACTTTATATTACTACCGATCAGCTTAGAGGTAGGACGTAGCTTAGCGTGATTATATATGCTTCATTAGATTAGATAAAATATTAATATAAATTATGGAAATTATATGAATAAAAATAAGTTTATATGAATAAACGTCCCCACCCCATGTCCACCACCTAAGCAAAATGGGCGTAGACTAGTTGGATTCTTATTCTTGGTGGTCGCTGGTGAAACTGCATGAATTCGAACTATTTATTTACGAAGCAAACTACTGCAAACTCAAAATGAATGGAGAAATAAAAAATAGAAAGTATTGAAATACAACAGCTAAAGTTAATAGATAAAATAAAATAGCTATCAGACGCAAGTTAGCAGTGCAAGAGGAAATAGTTTCCCTTATAATGGTATCACAAAAAAAGCCCACCGATTAGACAACTGACTTTCGACTTTGAAATACATCGTCACGTTCTCTCTCTTTAATACTAATAGTGATAAATTATAATGAATCCGCGCAGGTCAAATTAAACGATGATTTACAATAGCTAAATTTACAATAGGTAGCAGACGAAGCGCACAGGCTGGCAATACGAGAGGAATAGTTCCGTATAAACAAAACAATCCATCCAATGTATCACAAGAATCCCACCAATTAGACATCTGGCGCGGATCCAAGCGCGATCTGATTGGTGTAATTGAGTATCGAGCTTCGGAGATTGAAGTTGGGTTTGATGGATTTGAATTCAGTATACTATTCGTAGTTACAATCAATTTGAAACTAGTGCTTAGAGTATCTAAGCTGAATCATGAGCTAGTTATGTGGAATATTATGTTATGTATTTATGTAGCTTTAGATTGAACACATAGTACTTCCACTGCATCTCTGACAGAGTGAAATGAGAGGTTGAATTGGCCATCCAAATTGATGGAGCAATTTTAATTTTTTTGCGCGTTGATCAGTGGTAGGTATTGGGACATGTAAAGAATGAAGATAGTCTACAATCTCCAATTAAGAGTTTGCTGTGCTTTCTGCAAAAATATATTGTCTGCATAATTATGGACTCATGGGGACACGACAATGACATGAGGTCTTCAATGAACTTTTAAACACACGCGGTTTTCAATGAACTTCTAAATCTTTTCAAAAAACTTCTGATTTAATCTCTTTATACCCTGAAAATAAATTCGAAAGACCTAAACTCGAACCGAAATCGATCAAGCCAAATGAGTGCATTCAGCAAAAAAGTAGCCATTCAAGCGTCCTCTTATTAAATAGAAAAGGTTAGAACCGAGAAGTCCCGTGTTTTATTCGATTAATCTCACTGGAATATTCAGAGCAAGTCCATACAGATTAATCGAAAAGAAAATCGATCATCCTTTTCTCTCACTTCAAAACTAAAAGAGTGAGATAATTTCTTCTCTGGTGTGAAAGAAAAGAGCCGGTAGGTAATACGAATTGGAACAGGGCCAGCAAAGTTTGCGGTACTGGCTAAGGAAACATCTCAAACTGAGCGCATTACGTATTAAAAACAAACTAATTTAGAGAAATCCTTTAATTTAAGCAAATACGAGTAGAGGCTAAGATGAAGTATCATGAACATCTGGCATATTAAATGAGTGAACCTCAAATTCAGATAATATAATATCTTTGTTGCTGTAGACTGTGGGTGCGCGTTATGCACCCGACGAAGAGAAACAAATATTCTATTTACAGTCGTTTATGTACACCGATATTTACAATAAATAACATTAAATATTTTACAACAGAAGATCATTAAAACGTTTGTAGAAGTAGTAAGCAAGAGAAGTGACATTCTTGTTATTTCGTTGCCATGGAGCGCGACGATGTTGCGCGGCGATTTGGCGCGCAGCCTTGTGGTGAGAGTAAGCAGGTTGGTCACCACAAGACTAATTGAAGTATTTTATAGAATTGTCTGATAATATAGAATAGAATAGAATAGAATAATAATTTATTCGTTAACATACACAGTGGACAACTAATATAAAAAATAAAACAAAATAAAATCGTTGTTGCGTATGCCAAGAAAAGGTCCCCGTTCGTTTGGCGAAAAAAAAAATTTGCTGATTTTCGGCGGTATGGCGGCCATTTAGAACCGTCGGAAAAGTATGGCATGGTGATTTTCGTAAATGACTGCACGGCGATAATTAACTGTGCAAAAATTAGCCTGGTACAAATGGTTGAATTTTTTTATTTTTTATTAACGCATTCGCGTCGGTATGGCGGGCTGTAAGTCACACCGGAGAAGTATGGCATGACACTACCGCCCACATGTTTTTTATGGGCTATCGGAAAATACTAAAATTTTTGTGGTACAAATCGTTTGACACTCGTAATTTATCCGACGAGTTCAACTAACGCCCACGCGATTGGGCCGCCGGTACCAGCGCTATGACCATCATTTTTCTTTTTGTGATTGCGTACTAAGACCCCTGAAGAACCGCCATACTGTTACAAATGACCAAGAAAATTCTGTCACTATCGCCCGGTCTATGGTCTTCCGGTGAAACCTATAGGTGACGCCACGGTGAACCACACACACACGACTGCACTCTTAATCTGAACGCAGCGTAAGCGCTTTCAACGCGAAGACGCCAAGACAATGATATTGACAAGCGACAGACCTGTCAATGTCACTGCAGACCGTTGGCGGTTGGCGGAAAGAATCTATGAATGCAATGCCGAATTGTGTACAGCTCAGCTCATTAACATTTAACAAAGAGAATGTAACACTACGTTAAGACATTTGACGAACAATTATACAAGTAATAAAAGTGAAAAATAGTTACTAAGTTTACAATAAATGTGGATATATAAGCAAATAAGTAACTAAATTTTATATGAAAGATCAGTAAACACACGAAGCACTGTACAGTAATGCCAAAAACTAAACAGACGCATGAAATTTAAGGCGACAAATAACAATACAATGATGCAAAACAACAACACATGTATAAGGGACATAAAACCTCGGTAAGAAACATTAACATAACTTATTACAAGCAGCTCGAGTCCAGCCTCAAAGCTTCAAGATTCCGCTGATGTTCAAATATAAATTTTTGTACATTGATTTTAAAACTCTTTACATATTTTAGGTTCCTAATTGGCGGCGGAATGTTGTTCCAACATTTTGTTGCAACATAGCGGAAGCTTCCCCTGAAGGCAGCTGAAGCATGTTGAGGAGTGGTCAGTTGCAGACTACACTGGCGAGTTCGACACGACCTGTTTCTGGACATACATGACAGCTTCTCGAAAAGATATGATGGCACCTTATGCTGAATTACACCGAAAAGTAAAAATGCCAAATGAAGCTTGCGACGGTGCTGCATTTTTAAGATATTATGCTCATTTAGAAAAGGGGTTACGTGGGCCCTAAATGGGATATTGAAACAATAACGAGCACAGGCATGTTGAACGCGTTGGATGAGCCTCTTCGTTTTAGCAAGAAGTCGTGGACCAAAAACAACATCCATATAATTTAATTTTGACAATACAAGTGACTCAACCAGTTGAACTCGCAGTGATTCATTTATGAAGGGCCTAATTTTGTACAGAACCTTAAGCTTATAGAAACAACTTTTAACAGCACTCAAGACATGTTTCTCAAATCTAAGATCACAATCCATTATGAGACCAAGGTTACGTGCTTCATAAACACGTTCAATAGGTAAATCCATAAATTTTACATCAGTGAGCTTATTCAATTGATGTTTAGAACCAAAAATGAGATATTTGGTTTTGGCCGGATTGAGTAACAGGCTATTATTTGTGGCCCAAGTCGATATTTGTGACAGATCAGTATTTAGTTTGTGAACAGTATCATCAATTTCCGATGGCTTACATGAAATATAGACTTGGATGTCATCGGCATAAATATGGTACTTGCAGTGTGTGATGTGTGATCCGATGTCAGCAGAGTATAATATAAACAGGATAGGGCCGAGAATCGATCCTTGAGGCACTCCTCTAGTGACACCCATATTTTCTGAGACCCGTGTGGAGCCATCGTTAAGGCTCAGCTTCACACACTGCTGACGATTGCTGAGATAGCTGGCAAACCAAGCCACTGCATAGTGGTCGAATCCGTAGAAACTTAGTTTAGATTAGATAGCAATAAACTAATATTGAGACAGTCGAAAGCCCTCGAAAAATCAAGCAGTACCAGCAATGTACACAAACCTCTGTCCTGAGAACACAATATGTTGTCAGTGACATCCAGCAGAGCAGTGACTGTACTTCGCCCCTTTCTAAAACCTGACTGGACCTCCGGCAACATACCATTACTCTCAAGATACTCTGTCAGTTGTAAGCATACAGTTTTCTCTAAAATCTTAGAAAGACAAGGCAGTATACTTATTGGTCTGAGATCCTTAAGAGGCCTTATTCCTTTTAAAAAAGTGATCGTTTTAGACATTTTTCTATATGATCAAACATGTTTCTTTACATTTTATTGGTGTTACTACCTAGAACAGGGCTATTGGGATTTATTGGTATATATTTGAAACCTACAGTTTGAATTTTTCATTGATAATTTTTGTTTCGAAAACTACTCGAAATTGACAAAATTTACGCTGAAAATTAGTTTTTTCAACTTATTTTGGACTGCACGCAAAAAAAGCATGAAAAAGCTATGTTACTTCCTAGAACTCGGGGAAAAGTATTATTCACTTCAAAAAGTTGGTTGAAATTATCAATATATTTGTCATAATATGAAAAAAACTGGGCAAGTGCGAGCCCGACTCGCGCATGAAGGGTTCCGTACCTATACATATATATAATCTATAACAAGTTTGTTGTATGGGAGCCCCCCTTAAATATTTATTTTATTTTATTTTTAGTATTTGTTGTTATAGCGGCAATAGAAATACATCATCTGTGAAAATTTCAACTGTCTAGCTATCACCGTTGTTGAGATACAGCCTGGTGACAGACGGACGGACGGACGGACGGACGGACGGACGGACGGACGGACGGACAGCGAAGTCTCAGTAATAGGGTCCCGTTTTTACCCTTTGGGTACGGAACCCTAAAAATAAATTTCAAAAGGAATAAGGCCTCTTAAGATCAGATGGATTAGTGATTTTAGGCAGAGGAGACACCATTGCCAATTTCCATAGGTCAGGAAATGTAGATGTAGCGATGGAGGTATTCACCAAATCAAGTAGTATGTTCAGAGTGTATGGAAACGTGGAAACCAGCATATTTAAAGTAATACCGTCGATACCTTCGGCATTTGATTTTAGACATGTAATAATTTTCAGCAAAGTATCAGCACTAATTGGTTCAATATGGAATGTAGAATGGCAAAACCTGTGAAATTCAAAATAAGACAGTTGAGAAATGGTAACTTCTGTATTTACAATACAATACAATACAAAATGCTTTATTGCACACCAAAAAAAAGGTTACAAAATCAATACAGAACAATAATTTTAGTAACGGTAGACAACAGGCGGTCTTAACGCTAAAGAGCGATCTCTTCCAGACAACCTTTAGGTAGTGGAGTTGATTAGTATAAATCACACAATGAGTAGGTGATGCAGAAGGGGAAGGGAAAACAAAATAATTATCAACAGATAAGCAAGTAAAGGTATCAATAGATATACACATACATAAATAGATATATATAAACCTACTTAAACATACATAAATATAAATAAAACAAGACAGATAAGGAACACATAAATAGTCAGAGGCAAACGAACGAAAGCAGTTTCACAAATCACACCATCAATTTTATTAATCGAGAGATAAATAGTATTCTTTTATATATAGGTAATATAATATTATATATAGGTAATATATTTTATATATAGGTATATAGGTAGGTAGTGTATTTATAGGTAAGGTTAAAAAATGATTGTTTATAATATTGGGATCACTGAAACAAGAAGGCAAGTCTGTGTTATTTCTAGGCAGCAGAGTAGATTGAAGATTTTTCCATATTTTTTTTGGATTATTCAATTGATTATTTATATTGTGTTTAAAGTAGGCACATTTTTCATGGTATAGTGCTTTATTTACCGTCGATTTTAGATCTTTATAAAGCTGCTTTTTGCTATCGGACCCTGTTTTATGGTAGTCTGCGGCAGCTTTGTCGCGCAAACTCATCATTAACTTAATTGTATCAGTTATCCAGGGGTAAGAATTGTTTCGAATAACCAGGGTCTGTATAGGTGCATGCAGGTCAAATAAACAGACTATATGACTGGTGAACGCCTCAACCTCATCATTAACATTAGGTAAAGTGGACATCAGATCCCACCTCACACTCTGCAAGTCCCAGTCAAAGAGTGATAAATCTATATTTTTTATAGGCCTAAATGATGTAGTATACGGCTGCGGTTTCTCCTTCACAATATTATACTCGCTTACCACTATACAATGTCCAAAAGGTGAACCTACGTGAACAATGTCTGTAACCTTGGCTTTCATGTCTGTACAAACTACATCAAGTAATGTCTGACTAGTATTAGTAGTAATATAATTTAATTCATTTTGGGTTTTTTTCAGAAGGCAGTTGGAATTGGAACATTATGTGCGAAATCGCGACATTCTTTAAATAGGCAATATAGATTAACTCATTTCGAAGGCGAGTCTAAAGTAGGTAAGTATTAGTATATTTTTATATAAAATTATATTTCTTACTGCCTGAAATCCAGGCTCTGAAGGTACAATGTCTAAAAGTCCGTTTTCTATTGGGAATGCTTGTATGGAGAGGTATACAATTTTGAGTACAGCAATGCCATTTGGCATGGATATTAAACACGTCTACCTGAGCCCAAAACACCCGGTAGCCAGACTGAACACCGCGTCTGAAGGGGGGAGGGGGGGTTCAAAATACAGTGCTCCCGTCGTTCAGAAAAAAAAAACTGGCGGGTTAGTTTGGACCTTTAAGTCAAGTTTGGTGGCGTTATCCGGTAATTAGATGATGCCCAATTCATAACCTGTGCCAGTTTTTTAGGGTCCCGTAGCAAAATATGACGCAATCCTTAAAATAACAAACTTTCAGTACTAACAAAATGTAAACAAACCCTTATATTTTCATATTTTTTGTATTAAACTTGGTATATAAAAAATACTATCCAAAAGCTTATTTAATACAGATTCTAAAAACATTAACAATAAATATAAATTTGTCTATTTTCAATGAAAAATAAAATATTGAAAATACTGCAACGTTCGTCAGCGCAGCGTAGGGAACGGCAAAAAGACCCGAATACTAAAGTAAAATAAGTATTACTGACAAAAAAAACCAGTCAAGTGCGAGTCGAACTCGCGCATCGAGCGTTCCCTACAAATTTTAACCTTTCTCATCCCATCTTAACTAGTAGGACCCGGCTAAGTTAACTTTGCACCTGGTACGTATGGCCCCGCATACAAATGAGGTGTAAACTTAATCCAAACGGGTAGTCCTCATATAACTCTTGAAACCACATTTTTTTATGTTTTAATTAGAAATGTATATTTTTCAGATAATTACCTGTACTGGTGGTATAAGACGACATTATTTGCTAAATTTCATAGTTCTAGGTCAACGGAAAGTACCCTATATACTTTGATTCTCTTGAGAGTGGCGAACTATAAATATACGGCCGTATCTTTTTTTTTTTATTAATTTAGAAAATTGTTTTTTTCACGACTTCAAGGGATTAGAGACTTGAGTATATGGTTTAAATTTCAACTTGATATCTCCTCGCGTTCCCGAGATAAGGGTTTTGACACACATACGGACCGAAGGAAAACAACGTAATTATACACCGTGACCGTTAATAACCCGAAAGATTTAAGCTAACGATACTAGAGCCTAATTAGAGTATATAAACTTATGTAACATATAGTCCAAAAACTGATAATTAAGGAGATATAAATTATTTAAAACAAATCAAAAGTTAAAAAATCTCCAGTCTAACACACCCTAATTCATGTCATTATGCCAATGTTCAAATTTAAACTCGTCAAAAGTGAAACATAGAACCCTGTAATATTGAGACAGCGATAAGTTGACACTTCTTGTCATAGAACACAAGTCACGGCATTTGCCGTTCGTCGTATGATTTCGGAGCGATTCGTGAAGTGTCATGCTCGCTCACTCTTCTTCAACTAAAGACTTGTTCACAATAATTTGTACTGAAATAGTAATTTAATTAAAACACATAATTAGACCCATGTTGATATAACATTATTTACTCGTATTGTCGTCAAAAATACGTGGTTTAAATCTTTCGGGTTATTAACGGCCACGGTGTATAAGGTTTCCGTTTTTGCCGATAGAGGTACGGAACCCTAAAAATAAGATATCTATAGCTTTTATAATATCTATAAATGTAATACTAATAAAAAATGCAGTAAACTTAACTTACAGTACTCGCCTGCATAATAATCATATAACATTTTATAATTTATTTCATAACACAAAACAACACAAATACTTATTTTAAAAAAACTTACTTATTACTTAAACTAAATACCTAATAAACAACTAAAATATAAATATAATTAAAATAGTCACTAAAGGTTGTAAATGCCCGCCAGGTCGCCTTCAGTAGGTATTGTACCTAGAAGGCTGGCAGCGTTGCCTCTTTGGATGGCGAGGCTCAGTCGCTGTCCAAAGTAGCTGCCAGCCCTCTGGTCACCTGAAGCTTCGACCAGGCGTTCCGATATCTCTTTAAAGATAATCTTGGCGCCTGGTCCCCATGGGCCGAATGTTTCAACTCCAAAAGGCGCAAATATGTAGCCCTCGCCTAGGGCGGCATACTTGCGCCGCTTGAGGTTTTCAGCCGTTGCGGCTGCCGCTCCGGCTTTGGAGGACGTGGCTTGGAGGTGGGACGCGGCCAGTGTATCGACGCAAGTAGCGTCCCAAATGAGCGTCCGGCCCAACCTCCACGGAACGAGCGTCATACCATCAGGTCGCTTGCCATCGTCACGTGCGATACCGTTCGGCTCTAAAATGGCCGGCACATTGACGGAGACAAGGGCCCTCCGTATGACGTCGTTCAGGGAAGCGTGCCGGGATATACGACCGGCGCTCTTTTGGCAGCATAAGCCATGGTGGCCTAACTCGTCCACGGTTGAGCCGCAACGGCAGTGGTGAGGCTCGGTGGTTTTAGTGCCGAGTCGCAGACTTGTTGCCAGGGTGAGAGTTGTTTTATCCAGCAGCGTACCAATGTTAGGTGATGGTAGCGCATGGAGCCAAAACCCCGATTCCGGTTCCGCCACGGCAAGTAGGCGAGCACGCTCTGTCGAATTTTGTGCCGTATCTGTCAGATCTTTTAGAACCAGTTGGCAGAGCGGCTCGTCCCACAACCTCTGCGATTTGGAGGAAACTGGGAATGGCGCATTCAGGCAAGCCCGCGTCCACTCTTCCCTGGCCTCGTTCACACAGACAATGCAGTCGTTGTTAGAAGATGGACTGAAAATTTTATTTGCTAAGTCTTGCGTGCTGTGAAACGAAGATAAGAAGGCCGGAAGAGCGACACTGACGACTTGCCTAATGCCCAAACCACCATAGCGTATTGGAAGGGAGGCTTGGTTCCAAGCGCGGCTGTCGAGGTTAAATAAAATTTAAATTAAATATAAATGTCTATAAATTAAATTTCTTAAAATAATATATTAATTATAATTGATATTCTATTATCTATTATTAATTAAAACAAAAGTATTTTTCTCTCTTTACAAATATCTTTCTTCTTTTTAATATAGGTACTAGCTGCACCTCACGGTGTTATCCGTGGTCAAAAAATAGCCTAAATAATTGATCCACAGACGTTCTACTATTATTTGTATTTATTTACTATTATTTAACTATTATCTGACTTCGTTTATAGATTGAAGATGATTACAAATCACACTTATATTATAAAGGCGAAAGTTTGTGAGTGTGTGTGTTTGTTACTTCTTCACGCTCAAGTGGCTGGACCAATTTTAATAAAATTTAGGATGGAGGTAGCTGACTCTTTGGACTAACACATGTGCTATTTTTTGACCACGGGAAACACCGTGAGGTGCAGCTAGTATATTAAAAAGAAGAAAGATATTTGTAAAGAGAGAAAAATACTTTTGTTTTACTTAATAATAGATAATAGAATATCAATTATAATTAATATATTATTTTAAGAAATTTAATTTATAGATATTATGAAAGCTATAAATATCTTATTTTTAGGGTTCCGTACCTCTATCGGCAAAAACGGAAACCTTATATAATTACTAGTGACCGACCGAAGTTTCGGTTTCGGTTTCGGTTTCGGCCAGTTTCGGCCTAAAAATCGTGTTTCGGCCAAAGGTTCGGTTTCGGCCAAAAAACAGCCGAACCTTTCGGCCGCGCCGAAACTTCCAACATCGTACTTTCGGGTCGCGTTCGGTTAACGTCGGGTGCGCTCGGCAGTCGGCACGGTTGGCAATATGGCGTCGCTCGCCTGACTCCGCCAGCCGCTGAATCACTTTGCTCAGTGAGGTGACGTTTGTGTTTGTTCCCCGAATAATGTTAAGTAATTGACCGAGCGAGCAAAGCATTTCCGTTTCAGCATTGGCCAACAAATTCTTTCGTATGCCCGGACGTTTGGATGTCCATGCGCTTACCGGCTATTCTTGCCTTAATGTCGAATTTCTCAATCGATTCTCATGAAATTTTGTGAGTATGTTCTGAAAGAAGACTGTTATTTTTAAGAGTTAGTAATTCTGCATTTAAAGATTTTCTAAGAATTACTTCCTTAATCGTCGGCAAAAAATAATTTTCTTGAAATTTGACTCAAACATTTTTAAACTTTACTAAGGAAGAATTATTATTTTATGTCCATTCTTTCGATTGACGGCATAAAAATAGGGGTGATTTCTTTTCACATTTAAGACGGTTGGATTCCCAGACGAAGCAAGTATTCTTAGAAAATCTTTAAATACAGAATTGCTAACTTTTAGAAATAGCATAAAGTCTTCTTTCAGCAAAATATCCTATCTACGATATTTAAGGTGCTTTCCCTTGATGTCCCACGATGACGTCTTGGGACGCCCTGTATAGTATTTTTTCGTCGATTCAGTTTTTAAAATTTTCAAAATAGCGGAGATAGGAGGGGTAAAATCACTACTTAATTTTATTTGTGTTATGAATTTATCATCTCATATTGTAATTCTGAACGATTCTCTTAAATGTACTTACAGACAAATTGACGGCGATATTGTTTTTATAGGATAAAAGTGAGGTTTACTTATTTCATAAAATGACTTTAGAATTCGTCATTGTTGCGTGTATGTAATAAAATTAGTACGTTTGAGTTAGCGTTACGAGGCCACCTGATTGCAATTATAATAATTTAAACTCAATCAATTATTTTATTGCTATGTTTTAAACTTATTTTATTTTATACCATCTATAATTAAAAGATCGCTGCCTTAGTACAGTATTACAGCTGTTAATGCTACATTTTCATTTTTTGGGTAATTTAATTTGAACCAAGACCAAGTGTCAATGTTAAAATATCAATTGAACAAAAGTGAACTGTGAGTTTGTTGTGTAAATGCTGAAATTTGTACTTTTTTACTTTTTCTACCCCAATTCCAAATACATCTTCACTTTCTTGAAATTTCTCTAATCGACAAAAAGAATCTAAGTATATTTTTATAAAACCTACTCACAAAACTTCTTGAGAATCGGTTAAGAAATACGACCTCCAGGCGAGAACACCCCAAAAAGCATCCAATCGTACGCACATACGATACGAAAGAATTTTGGGCCAATCTGAAACTGAAACGCTTTGCTCCATCGGTCAATTATGCCAGCGACATGTTTCATTGTATTCATATTAGATCTAGAAAGAACGACCCGCTGACATTTTATACAACGTTTTAATTACGTTTATAAAAGGTTCGGTTTCGGTTTCGGTTTCGGCCGAAACTGTAATCAGAACCGAACCTTCGGTTTCGGTTTCGGTTTCGGCAGAAAAACATGTTTCGGTCGGTCACTAATAATTACGTTGTTTTCCTTCAGTCCGTATGTGTGTCAAAACCCTTATCTCGGGAACGCGAGGAGATATTGTTTAGGCCTGAGATAGTATTTATATTACATTATGAAGTATCCGCAATAACCAACCTGCGTGGCGAGTTGGCGACGTCTATGGTCGCCAAAAATAAGAAAAAAAATTATCTCACTGTCATCGTCGTCCGTGCGTGTCGTCGTCGTCCAAGAATAAATATTATATCGCTTTTTAAAATAATAAATAATAATATTATCAACACCATCACCCGCATAAAATACTACCTACATTTCGATTGTTGTTCCTGTTTCGGTGCCGCAGCTTATAAAGGTTAGTGGAACCTCACATTGTGTTATAAATATTATCTCTAGCTGTATTCTTCTCCGCTCTTTCTTTTTTTTTTCCAAATTTTCTAGGATGCCCACGAACCAGGATTTACAGTCCACTTAAAGCTACACCATATTTTTTTGGCCTCCGACCCGGGTATCCTAGCTTTTCGAAATATCTTTCAAAATTGTCTTTTTTCAAATTTATACCGCCGCATAATCCAGGAGTATTAAAAACCCTGCATTCTTCTTAATAACATAAAACGCATTAATATTGCGTATTCTCATACCGCGTATTTTGTAATAAAACCGCTTTGAAATTTGAATTCAAGTACTATGAATTTCTGCGTACATTAAGTGTCATTGAATTACTTAGCAGACATCTTTGAATTTACTGTTAAAGTCGACATATTACGACGTTCCGCTCGCATCTATGGCCTTTTACGGTGTAAATGTTATTTTCACGCACTAGAATCTATTTAATTAGGTTTAATATTTAATAATTATCGATATTCCATCTTTGACATTCTATAAATATGGAAAATTCGGAGATACAAATTTCGCTTTTAATTAGCAAACGCGATTCGTATTTTGAGCGAATCAGGTCAATTTATGACACCATACCGAAAAGTAAACGAGAAAAAGCTACTTTGTTTTTGATGAAAGCTCAGCAAATAGACAAGTTACGCGATGAATATGTTTCTCTCAGCGACTCAATTCACGCCCATGCCTTGAGCCTAGATCCCGAATATAAAGCGGATTATGAAACATTTTGGGTGTTTGACGATATGTATTGCGCAATTAAAAGTGCGTATTATTCACAGACTTCTGAGCCACAAACACAAATTATTACGCCGCCATTCAAATTGCCGCAAATTGACATACCTGAATTTCATGGTGACATTCAACAATTTTCGCTTTTTATTGAATCGTTTCGCACTGTTGTGCATGAAAACCCATCGCTAAGGGATTCTGAACGCATTCAATATCTTATCTCGAAATTGAAGGGCAAAGCTCAGAGCATTTGCGTTGGGATTGTACCCGCCCCGGAAAACTACAGCGTTTTGTATGACGCGCTCATACAAAAATACGAAGATAAACGCGCTATCGCCTTGAGCTATTTAGAAAACATTATAAATTTGAAGCCTTTAACTGCAGGCAAAGTAAACGCGACAACTTTAGAAACATTCATAGATCAATTCTCTACATCTGTAGCTGCCTTACGTCAGCTTGACATAAAGTTGTTGGTTGATTTTGTGTTCATACATCTAGCGCAGCGTAAGCTAGATTCTGATACATCGCGAGCCTTTGAAATGTCTCTTGGTAATAAATCGGCATTTCCAAAATACGACGACTTCGTAAACTTCGTTCGCAATCAAACTAAAATATTGCAGAGAACCGCATCAAATACGTCGTCATCGTCGCAGTATACAAGTCGCACTGTTCGCAATGAACCTTCATCTATACGCACGCATCATGCACATACAAGCATGCAACCATTTCATCACGTCACGTTGTGCACGTACTTTGGGCTTAAATATCGCACCTGATAGCAAAAATACATTGATCCATGGCATTGGAGAAAGTTCTCAGTCAATTAAAGGGACGTCAAACATAACTTTGTACTCACCCCGTGATCAAACGTTCAAACTTGATTTGCAGGCATTGGTGATTGACAAGATTTCAGGGAATCTTCCTGTATGTCAGATTGATACTGCCGCGTTGGATTATTTGAAAAATATCCAACTTAGTGATACCCAATGGTATATGCCGGGTAAAGTTGATTTACTGTTGAGAGCTGAAGACTTCATAAAGTGCGTCTTGAAGAATGACCGCATCATCGGACCATCAGGTTATCCTGATGCAATTGAGACCGTTTTCGGATATGTCATTTCTGGTTCCGCTTTCACGGCTAATCAACAACCGCGTACTAGTAATAACTTTTTTGTTACTACTGAGAATGTTGACAACCTTCTTAACAAGTTCTGGGAGATTGAAGAAGTTCCCATCCGCAAGCACTTATCTGCCGATGAAAAGGCATGCGAGCAGATTTATGTACAGCAAACGACACGTGACAGTTCTGGTCGTTATGTGGTACCTTTACCATTTTGCCGTGACCCGCAGGATTTAGGGGATTCTTTGTCTACAGCAATGCGTAGATACAACGCCCTGGAGAGACGATTTAATCGGGATAATATATTACATAAACAATACGATGAAATCATACGCGACTACTTGACGAAGGAATATATTTCCGTAGTGAAAGATCTGGATACTGATTCCAGCTCGTATATTATACCGCATCATCCCGTTGTCCGCGATGACAGGTTAACAACCAAGGTAAGACTTGTTTTGGATGCAAGCGCTGCCACATCAACAAATGTGTCGTTAAATGACTGCCTGCACACTGGCCCTAACCTGCAGTCAGATCTGCTAACGATCATTTTCCATTTCCGATTGTTTCCTGTAGCTATAACTGCAGATATACGCCAAATGTATTTGAGGATACTGGTTTCACCCGAATTTCACCGCTACCTTCGCATATTATACCGTTTCTCTGAAGAGGACGAACCGCAAATGTATGAATACAACCGCGTCTGTTTTGGGCTAAAATGCAGTCCTTATCTTGCAATGCGCACTATAAAGCAGCTTCTTATTGATGAAGGGTCCGCTTACCCTGCCGCATCTGCAATAGTATCCCGCAACTTATACATGGACGATTTAGGGACGTCTGTGATGGACGACGCCACTGCAATTGAACTGTCCCGCGATTTGATCGACCTTTTCTTAAAGGCTGGTCTAGAGTTGGTTAAATTCTCTAGCAACTCACGCGCACTACTGGAAACTATTCCTGAAGAGCATCGATTGACAGCTTCGGTTGACATCTCAGAGACCGATGAATTGAAGATCTTAGGATTACGCTGGTGTCCTTTAGAAGATCAGTTTTCCATTACTGTAAATTTGGACCCGCATAACATCGTAACAAAACGAACTATTTTGTCTACGATCGCCAAACTTTGGGATTTAGTGGGTATTGCAGCACCGATTGTTCTGCATGCGAAATTACTCATCAAGTCTCTCTGGTTGCTGAAAATGGATTGGGATGACCAACCACCCGCATCTATATGTAAACAATGGTTGCAGTTCAAATCTGAACTTCCGCTCTTACAAGAACTTCAGAATCCCGCGTCATTTGGGAATCAACGCACATGACTGTGTTATTACCCTTGTAGGTTTCTCAGACTCTAGCACTGCTGCATATGGAGCTGTAGTGTATATGTGTGTGTCACATTCAAGCTTTGCTCACAACATTGTGAACATTGTGTGTGAAAAATCAAAGGTATCTCCTGTGCAGGTACAAACATTGGCTAGGCTCGAACTATGCGCCGCTTTGCTGTTAGCCAAACTCTTACGTTATGTTTCTGGCAATATGTCAGATAAATGTCACATTTCAAATGTGTATGCTTTTACGGATTCTAGTGTAACCTTGCAATGGATACACTCATCGCCGCAACGATTTAATGTATTCGTTAGCAATCGTATAGCTCAAATTAATGACTATTTGCCCGCATCGCATTTCTACCATGTCTCTGGTAAAGAAAATCCGAGCGATTGTTTATCTCGTGGCCTTACCCCAAAACAGTTGATTGACCATCCGCTTTGGCTTCATGGTCCCGCATGGGTCAAAAAACCCATTTCTGAATGGCCTCTTGACCATTTCGTATTTGACGATCAGGTTAATCTAGGGAATGCAATAACCGGAAAAATATCGTAACCGGGTTTCCTATCAGTTATGATCGTAAAATAACCGATAACCGGTTATAACCGGTTATTTAAAAAAATATTAAAATAAGAAAATAATGACGTAAATATTGAGAAAAAAGAAGATAATAAGCTTCTATCATTACCTAAATCAACAGTCAAAATAAAATCACGTCAGAAATCAGATATCTAACACAAAAAGTTAAGTTTTATATTCATTACAAGCAACGATAAAATATCTAAAAATTTTAATATTCTCAATCACAAATGTTCAAGGCTTGTTTTGTTGTTATTTATGCTAAGGGAACAAAAAGGACGACACTCTTACCGTAATCTCTGCGTGTGTTGATGACTATTAGTCACTAGCTACGTAAGTTCATACAATGATTATTTTTACTTGACGAGGCACTATACCATACTATTCATACCATACACGTATTATTTAATTAAACATCCAGTTAACGTACTTCAGCATGCAATATGTACAGTATTTAGAGTTAAATATACGCTGAGCGATAAATAAAAAGATCGTGTTTTTGTAAATTTTAAGTAAGCGTATGCTTATTTAGCATTAGAAGAAATAACCGTGAAATAACCGTATCCGGTTCTGGCACTTCCAAAACCCGGTTACACAATTAGACCAAAATAACCGGTTAAAACCGGTTTATACGGTTTCGGTTATAACCGGGTTGCATTCCCTAGGTTAATCCACCTGAAGTTAAAGCCAAACCGCAGGTGTTCTTGACTACAGAGAAAGAAAAATCGTTTTTACACGAATTGGCATCGCGATTCTCCTCGTGGAGTTAATTTCTTCGTGTCATTGTGTATATTTTGCGCATTGTCAAGAAATTGAAGCGATCAGATTGTGTTTCGCCTTCGGACGTTCAAATTGCCGAAGAAACTGTTCTCAAAAAAGTTCAATCATTTCACTTTGGTGAAGATATCAATGACATTTTAAATAATAAAGCACCGTCTAAACGCATGCGCAAATTACTTCCTTTCATGAAAGACGGTCTTCTGCTTGTTGGCGGTCGATTAAATAAATCTGAACTTGATTATTTTGCAAAGCATCCAATTGTGCTGCCTAATAACGACCATGTTGTGGATTTAATTATTGATGCATATCATCGAAAATATTTACATGTCGGTCCAAATCTGCTGATGTCGTTGTTGCGACATAAGTATTGGATTATTTCTGGTAGAAATCTTGTACGCAAACGCTTTCAAATGTGTGTTCAATGTTTTAAAGTTGATCCAAAGGTTGAACCACCGCTAATGGCTGATTTACCGACTTGCCGCGTAACAGAAGCAAAATCATTTTTGCATACTGGCGTAGATTATGCTGGCCCTTTACCGATTCTACTGAGTCGTTATAGAGGAGCAAGACAGCAAAAGGCGTACATTTGCCTTTTCATTTGTCTTGTTACACGCGCAGTTCATATTGAACTTGCAGTAGATCTTAGTACTGCTGCTTTCATTAACGCGTTCAAACGTTTCATTTCACGCCGAGGTACCTGTTTATACATGTACTCAGACAATGGTACTAATTTTCTCGGTGCAAAATCTTATTTTGATGAGTTGTCTAAAATGGTAAATTCTAAAACCTATAAGACTGCATTGTCTGACGAACTCCTTCAAGAAGGTATCACTTGGAGCTTTAATCCGCCAAGCGCGCCACATTTTGGTGGCTCATGGGAATCAAATATACGCAGTACTAAGTTGCATTTGAAACGCGTGATTGGAGATCAACTGCTGACTTACGAAGAGATGGCAACTGTTTTGACGCAAATAGAAGCTGTCTTGAACTCACGACCCTTAACTCTGCTGAATGCAGATCCTTCCGAACCTACTGCATTAACACCATCACATTTTTTAACACTCGGTCCATTAAATTCGTTATTTATCGCTGATGTGTCGAACGTTTCGACTAATTTAATAAAACGCAAATACTTACTTGATAAAATTATTGAATCCTTTTGGAAACGTTGGAGGACTGAATATTTGCATACTCTCCAGATGCGTCAAAAATGGAATACTCCAACTAAACCTGTAACTAAAGGGACTGTTGTCTTATTGAACATAGACAATGTTCCACCGTTAAAATGGCCATTAGGTGTGATCGAAAATGTTTTTCCTGGTAAAGATGGTGTTATTCGGGTTGTATCTGTACGCACTACTTCAGGTACTTATCAAAGACCTGTGGTAAAAGTTTCGCCTTTACCACTTCAATAGACATTGTTTATTTATATGTCACATAAGTTTCTGTGACATTCTTAAGAAGTTCATTCTTTATTTTAACTTTCTTTTCGCGTGGTTATTCTTTATCATTATTATGCTCTTTGTTTAGTAGACGAACAAAGAGATGTTTGTCCTTCTAGGCGGGGGGAATGTTTAGGCCTGAGATAGTATTTATATTACATTATGAAGTATCCGCAATAACCAACCTGCGTGGCGAGTTGGCGACGTCTATGGTCGCCAAAAATAAGAAAAAAAAATTATCTCACTGTCATTGTCAGTGCGTGTCGTCGTCGTCCAAGAATAAATATTATATCGCTTTTTAAAATAATAAATAATAATATTATCAACACCATCACCCGCATAAAATACTACCTACATTTCGATTGTTGTTCCTGTTTCGGTGCCGCAGCTTATAAAGGTTAGTGGAACCTCACATTGTGTTATAAATATTATCTCTAGCTGTATTCTTCTCCGCTCTTTCTTTTTTTTTTCAAATTTTCTAGGATGCCCACGAACCAGGATTTACAGTCCACTTAAAGCTACACCAGATATCAAGTTGAAATTTAAACCATATACTCAAGTCTCTAATCCCTTGAAGTCGTGAAAAAAACAATTTTCTAAATTAATAAAAAAAAAAAGATACGGCCGTATATTTATAGTTCGCCACTCTCAAGAGAATCAAAGTATATAGGGTACTTTCCGTTGACCTAGAACTATGAAATTTAGCAAATAATGTCGTCTTATACCACCAGTACAGGTAATTATCTGAAAACTATACATTTCTAATTAAAACATAAAAAAATGTGGTTTCAAAAGTTATATGAGGACTACCCGTTTGGATTAAGTTTACACCTCATTTGTATGCGGGGCTATACGTACCAGGTGCAAAGTTAACTTAACCGGGTCCTAACAGTTAAGATGTGATGAGAAAAGTTAAAATTTGTAGGGAACGCTCGATGCGCGAGTTCGACTCGCACTTGACTGGTTTTTTTTGTCAGTAATACTTATTTTACTTTAGTATTCGGGTCTTTTTGCCGTTCCCTACGCTGCGCTGACGAACGTTGCAGTACTTTCAATATTTTATTTTTCATTGAAAATAGACAAATTTATATTTATTGTTAATGTTTTTAGAATCTGTATTAAATTGGCTTTTGGATAGTATTTTTTATATACCAAGTTTAATACAAAAAATATGAAAATATAAGGGTTTGTTTACATTTTGTTAGTACTGAAAGTTTGTTATTTTAAGGATTGCGTCATATTTTGCTACGGGATCCTAAAAACTGGCACAGGTAATGAATCGGGAATCATCTAATTACCGGATAACGCCACCAAACTTGACTTAAAAGTCCAAACTAATCCGCCAGATTTTTTTTTCTGAACGACGGGAGCACAGTATTTTGAACCCCCCCTCCCCCCTTCTGACGCGGTGTTCAGTCTGGCTACCGGGTGTTTTGGGCTCAAGTAGACGTGTATAATACCCGTGCCAAATTGCATTGCTGTACTCCAAAATGTCATACTGTTTCCCAATAGAAAACCAACTACTAGGCATAATCTGACTTATGTTTATTACTTATTCAATAACGTAAGAATCATCAAACATTTGAAACTTGACCAAAAAGCAAATTTGACGAACTAAAAGGTTGGTTATCCCTTTGTCTGACTTATGTTTATTACTTATTCAACAACGTAAGAATCATCAAACATTTTAAACTTGACCAAAAAGCAAATTTGACGAACTAAAAGGTTGGTTATCCCTTTTTAGGGTTCCGTACCCAAAGGGTAAAAACGGGACCCTATTACTGAGACTTCGCTGTCCGTCCGTCCATCCGTCCGTCCGTCCGTCCGTCCGTCCGTCCGTCCGTCCGTCTGTCACCAGGCTGTATCTCAACAACGGTGATAGCTAGACAGTTGAAATTTTCACAGATGATGTATTTCTATTGCCGCTATAACAACAAATACTAAAAATAAAATAAAATAAATATTTAAGGGGGGCTCCCATACAACAAACTTTTTAAAGATTATATATATATGTATAGGTACGGAACCCTTCATGCGCGAGTTGGGCTCGCACTTGCCCAATTTTATTTTAGTTAAACGTGAGAAAAATAAACCATTTGATATACATCCCGATTACAAAAGCTCGCACCAAATTATTTGGAATTAGATGATGAACATGTAATACATAATAGAAGCAGGAATGCCATTTTTGTCAGAATGCCTGTCTTAAGACGTCACATTTAATGCCGGATAAATAGTTCAGTGCAGAAGTTCCGATATAATTTATATAATATCCCAAAACAACTTTAAAACCGTTCCGAAATCTAGGTTGAAATCATAAATTAAACAGACCCCATTGTTCGGCTCCAAGTAGTGGCACTGAAGTGGGACACTCGGGCCTTGGCAAGAATTCTGCTGTGTCTTTAAATTTCCAGCTTAATTCGTATTCCGCTGTAATCATTAAGCTAACGAGACATGCTGGGTTTTGATAAAATTCGTTAGGCTGTACAAAGTGCATTGTTTTGAAAATTTATGGAATCTTTATTTATTTATTATTCAAGTCAGTTACACAGCATAACAGTAAAAACCAAATCACTGTAACTACATATATACATATAAACAAAGACTTAAAACTAGTTAGACTTAGGCGACAATGGCGTGGCTGCGTTGCGTCTGATCTGGTGTAGAATACGGCAGATTGCCCCGGAACCCCCGAAATACACCCTTTGGCTAGATGACTGCACTTGCTAGAAGTGCACGTAGGGGCGGGACTGCAGCTGGTGCAACCTTAGCAAGAAGCCAGTCTTCCGGCGGACGTACTCCCCCACATCGTCAGCCACCGCGGAGTGATGCAAGCGCGAAACATAGAGCGTCTTACTCGCCCGAACCGATCTTGACCGAATTTTGCGATTTTTATCTATTTGTAGCTGGCGGTGTAGTTTGATTCTTTAGGCGTTTGTTCCGAGTCACTTTCGTTCAATTTTTTTGTCGA
Source organism: Apotomis betuletana (assembly GCA_932273695.1). NCBI lineage: Eukaryota > Metazoa > Arthropoda > Insecta > Lepidoptera > Tortricidae > Apotomis > Apotomis betuletana. Next base: position 12,616,153 of record OW026316.1, read on the forward strand.
AATCCCTATAAATTAACTTAAGAAGCCATAGAAATCTATAGACACTTTGTCAAAAATATATGCACGTAAGTGAGGTAACGCCTATTTTTTTTTTTTTTTTTTTTTTTTTTTTTTTTTTTTTTTTTTTTTTTTTTTTTTTTTTTTTTTTTTTTTTTTTTTTTTGAGTAACGCTCAAATAAAAACGTGTCTATGATGAATTGCCATAGAAAAAATTACAGCGTGGCTACCTACTGTTTTTACGCGACTACAGCGAAGCCAAAAAGAGGGTTATAATTCGTGGAACTTGTATGTTATAGTATTTCCAAATCGTCAATTTCTTGGGTTTCACAAAAGAAAAGTGATAGAATACGTTTTAAAAAAATAACGTTAGTCAAAAAGGATTTTTTAAGGTTGCGATAAAAACTCAAGCATATTATACTCGTATGTTTTTTTTGTTTTAATCACGACCTTAAACATTTTTCTAAAGCATTCTTTACTGAATTTAGGTATGTCTGAAATTAAATAAAATGATTTATTTAGTAAGTAGGCCACAAGGGCACTTTTACAAATCAGATTGTAAATCTACCGGCATTTCCTAAGAGGAGACCAATGTATAGAAGAAAGCCAAAAGAAACTCAACAGTAACGGAGAGGCCACACTTTGCTCGATAGCCGCATTGGCAGCGATGCCCGGTACGTGCGTCTCGCTCACTCGCATAGCCGCCGCGCTCGGAGCTCTCGCTCAACCGCTCACCGCACCGCAGAAATTCGTGGCATTTCCGTAAGTATTTTTTTCGTAAATCATACTTAAAACAATCAATTCCTTTTTTTTACTTATTACATTGGTACACGTAAATGAGACGTATAGATTCTCCAAATTAATGTTAGGTATCGCAACAAAGGAACACACTTACATAGTAGGCTGATAAACACATTATCCTCATCTGTGTTACGCAATTTGGTTGATGGTGATAAATGGTGATAAGACATTAATTTTCTGGTCAGAATCAGAGTATATGAATGAATAAGAAGTGGCTCTTGATTTTGTCCATTTCATAAATGTGCTAGATTTAAAAGTTAACGAATAATATATTTCAAATTTGCAAGACGTCAAAGCACTGTCTTCATTTAATCGTAAGAGTTAAGTACTTCAATGAGTGGTGCGATCACACCGCCGCCGTTTAAAATACGAAGTCAGTACGGAATCGCAGTGAGGCATCGTATCCGTACCGTTTTTATCGCATGTCCTCCACACCGCCGCTTAAAATACGGAGTCGGTACGGAATCGCAGTGACGCATTGTATCCGTAAGTACCGTTTTTCACGCCGCTCCGCACCGCTCTGCACCGCTGCTCAAAATATGGAGACGCACCGTAAATTGAGCTGCGTCAAAGTCGCGAAATATAATTACATCGAGTTCTTATCGACGACACCACACCGGCGACGTAAATGACCCAACAGTCTCGTAAATTATTGTATTAGGCGGTTTACACTCACGTGAAATTGTCAGGAACGGCCCGACATGTTTCGAACTCGTATGGAGCTCTTCATTAGGGATGGCTGGCCGTACTCCGCCGCGGCAACCTCGTCACTGATTCTTTTGTCAATTTCACGTGAGTGTAAACCGCTTAATACACTAATTAAATAATGTCTCAAGAAAGTTTAAATAAGATTATTGGTCTCATAAATGCAGCATTTTTAACCAAAGTTTTGGGAATCGGGATTTCTCGGTTGTTGTCGGTTAACGTTTCGTTTTTCACACAGTTATCATATATTCTCGCTATCCTATTCAGTCTCTTTCGGTCTCAATTTAATAGAATCCGCCAATAAACATCATTTGACTTTGGCTTTAAAACCTAGGTGGTTATTTATCACATAATTTAGAACCTGTGCATAATGTCTCTATATGCTGGAGTATGTATTTACAAATAATCCAGTGAATAAAGGGGTTTTGCGCTCTGTGCATTATGCACAGGTTCTAAATTATGTGCTAAATAATCACCAAGGTTTTAAAGCCAAAGTCAAATGATGTTTATCAGCGGATTCTAATAAATTGAGACTGAATAGGATAGAGATAAAATATGATAACTGTGTGAAAAACGAAACGTCAACCGACAATATTCGAGAAATCCCAATTCCCAAAACTTTGCTTAAAAAATGCTGCATTTACGAGACCGTTGGGTCATTTACATGGGTCATTTGTCCATAAGAGGGCCATTTTTTCTAAAGTTACACCCCACTTTTTTTTAAAAATTTTCTATATTTTGGGTTTTTTTCTACTCAGAATCACGAGCTCTTTCGATCTAATTAGGAGAAAAAAACTGTCCCAAGTTTTTTCGTTTCATTCCGTTACCATTTCCATATAACCTACTACAGCGGTAACGGAATGGAAAAACAAAAAAATATGAATATTTTGGGACAGTATTTCTCTCCTAATTAGATCGAAAGAGCTCGTGATTTTGAGTAAAAAACTCCCAAAATATCGAAGATTAAAAAAAAAGTGGGGTGTACAACTTTAGAAAAAATGGCCCAAGAACTCGATGTAATTATATTTTGCGATTTTGAGGCAGCTCAATTTAGGGCTTGTGCACAAATCACGTGAGGTTCAATAGGGGGAGGGGGGGTCACGAAAAAATCACGAAATATCACGTGGGGGGAGGGGGGGTATAAGGAGACCTCACGTGTATTTTTCTATAGTGAACGAACTAAGAAAAAATCGATATTTTTTCTCGGTTTTGTTAAAAAATAAATCTTAACTTGTTAAATACTTCAAAATAGCGAGTCTATTTTTCGAAATTTTGGCAAAAAAAAATACACGTGAGGTAGTGAGGGGGAGGGGGGGGGGGGTGTTAGCAAAGAACCTCACCAAATATCACCAGGGGGGAGGGGGGGTCAAAAAGTAGCCGAAAAAACCTCACGTGATTTGTGCACAAGCCCTTACGGTGCGTCTGCATATTTTAAGCAGCGGTGTGCAGGGAATGCGATAAAAACGGTACGGATACGATGCGTCACTGCGATTCCGTACCGACTCCGTATTTTAAGCGGCGGTGTGGTTGCACCTTTACACTGTCACACTACAAGTCGTTAAACGAATTAAACGCAATCAAGAAACAAGTAAAGTAACAATCCAATAAAGAGGAATAAGCAATTAATTCCCATACAAAAGAAAAGGCAACGCCCTAAAAACTGGACAATCACCAGAGAATCAAACCAAACAACACTTTAATACGCAACCAACAGAGTTCCAATGCTTCTGTTGAGATCCAAAACGATACTCATGCCATTAATGATGGAAGCTAATGTCCAGTAAAGCAAGATCTGGCAGGATACGAACAATCTCAACCCGTTGGTGTTGGCGATAGAAATGCGGCGGGTCTAGGTATAATGGTTGATGTTACCAAAATAAATGGCACTAGATCACGTGATATGACGATTTGTCGTGACGCCTAAACGATTACACGGATCGTTACTCATATTACCACCTTTGATAACATCATTTTTGCTGCCCTTACAGTATTTATCGACGGAGCAGATGCTTCTATAGTAGAATTTGGAATAGCTGATTTAATAACCTTTAACACGCTAAATTTTAAAATGAAAGATTAATATCGTGATACAAATGCGTTTGTGAACCATAAAATGGAATAGGAAAGCGTAAAGTAAATTAAATTTCTAAAATTTGATTTTTTATTTGATATCCTACACGCACCGTACCTACACGTACAATCTGTAGCAAGATATTATGACCACGCCAATTATGAGACAGATTATTTATTAACCCTTGCATTTTAGCATAATGAAGTATATTTACACGTTACTGAAATGATAAAAGTCAAAATCTGAATATTGTCAATAAAGACTTTGTCAAGATTGTCCCGAAATCACAAACTGACGTGGATTTCATTGCAAATTACATCATTTTAGAAATAAAATGACTGTAATTGTATGCATTTACGGGGTTAATTGATATTCTATTTATTTATTTAAACTTTATTGCACAGAACAAAAGTCAGAACAGTCAAACGGCGAACTTAATGCCAAATGGCATTCCCTACTAGTCAAACATACGGGAATGCAATTTCGCCGTTTGACTGTTCTGATATCTAAATAAATTATTATCAAAGCACAATAATATTGTGCTTTGATAATAATTTATTTAGATATTTTTTGTAAAATCTGTTTGGCCGTATGTTTGACTAGTAGGGAATGCCATTTGGCATTAAGTTCGCCGTTTGACTGTTCTGACTTTATATTTGAAATCGTTGCACCAGAAGCGTTGGTAAGTAAGCGCCCAGAAGAATTTAATTAAAATATCTATATTCGAATCTATTTAAAATACGTAGGAGTACATAACAAAAACATGAAACTAAAAAGCCTTCAAAATCTTGGTTTCGCGTTGCTCCGTTTATATCCCCTTCTCTAAGCTGTGGTTCTTTATCGGGTTGCGGGGTTAGGAAAGATAGTAGCATGTCCAGTGTAGCCAGACACGTGGGCATGATCCGATTTGGGGGCAGAGCGAAGCCGTATTCCCCTTGGTCAGGCAGTTCGATCGTTAATGCGTAACTGAAAAAAATATATATATATATTAACGGGTAATCATACACAAATCGACCTAGTCCCAAACTAAGCAAAGCTTGTACTATGGGTACTAGACGACGATATACATAATATATAAATACATATAGATAACATCCATGACCCAAGAACAAATATTTGCACAAATATTTGCCCCGGCCGGGATTCGAACCCGGGACCGCCGACTCAGTAGAATACAAAGAAAATCTGTCGTCCCTAGCTCCTCCATACTCGCAAAGATAACCGAGACGAAGTTGGCCAAAGTATTGGTTTCTGCGTCTAAGTGCCCCTTCCCACTATCATATTCGCCCAACCTTAGCCAACTTCAAGAGTAGTGTGGAGGCGATATATAAATAAAAATGAAATCATCAGTGTAAATGCGCATCTTAGGCTAATACGCTTAACCATTTAAAAAACATGACGCAGAGGGCGCTCTAGTAGCGTAGAATTATGGATTAAAAGATTTGGTGATTGACGTAACGATATGATAGCTCAGTTGGGAGGGCACTACGCTGGAAAAGTAGGGTCGCAGGTTCAAGTCCTGCAGTGGGTCATATTATTACATTTTTCTTTTGTAATTTACTTTTGTATCGATATTTATAAAAGTAAAAATGAATCAAAAATTAAAAATGTTGTAATTTGTAATCCGTGAACTGATATGATTAATAAGTAAATAAATATCGGACAAACTCTCATAAATTGATGTATACATAAATATACGATATATCGTTTATTTATCTATCTAGTACCATGTACCATTTCATATATTTAAGTATATATTTATCTATATCGTAGTAGTAGTTAGTAGTAGATGACGAGATACATAATAGAGTATATATGTAGATATATATATATATACTTAAATACATGGAACAACCATGACCCAAGCACAAATATTCGAGTTCATCACACAAATATTTTCCCTAACCGGGATTCGAACCCAGGACCGCCGGCTCAGTAGGAAGGTGCACTACCAACTGCGCCAAACTGGTCGCCACACACACAAATCAGTTAAAATAGGTTTAGAGAATTATTCGTTGTTGAAGTTGTGCTCTCATGAATAAACCAGTCAATCATGAGTAATAGTTAAAGGAATTGTGGCTGTCGAACGAATGATTAGGTTGCTGTTTTTGTTATAATTATAATTTTATTTATGTTGAATATTATGTATATGTATTTATATAGATATTATGTAATATGTATTATATCGACTGTTACCTATCTCTCTCTCTCTGTTGGTTTTTGCATTTTCATGTGTATTATTGTATAGTTATAGTTACTCCTTTGTATTGTACATGTTGCTTGGTTTGCCTACCATTTACATTTGTTTAACACTCATTTGCTCAAGGGTTAACTGGAAGAGATCCCTTAAAGGGATAAGTTCGCCTTTGTACATGCTTATTCCTTTGTAATGTGTTTTTCTTGTTTTTATGTACAATAAAGTGTTTACATACATACATACATACATAAACCTTAAATATACCTACAGACGCTATACTTACGGAACATTCATAGATTTCTTTACCCAATCTGCACTTATCCCTGATGCCTTGTATCCTGAGAAAAGAAAAAATGTATGAGACGTTAATTTCATTATAACTTCACAATTTACGCCTTAAAAATACTAAAACTTGAAGTACCTAGACACGTTTAAAACAAAATAAGCAAAATAATTTATTGAGTAACTTTCATTAGATTACAATATCTGTAATGGTGCATCTTTTAAAGTTTACATAATACTTGTGCTAAGAGAACACCCACGTTTAATAAATACCTTACTTTGCTAAAGCGTACCAAATTGAATTCGATAACTTCTTAATCAATCACTTTTTCTCAAAAAATAACTAACTATAATGGGGAAATGAGCATAATAATTTGTTGATTTTTTTATAAAGACGCTAAGTCAATTTCGACACAATTTATATGCGACTACCACTGAAGAATCGACCAAACAAAAAAAAAACATCAAAATCCATTCATAATGGGCTGAATGATCGCGTAACAAAGAAATATAGTCGAATACAAATTTGACGAACGGTTGAATTGACCCTCTCCTTTTTTGAAGTCGGCTGATAAAATTGTACAATCGAAAAGTTTGTACATTGGAGATATTATGCCGTGCAGAACTCGCATATTGAATATTGTTTCTCATTGAACATACTGTACTTTAAGTCTTAAATAAAAATAAAAATATTTCTTGATTTGTAAGTATAATTAATGTCTTTGTAACCTTATCATGCCCATGGCTGGACGAATTTTAAATATGGCTAGTACACGACCCTATTGCAGGAGCATAAAATCGTGTTCAGATATTTTTGTTCTCGTAAGTGTGTAGATGTAAATGAACTCGACTGTACACAGGTTACTTTCTGAAGTTTGTCTCTTTTCCCCGACTGTAAATTATCAATCAAAACAAGAAAGTTATGACCTTCCTCCGTAAAAAAGAAGTCACCTAGAAAACTGTAAAGTAACTGACCCACGGTATCATGAGAAGTTCCCGTGCTCCACGAAATTCCGTAGTTTTCTAATGACCGCTTTGCTGCTTTATCAGCCATTTCTTTCTGAAACAAGGATAATTACATAAATACAAATTAAATTACTAAAACTGGCCAGGTGCGAGTCTGACTCGCGCACCGAGGGTTCCATACAAACATCCCATCTTAACTAGCGGGGTTACGTTTGCAACTGTGTATGGCGCCGCATACAAATGATGTGCAAAGTTAACGCAACCGATCACGATTGTTGTTAAGGGAACGCCACTTAAATATTTGTTTTATTTGTTTAATTTCAACTAGACAGTTACTATCACGGTTCATGAGATATAGTCCGGTGACGGACAGACAGACAGACAGACAGAAGGACGGACAGACGAGTCTTAGTAATAGGGTCCCGTTTTTTACCCTTTGGGTACGGAACCCTTGAAGAAAGTAATCAGTAGATCTGCTATCTATTTGTTGACAGAGCGAGCGAAGGGTCGTCATTTCAGCTTGCACAGAAACTCTTTCATATGTCCGGATGTTCGTACGACAATTAGATAGGGAATTAAATAACATACGCAGTTTTAGATGGGAAAATGGATGGGTGATTCTTTTTATATATGTCATAAACTAACATGAGTACTACTGATACTAAGAAGGTTGGATAGCTATAATTTATAAACTATTTAACAGAATTCAAACCCGGTTATTTTATCATAGTAACACCGGTTATAACCGGTCATTTGTATGGTAAAATAACCGAGTTTGCATGCCCTAATGACAAGTTGTCCAGGGAGCCTATGATGGTTGCGTTTATCACGTGATAAATAAGTGACAAAGCATCTGTCACTCACACTCGCCTTTTGTCAAAACGTGACGGATGCTTTGTCACTTATTTTCCGCGTGACAACCGCAACCATCATAGGCCCCCTGAAGAAGATAAAAAAGTACAAGGAGGAATATGAGAAAGAGAATTAAAAAGTCGATGGTAGCTTACCACTTCTTGGAAGTTATCCATATGGTCCGTATGAAATGAATAAGGGATGATTAAGTACTGCCCATACGAATGAAAGGCCAGATAATATTTGATATCTCTGATATGTTCTTTAGCAAATGTTGCCAATGCAGATGACTCTTTCTCGGAGAAAGCGGATTCGCCACAGTGAACTTCGCTATTCTTATCCTTTGAAGTACCAACCTCTGTAGGTATATACAGAACCAAGATTACAATACATTAAAAATAAAACATAAAGCCGTGTACGTACGAAAGAACAATAACCTACATGAAACATTTAAAACACCCATACAAGTAGCTGGTCATCATGAGACCCTCATTTAATGGGTGATATATAAAATGCTACTAAAACTGAATATTACTACAAAACTTTGAATTCTTAGCATCAATATTGGCTGAGATGGGTCATTATTCGAGCGTTTGTTCCGAATCACTTTCGTGGTCAAATTTTTGTAGAAGTGGCTGCAGATTTCGATTTCGTTTCTGGTCAGGTATCTAAGGTTACCGGACATCTAACACATATCCGAAAATGGCATCAAAATCTACGCTCAATTATTCCAAAATATGTCCACGAAAATGAGGCGGTTGAAACGCTCGAATAATGACCGAGATCTTGTCACTTTGTTCTAATTAAAGCTGAATATCTTGGAAACGATTGGCCCTGTTTCCACCAAACATAGCTAAGAATCATCTCGACGGAGACATCTTTTGTTAAAAAAAAAACCGCACTCAAATTGGTCCATCCGTTTGGGAGCTACGATGCCACAGACAAACACACAGATACGCATGTTAAACTTATAACACCCCTCTCTTTTCATTGGGGGTTAAAGACATGGTGAGCACGAACGTCGGACTCTATGAGCCGTCTTGTTGTGTTTGATGTTTGTTAGTGGTACGCAGGTGCGAACGAAGTGTTCCAAGCCTGTTTTGTTCGTTCGTATGTTGGCTTCATAGACCGGGAGATAGTGACACAATTTACTTGGTCATTTGTAACTGTATGGCGGTTCTTCAGGGGTGTTAGTACGCAATGACAAAAAGAAAAATGATGGTCATAGCGCTGGTACCGGCGGCCCAATCGCGTGGGCGTTAGTCGAACTCGTCGGATAAATTACGAGTGTCAAACGATTTGTACCACAAAAATTTTAGTATTTTCCGATAGCCCATAAAAAACATTTAGGCGGTAGTGTCATGTCATACTTCTCCGGTGTGACTTACAGCCCGCCATATCGACGCCAATACGTTAATTAAAAAAACACAATTCAACCATTTGTACCAGGCTAATTTTTGCACAGTTAATCATCGTCGTGCAGCCATTTACGAAAATCACTATGCCATACTTTTCCGACGGTTCTAAATGGCCGCCATACCACCGGAAACCCCTGAAGAACCGCCATACTGTTACAAATGACCAAGTAAATTGTGTCACTATCTCCCGGTCTATCAGGATAAAGAGCGGCCACGCTGCACAAAATACGTTGAAACTGCATTTATCGGACTCATCTTCATCGGGCTTAATTATGATTTGTCAGAAATACACTTCACATAACATGACTGTTTCGCAGAAATACATTTAGTCGACTGATGACTTTGCACAAAGGTATACTTAAACTGAAAAGTAGCTTAGGTTAAGTTAGAACTGCGACACCTATAAAACTAACAGCTAATTGTATACTAACGGAAACTGCGAAAGGTAATAATATTTGGCTTATTATTTTCGCGGCGACAGAAAAATTAAAGAGCAGCAAACTATTTGCAACTAAAATAATAACTTGTCAGCGATTAAATATTTTGGCAATCATTTATATTAAATGAGCTTTAAACTAAGGATATTTTAAAATTCAAATAATGGCAGCTACTTTAAGGTAGCAGAAATAATAAACAAGATTACTGAAATCATAGGTGAGGTACTATAAATAATGACTTGGCGACTAATATTAGCAGAAGGATAATAAACTTTATATTAGTGGCAACTACAGGTCTCCATCTAAAAAAGCATTTTGGGCTTTGTGTTGCTGGCAGCTTAAATATTAAAATGGGTACTATATAAAAGTAATGGGGAGTTATTTTTTTAGTTTTCGAAACCATAATTTAATGAAAACGGCCATAAGCGTTTTTTAGGTAAAAATGTTTTGCCCATACAAAACACGCTTATTTTAGTCCGAATCTAGCTAAAACACGCTACGCTAAAATAAGCATTGCATTATCATAAGACTTGCCTCAGAACCGAAGCTGTCAACCCCGATTCCACGTGGTCTTGTCTGCCCTACCCCTAGAGTGTATATAAAAAGCCGGAGGCGCGGAGGGAGAGCAGCCCTCGCCCGCCGTGACAAAGCTCGGGAGCCGTGCGGAGCGGAGCGGCTGAGGCTGGTCGCCGAAGGCGACCAACAAGCCGAAGCTGCGGAACGGAGTACGGGCGACCGTGCTTTGCCACGCAAGGGCGGAAGGGCTGCACTTCCCGCAGCGCCGGAGCTAAGGCAGAGTCTGACACAATATCCAAAAAAATATTGTCGGTTTTAGGAGTCCATATCTCGGTAATTATTAAGTTTAGAAAACAGTTGTCCATACAAAACACGTTTATTTTAACGTATTCTATACGATAGAATCATAAAAAATTGGTGTCAATATGACATCACACCTGACGAAAAATTGACCAAAATCAGAGCCACTAAATAAAACTATAGACCAAAATTATTATTTATACATGCAATTTTCAACTTTGATTAAAGCTCTTAAATTGTCGCACAAAGTATTTTTTTTATGACCTTGATTTATTTTATATGTAATCTCCATTGAACAATTAGAGTAGGCCATTTTCAACTTTTTATCCGCTGTCATGTTGCCGCTTAATTAGTTAATTCAGTCGCCAAAACAATAACTCGATGCTAGTTTATATTGAAACAAAGCCGAAAATTGATTACTTAGCTGCTACTTTTTACTTTAATAGTCTCCGCAATTAGTCGCCAACTTATTATTTTTGCTATCCCCTTTAATTTTTTATAAATCCCTAAATCTGATTAATTTGTCGCCGCGTTAAATACATGCCATAATATTTCTGCAATACAAAGATATGTTAAAATACTTTTTGCAACACAAAACCGTGAGGAAAGCGTCCCGTTAACCACGAATCGGATCGGTCACAGCGTATACGCAACGTCCAGCTTCGGTGTGTTAATATTCCAACACAGCATTACAGTATTCACTAAGACAATGTGAAAAACAGTACGTAATGTATGTACAAAAATTACAAATGAAGATCAACCAAAATACAACAATATTATCCAATCTTACATCTATATTAACATAATGGTCGATTGACTGACCCATCGCCGCACAGACCCTCAAGCATTCTCTACAAAGAGCCATCGTATTTATTGTATGTCAATACAATAAATACAAAAATATCGCATTCTTGTGCTGACGCGAAGAGCGGCGTTGAGATGCAGTAGTACGCGGATAAGCGGAGAATTACGATGCGACACCATACGCGCTGTTGGCACTGCCAGCAGGGGGCAATGGCGTGGTCGGAGGTTCAGCTTAGAGTTGGAAAGGGAAGGAATCTTTAGGCGAACAAGACACACCAAATCAGGGCAGTCCGAACGTCAAAACCCAAAGCCCCTAATCTCCTACCGTATATCCTACTATACCATGTACGGGCATCGACAATGGACTTACTTCCAAATGAGATGCCAAAATTTCGGTTCAAATCAATCCCGTAGCCACCACGGAGGTTCTTCCTCCACATGCGATCCTGCAATACAATATTTTGTCCAGTGAAAATTGTGGTAATAAACAAAAGTAAAACCGTAGAAACATATTATTTATTTACATTAATGTTGTTCAGTCATTGCCTGATGAAATTATATTCGTGATCAATAACTTACTTACTTGGCTCTGTCACTTGCAGGGCTTCGCTTGTCGCGCGACTCATCGTCACCTGTCTTGCTTGCATGGTATTGAAAGGAAAGTAACAGGTAGTATTTGTCGCGCGACAATGAGCACGTGTCACAGTTATGTGAGACCTCGCGAGTATGTTTCGAAATGGCCTACATGGCTCCGCCATTTTGAAAAAAAAAACGAATCGACAAAAAAAAATTATCGAACCTACTCAGAAAGTTTCATTAAAATCGGTTAAGAAATGTGGCCTGTAGGCAAGAACAGCCGGTAATCCGAACATCCAAAGGTCCAAACATTCATTTGCGTGACGAAAGTTACACACCCATATCTTTTGTATGTATGTCTGTGCAAATTTTTGTTACACAAAGGACGCGATTGTAGTTGTACTACAAATTTTATGAAAACGACTCATAATGCTTTCCGCGAACAAATGAACGAGTTACTGAACAGAAACGCATAACGTTACGATAGGTATGTCTATAATATTTGTATAGGTCCCTTTGATTTCTCCATGATCCCATCATCCTTTCATGATCTTATGACACTGGGAGTAACTAGAAATTACCTTTCAGACAAAAAAAAATCCAATTCGGTCCAGCAATCTTTGAGCAATGGGGGAACATACATAAAAAAATTGGGCAAGTGCGAGCCCGACTCGCGCATGAAGGGTTCCGTACCTATACATATATATATATATATATAATCTATAACAAGTTTGTTGTATGGGAGCCCCCCTTAAATATTTATTTTATTTTATTTTTAGTATTTGTTGTTATAGCGGCAATAGAAATACATCATCTGTGAAAATTTCAACTGTCTAGCTATCACCATTGTTGAGATACAGCCTGGTGACAGACGGACGGACGGACGGACGGACGGACGGACGGACGGACGGACGGACAGCGAAGTCTCAGTAATAGGGTCCCGTTTTTACCCTTTGGGTACGGAACCCTAAAAACAAATAAACTGAAAACCTGTCCCATTTTCGTCGTCAGTTAAAAAAGAAGGGGCCTATAACGTCTTAACGTAATTTTAATCATAATAATTAAGAATAGTGAAAAGTAAAATTATAATTTATGTTACAATAATTATTATGAAATGATGTGAAAAATATTTAATGAAATTCGAATATTAATTATGTAATGTTACCAATTGTATTTAAACCTCTTCCGCTGTACCTAATTAAGCACCTGCTAACACCCACTACTAACTGCATTGCTGTGCCCTAACGGGGTTCATGTTATGGACTTAACCTTTTAATGTCACATCTTATGTACTACATGATAATGCAATAAAGAATTATGAATTATGAATTAGTGTCGTTTTCTGCCGCCTTAATCTGCTGGTTAGAGTGAAGCCACGAATGCTCCATGTTCTAGGGTGGATGTGTACACAGTTGTGACGAGTTTGCTTCGACATACAGTGATACCATGCCTCTCTGCCCATAGTACACCGCCACACGAGGCAAACGCCACTGTATAATTGTATATGCCTACTGTGACCCGTCATACGAGGGTAATCCATCCAGTCATATAATTCAGTAAGATTAGCTGAAAATTTGGCAAAATGAAAGGACAACTTTTATCTATCAGGATATGTAGGTTATAGAGCCAAGTTTAATTTTATCTACTCTCCCTCCCTCTCAGGGGTGAGCGTCACCCCCCCGCGCCCTCGAATGTGTCCCGGAGCGCGGTATTTTCCACTTTAGAAGAAAACCGTGTACGATACATACAAAGTGTATAAGAACGAAATAATCCTGAATAAATTTTCTATAAACCTTTCATACATACAAAAGCGATAGCACTTATACAATCAGCGCAATCTGTTACCAAATACTAACGTTTTTAATTATTGATCTTTTTTTTCTGCTAAAAGGTTAGTTATCTCAAAAACTGCACACTTCTCGGCCAAAATATGTATGACAAAAGTGAAGAATGGACAATGTTCTTTCTAAAAATGTATAATTTATTTCTGTTACTCTTTAATTTACCGTTGCAATGCTATTTTTAAAATTTAAGTCTATTGGCCATTATGCGAAATATAAATATTCGTACTAGTTAAACGGTGTTACTTGCAATACCATAGACTTCTTATATGTTTTTCTGTAATCTACAAATATTGAACTATATCCTGTATTTTTTTTTTTAGACTTACTATTTAAGGAAATAAGGGGTGTGTGGGGAAATCGTCAAGTTTTGCTCGTTTTCGTAAATAACTTCAAACCCGTTTAATTTTGAATTATTAAATATATATATTTGAGATATTCATAATGTACTCTTTCATTTGATATGTCACACGATATACTTTGCTATTTTTTTTTCTAATTTACCCCTCAAATCTGGCCCCCATGTTTCAAATTACTTGATTTACTTTACGTTACGTTACATTTCCATATTTGGGTCATCAATTTACATACGTGTACTAAATTTCAACTCAATCGGCCCAGTAGTTTCGGAGAAAATTCGCTATGATTATAGTAGGATACCTCGTGTGTCTGTGTCAGTCCATCCGTCGGTCATAGCCAATTTGCTCCGAAACTACTGGACCGATTGAGTTGAAATTTTGTACACGTATGTAAATTGATGACCCAAACAGGGACGTGTAACGTAACGTAACCCAAATAAATAAATTTTGACATGAGGGCCAGTTTAGGGAGCAAAATAGAAAAAAAAATGGCATAGTATATTGTGTGACATATCAAATGAAAGGGTACATTATGAACATCTCAAATATATGTATTATATAATTCTAAATTAAACGGTTTTGAAGTTATTTACGAAAATGAGCAAAACTTGACGATTTCCCCACACACATCTTATTTCTTAAAATATTGAGGTTAAAAAAAAAAAAAAAAAAATACAGAATATAGTTCAATACTTGTAGATTACAGAAAAACATATAAGAAGTCTATGGTATTGCAAGTAACACCGTTTAACTAGTACGAATATTTATATTACGCATAATGGCCAAATGACATAAATTTTAAAAATAGCATTGCAACGGTAAATGAAAGAGTAACAGAAATAAATTATACATTTTTAGAAAGAACATTGTCCATTCTTTACTTTTGTCATACATATTTTGGCCGAGAAGTGTGCAGTTTTTGAGATAACTAACCTTTTAGCAGAAAAAAAAGATCAATAATTAAAAACGTTAGTATTTGGTAACAGATTGCGCCAATTCTATAAGTGATATCGCTTTTGTATGTATAAAAGGTTTATAGTAAATTTATTCAGGATTCTTTCGTTCCTATACACTTTGTATGTATCGTACACGGTTTTCTTTTAAAGTGGAAAATACCGCGCTCCGGGACATATTCGAGGTCGCGGGGGGGTGACGCTCACCCCTGAGGGGGGGAGAGTAGATAAAATTAAACTTGGCTCTATAACCTACATATCCTGATAGATAAAAGTTGTCCTTTCATTTTGCCAAATTTTCCATATATTGCAATCTAATTTTCTTGGATTAATAGTCTACATCAACAATATGTCCTCACCAGTAGAAGTTTTGTTAAGCAATCAAATTAACCCATAATTCCGCAACGGTTTATTCATCTACCGAGTGCTGCTTCTGTATGCGTCCCATAAGATACTTAATAACTACACTGTTTTGTGGAAATTAAGGTAACTAAGAAGAAAATACTCACAGTCGTGTGTGAATATGCATATCCATCTGGGTTTAATACAGGAACAAAAAACCATTCATACGAATAAGCAATTTTCCCAAATTCCTGGCTGGAGGAGTTTATGGCGTGTACAATTGAATTTATTAGGTACGTAACAAATGCAGGAGATATCCATTCCCTTGCATGGATGCCTCCTTCTACTACAACCTTGGATCTGTAAAGAAGCACATCTTCAAGCGTTGGCTAGATGTTGCGATGTAAAAATAAATGAATAGCGACCACACTGCTTCTTGAAAGACGACGCACCGTTAGGCTGCCTGTCCACTGAAGCGGAGTAGAGAAATTTAACCAATCAGGCTGCGTCTTCGTGAAGCCCAAAACAAATGCGTTTAAATCTGAAAAATGCGATTGGTCTATTTTACACGGCTCTACTCCAGTGTCCAGGCAGCCTACTCGCAGTGGAGTGCCTCACGTGTTCTGTTTTTGAATTGTCTTGTCTACGCCAAGGCTTGACGTTGTATAGGTTGTCACGTGTCGTTGATACCACGTTTTCTTCATACATTTGGCTGCGTTAATGCACCGTCATCGTGTGCAGCGGTAGTCGCTTGTTAATTCAATTTAATAGCAATTTTCATACATTAAGCACAAAAAAGTATTCTTTTCTTACCGACTTGCAGATCCATCTAGAGTTGGCAAGTGAACCATTACTGCAATTATGTTCCTGTCCTGAACTGTCTTTCCAATATTTACTAATTGTACTACGGTCGGATATGTAACGCTTAGATCTTTTAGCCAATCATAAATGTCTTCCAGACTATGGTAGCTTTCCCAATCGAATGTTTCCATTCTGCGTCTCACATATGGTTTGACTGTTTGGTTATCGAAGGCACTGAAAAATACTAATTGTAAGTTATATTTCATTTTGATGTCGCTATAGTAAGCTGCTGAGAAGAGAGAAGCTATAGACACCAGTACATTTATCGTTTTTATTCCCACTTGCAAACTTCGGAACTCGTGCCGTACACATTATGATTTTATAATGCCCTATTTCGTTTTGTGACCACCTTTACTAAAATTATGGAATGACTTTTTCAGTAAAAAATGACAAAACTAATTCAAGCGGTAGAGTAACCAACTTATAACATCAAAAATTGTCTTGTCAGTGTGGACAGCTTGGGAATGAGAACAAACGGGGTTTGCGAATTGTGAAAGAGATGGCAATTCCCAATTGCAGAGATAAGAAGCCTGGGTCTCTCTTCGAACGATGATACCAACATTTTTATGCCAAAAGTAATGTACCTATACCTAAAATCGGGGCTATATAAAGGAAATAAGAGAAAACACCAATAAAACAATGTCAGCATATTTTTTTCTCATAGAATATAAAGCTGAGGACACTTCTTTACCACTTGAGACTCGTACACATCTTCTGCTTCAGTCGCATTTATTAAATTATTTTCTTCGTTCGCTGTTTTTGAACCCATATTTTTTTTATTATATATTGCTTATTTGCCAAGTAAGATTACCACAGAGTGGATACCAGCTGAAAACTCCAAACGGAGACGAGGCAAATCTCACCGGCGATGGCGGGATAAGTTGCACTTCTTTTTGATGACATGGCCAAAATGCACAAAATCGGGAGGAATGGAAGAAAATAGAGGAGGCCTTTGCTTGTAAGTATAGGCTCTCAACAATAATTATAATATTGCTTACCTCTGTAAATCACGGATGACAGTGAAGAAGTCAATATTCATATCCTTAGTGTCCCGTGTAAGTTCAGCCAAATTGACTCGGCTTATACTAAACTCGACAGGTTTCTTCACAATACTGGGTCTCCTCCAGAAAGTGACATTATAGAACTTGTCCAAGTTCTTCAAGAATTCTAACACAGGCATATTGTTGGGAATGACATGGACTAAAGAATAGTCTTTATAGGACTTACTATAACAAGTTGGAAACAGGGAGAAGATAACGGCAATAGATACCAAATACTTCATAACTTTTGAATGTCACTGTTTTGTTTTGAGACATTATATCAAACAGAAAAACAGGGTGTAGATTTCATGTTTTTGGTTAAGCAAGCCATAGTGTCACTCTTGCTCCAGTTACTTCAAAATTCGAAATCCCTTGCCACAATTCGCTGACAGAAAATCTAAGGCTACGAAAGGAAACTGGGTTCTTATTTATTATTTAGCCGGGAATGGTAGCTTAAGGCTTTAGTCAATGTTACTTTACGTAAAGATTCACAAATTAACCAGGTTAGTATACGTTCGTAGCAAAATAGAAAAGAAATATTTTGTATTTTTCTGTTACGTTGTCACAAAATGTCAAATGCTTAACAGAGGGACATTACGCTGACATGGTAACTGCATCCTGTCATAGACAAGCCTCCATATTTTAAGAATCCATTGAACCCAAGCTCTATGGCACGACGTCAATGATTTCTTGATAGTTCCCTTCCCCATATCAAAAATAAAAAAAAATTAAATGGAGCTACCTGGTGGAAGAGCCTGGGAATCGAACCTGTACCTCTGGATTGCCGGTCCAGTCGAGTTCATTTACATCTACACACTTTTGAGAACAACAATATCTGAACAGAATTTTATGCTCCTGACAATATTTTCGCGCGCGTAAACCATTTCGCTACCCTAGCTCCAGAAAGACCTAACGAATTTTTCCTTATGCTTTCTTTGTCGATCTTTGCATTGTTTTACCGGGTTCGATTCCCGGACTCTTCCACCAGGTAGCTCCATTTCTAATTTTTCTTTAGGCTTTGATCTTTGTATTAAAGACCCCACTTTTTTTTATTTTCTACTCAGAATCACGAACTCTTTTGATCTAATTAAAATAAAAATTGTCCCAATTTTTTTCGTTCCATTCAGTTACCATTTCTATATTTTCTACTACAGCGGTAACGAAATATAAAAACAAAAATGTATGAATATTTTGGGACAGTTTTTTTCTCCTAATTAGATCGAAAGAGCTCGTGATTTTGAGTAGAAAATACCCAAATTATCGAAAATAAAAAAAAAGTGGGGTGTACAACTTTTGAAAAAATGGGCCAGGTACCCTTTTTTCTGTATAATGTGTAAGAACGTAAAATACCTCCCCATAAATATTATCAACTGATTGTTTATTTACGAATATAACAAATTGGACGAATCCGACCCAAATTAATCAGATCCATTTAGTTATACTGAGCAGTATAACTATTTGGACTTTTTTAGTCCATTTTGTTATATCGTATAACTAATAGTATAACTAGGTGGATAAACCCAATCTCACGTATAAAGAGCGAGTCAAGTAATTTCTGCATAATAAAGCCAGCAATATGGGTGAACAATGTTTCGAATTTGATTAGTGACAAATCGCTACTGACGTTTAATAATGCAAATATATGACCTCATTATTGACATATGGAAGCTGTTTGTAGCGCCACTGTCTCTGGGCCGGACCGACATTTGTTAGGCTATAATAATAATGTATACTTTGATACAAAATATATTATACTGTCCGATGGCATCATGTCCCCTGGAATATTATCTACGCTGTAAATTTCGTGAGAGTGCTATATTTTAGTATCACCCTGTTAATTTCAATGACACAAAAACAATATTTACGAAACAATTTTATTAAATACAATTTCCATCATAATTCATAACAAACTAATCAAAAACTTTTACAGTATCAATATTTAAAAGCAGACTAGACGATAAATAACTGCAAGAAAACAATATAAAAGGAAAAGTACTAATAATTTCTAAAATCATACAATTTTCTTTTCGTTCGAAGATTGAATTACAAACATATTTTACCGAAAGGATAAAATGCTAGCAACATATTAAATACGATTATAAATCCATTCAAAACAATCCTACTCTGTCCATCAGTCAACTCTCCTCCCAATTTGTGATTTGATCTAGGTTTGAAAACTTCCAGTAGACCGTCCATGGTCTCCATACAGGTTTTAAGGATAAGGCTCGGAGGTAAAGCAAAACCGTATTTTCCTTCATCTCGAAGTTCAAATACTGCCACGTACCTGATAAATAAACAAGGTGCTTGTCAAATTTACGTACCTAACATGTATATCCCTGCAAGGGGTTTACAACCCACGCCATATTGCGGATTTTCGGTTGTACTAAATTATTTTACTGGCAACAACAAACTTTTGGTAACTGACGTTGAAAGTCGGTAAATGTCACTGATGTAAGCAAAGAGGAAACAGGACTAAATATTCCGCAAATTTCAAGTAATTTCTGCATAGTTAAGCCAAAACTATCCACAGTGATTAAAGTCAAGTTTTTTGAATAGGATTCAGTATTTATTTCGCAAGAAGAACGAAGGATTGAGCAGCATTCCGGTAAACAATGTTTTGAATTTTGATAATGACAAATCCTTAACTGACGTTTAATAATGCAAATATGACGTATGCACATTATTGCCATATGAAAGCTATTTGTAGCGCCACTATCCTGCTAGGCTATAATGTCTCATTTATTCATGTATTGTAATGGCTAAGGTGTAAAGCTTTGATATAAACAATGCAAAGATCGACACACAAAGCATAAGGAAAAATTCGTTAGGTTGCTTGGGAGTTAGGGTGGCAAAATGGTTTCGCTGAATCGGAAATCCAGAGGTACCGGATTCGATTCCCGGTCTCTTTTACCAGATAACTCATTTAAATTTTTCTCTAAATCTTTGCATCAACATGGTTTAAGTGCTTGTCAATTCAATACATTGATTAAAACTAGTAGCGGCATACCGTGGTAGCATATCTGCAGATATTTTGACACTTTCACTTTGAAAAATATATCAAAGTCCTAACCCTATATTACAACAAAAATTCTGGTGCTGGCGATGGATGGAGAAGATTACTTGGACAGAAAAGGTTACTAATGAAGAAGTACTTAAAAAAGAAGAAGAAAGAAGTTAAGCGAATAGTAAAGGGGAAACGCTGGGCTGCTTAAGACTGCGCCGAGCGTTAGCGACTGAACCATAGAGCGCGGGGGATGCGTATTTAGATCGGCGCGCGGCCGCCATAGTAAAAATGTATGGAGAATTAAAAGCACTTTTTGATAAATCTGGACCTTCAGTACCAAACAATAATTGAAATATTTGATGCGGACAAATTGTAAAGTAAACGTTCATCTTTTTTTTTGACGTGACAACGTCTAATAAATTGATGAACGCCGGCCGCACATACGAAAAACATGACGTCATTGTAGTGAAACTATGACGTAATTGTAGCAATACTTTGTAGCGCCGTGGACATGACGTCATTGTAGTGAAACTATGACGTAATTGTAGCAATACTTTGTAGCGCCGTGGACATGACGTCATTGTAGTAATACACAAGCCTACGTCATCATGCTGTTCACAGATTCTCGAACTTTAAAATGTGGAAAGAGGGAAGAGGGAAGAGGGAAGAGGGAAGAGGGAAGAGGGAAGAGGGAAGAGGGAAGAGGGAAGAGGGAAGAGGGAAGAGGGAAGAGGGAAGAGGGAAGAGGGAAGAGGGAAGAGGGAAGAGGGAAGAGGGAAGAGGGAAGAGGGAAGAGGGAAGAGGGAAGAGGGAAGAGGGAAGAGGGAAGAGGGAAGAGGGAAGAGGGAAGAGGGAAGAGGGAAGAGGGAAGAGGGAAGAGGGAAGAGGGAAGAGGGAAGAGGGAAGAGGGAAGAGGGAAGAGGGAAGAGGGAAGAGGGAAGAGGGAAGAGGGAAGAGGGAAGAGGGAAGAGGGAAGAGGGAAGAGGGAAGAGGGAAGAGGGACAATTTACTTTCCATAATTTCCAGTGTAATTAGATGGTTATTACCAGGAGCGCATAGAGCTGGTGTTAAATCTATGTGCCTTACAATATATTTTTTATACAAAATCTCCAGTATAACATTATGCGTACCAGGGGCGCATAGAATGATAGAGGTCGAGACTACGTCAATACGAGTCTTATAAGTCTGTGGCATTGCAAAAATGAATGCCGTGCTACCAGGAGTGTATAACCCCTTAAAGGTTAATTTATAATTATATATTATTTCATGAAAACTAATAATTAATGTTAGTGATGGGCTGTTATTACTAGGGGTACATAAGACAAATATTTTCAACCGTATTATGTTTTGTGATTCAACAACAAGTTTGTAAACTACGTTGGTGAGGTTGCCACTACCCCTTCAGACCCACCGTACCCCTGGCCATACCCCTGGGGGTACGGTGGGTCTTTTAAAGTTAAACGATACCACTGACTACTAGTGATGTGATGTCGATGTCATCTATAGCTGAAAGTAATAAAAACAATCAAGGTTACAGGTAGCTACTATATTTTTTGTTCTCAATTTGTTGAACATATATTTTAGCGTAATTAATAATAATATAAGCATCCTTCGGTGGAATCAAAACAAAACACACAAACTAGTGCTGAAAAATAATTAAATGAATATTTATACGTATAACCTACATAGGAACCTTCTGGAAGCCACTACACTACATACCTAAATACGAAAAACTAAATTCCGATTATCGGAATCACAAATTTCATAATACCGATAATTATAATTCCGAATGTTTTAAAACTCCGACTATACCTAAGTATTTCGATTTTTATAAATCCGAAATTTCAAAATGTCTCACGTTTACAATCACGGTTTTCAAAATTCCGAATTTCAATACACCGAACGAAAGAAGTCCGAATGAATAATAATCCAAAATATCAAATATACGAATTCCGATTATAAAAAAACCGATTTTCAAAACTCCGAATATCATTACACCGACCAATAATAAACCCGACTAATCAAAAGTCCGAAACATCAAAATTACGAATTGCTGTTATTAATAACTATAAAATACAAACCTTTTTTTTTTTTTTTATACTACGACGGTGGCAAACAAGCATGCGGCCCGCCTGATGTTAAGCAGTTACCGCCGCCTATGAACGCTTGCAACGCCAGGAGCATCACGCGCGCGTTGCCGACCCTTTAAGAACCTATTTACTCCCCTCTTGAAGAACCGAATACTGTAGCCCCCGGGGAAAACCTCGGCAGGGAGCTCACTCCACATGCGAAGCGTTCGCGGTAGGAAGTTCCTCTGGGACCGGACAGTTCTCGACCATTTAGGCTCTAGCATGTGAGGATGAACACCCTGCCGATGGCGAGCGGTGCGGTGGTAGAAGGTAGCCGTAGGCATCATGTCAAACAATTCCTCAGAACCCTAAATATGTGAAAGTTTTTCGGGCTAACGGAGGCCTGCTTCAAGGTGAAATAGGTAAGCGAGAGCCGACTCTTGGTGAAGAATATGCAAAATCGGCATCAATTGTACTTCATTTTTGTTGATGTTCGTATTTATATTGTGATTCCAACCTTCAACAATGTTATTGTTATTAAAATTCCTGATGGATACATCACTCCAAAAATGGATCTTGTGAGATTTGGTTTTTCTTACTAGATCCTTTTATTATTCTAAATGGATCTACCGGTAAAAAAAGGTATCATTAGATACATCACCTCGAAATTGGATCTAATGAGAAAAAAATGTCTCACTAGATCTACCGTGGATCTATCAACTGGATAGTGCAATACCGCGTAAGTAACAGCTGTCGATAAAGTTATCATTTCAATAAATTTGTTCGAATATCGGCTCGTATCTGCACTTGTTACTTACGCGGTATTGCACTATCCCCGACGATATGTAGATAATCATGCGAGAGATATGCAGGTCACCACTAGTGACCTACACTCGGTGGTACCGTTTAACTTTAAAAGACCCACCGTACCCCCAGGGGTATGGCCAGGGGTACGGTGGGTCTGAAGGGGCCACTACTAGGAAAACATAAAGTCGCCTTAAGTTGTGTTACTTTTGTTACTATAGTGGACTTTGTCTTAATTATCATTATTATCAAGTGTTTATACTGGTTTTCAATTAAGTTACAGCAACATAAGTCTATAGGAGGTGTTAGATAGATTATGTAGTTGCAACTTACCATTTTTTTTCTATATAAGCAAATTACGTTCTACGTTAAAAGGAACAACCATCGACTTGACTTTCGCAAGACACATTACAGCAGAAACACTTTCATATTTCTCCTATCATCGTCTTCCTCAACAAAATCACTCAAATAGGAATTAGTTAAGTTTAAGTTTACATGTACAATGTTTTAGTAAACAAAGTATATTTCTATAGTTAAAATTTGTGCAATTCTTATTTTCATTCAATTCCTTGTTCCTATTGTGCAATTTAATAATATTCATATCAATAAATATTCTACCGAGAATAAGACGTTGTCACGTAAAATCTTCCTTCGCCCGTAAAACCGACTTTACAGGCAACCATTTTTTTACTGAAAATTAGATAGATTTCCAAGTATAAAAAAACACTTAACGCCTGCTTACGATTTTTCAATTTTTTCCTATTTTTTCACATTTCGCTCGGCGCAGTCTTAAAACGACATGATCAGTGTTCGGATTGTGTGTCCCTGTCTAATTTGGGCTAAATGACCTAAAATGCTATACTTAATATGGATAAGCTCCGGGGATACCCGGAAACCCCCTTTTTGGTGATATTATCATTGTGATATCGTTTCGCAGTACGTTTTTGGGCAATATACTATAGACTTTTACATGGCTTTTGTAGCGTATATTTTTATAAATGTTAGTGACTATATAAATGACGGATAAATATACCTACTTTTATCCGTCATTTAAATATAGCCACCAATACTTATCAAGATATTATTATTTTATGCATGTATAATGATATAAGTTTCTACCTTTTTTATAACTGAGTAATATTTTGAAACGAAACACATAGTTTATTATTATTAGCTTTAAGATTATAAACCCGGGATTAAGTCATATTTATTTAATATTACGTTACAAAGCCCCGGGAAATTGCACAACCTAATCCAAACACAGGACATGACGGTTTTATTAAAAAAATAACACCATACAAGGAAACATTGAAGGGAAGAGAGCAAGAGAAAGACCAAGAACAGTTAGGTACATAAAACAAATAAACAAAATCGCGGATTCTCAGAAGTCACGAAGTTGGCTATGAATACGATCAAACGGAGATAGCCAGCCTACATGATGACCTGAAAAGAGGAAATCGTTATTTTTTTCCTCCTTGGATAATTATAATTTAAAGAAAAAAAATACGGTGAAGACTTACGGTATTTTAAAAGTTTTCTTGGCCCAACATGCGCTCACACCAGATGCCATATATCCTGAAACATGACTTTGTTTCAAACGTGTTTTTATTTACCTAATGAATACCTAAGTGATTTTTTGCAGTATCATAATCTGGCCGTGGAACTCTGAAGGATGATAATTAAATAACAGGTTCACAGTTCGATGAAGCACATGTGCCTCATGGGTGATTTCACTGATACGTTCATGCATCAGATATATGCCACAAGGGGGTCACTATCACTTTACAAAAAACGTTTGATAGAAAATCATTTCACAAATGCTCATTTGACCAATATACACTTCACGACTGCATCATTCACAAGCGCTTCGTATCACAAATAATAATTGGGTTTCCACATTGACATTGAAACTACCGTACTTCGCGAGTAGTGTAGTTCAAAGGAAACATTGACATCACTGATAGTGAATTAATAATTATTGATTTGTCATCGGAAGAAATACTTATAGTAATAATAAAATAAGGTAACGTGCATTGGAAACTCACCTAACGTATCAAATGCAGTTCCTATTTGATATCTTGTTCCGTATCTTTTTTTTATTCGCTGACTCACCACATCACCTATTTGTTTCTGAAGAAAAGATGATGAAGGTTTAACTTAAACTATATTAATCAGTACGCTTACCATGAATTTACAATGACTATAGTCGCTTGCGACTGCTTAAACGATTTGTATGGAGAACTTAGGGGCTCCATACACATCTGTAGTGTTTAATGCTATTATCAATTCAGTAATGAACCAGTTGTTCTCATACTTGTCAATGGCGACGAGGATGGGGTTACGAACCCACGCGTGCAAAGCACATCTTAGCGTCTTGGGCCGAGATGGCCACCCGGCTACTATAGTTTGGCTAATAAAATATTACTCAAAGTTTTGGCGGGAAATTTAAAACATCTGCGTCTGGTCACACTCTGTCTAGTAGGAATTATAGTTTTGATACTAGGAAATATTTTTGATTTTCTATGCACGCGTAAGGTACCTAAGGAGTAAGGAAATAAGTTAAATATATGTTGACGTGCATTCATAGTCGGCTCACATAATTTCTATCACTGTGTACAGTACAGTCAACGACAAACACATAATTATGTTTACACTTTCTATCCAGGCGAAAAGTTAATGGAATGGAAATAAGACCTTACATGAATCAACCAACCTAGTCCCAAATTAAGCAAAGCTTGTACTATGGATACTAGACGACGGAATACATCATATTATATAAATTTAGATAACATCCATGACCCAGGAACAAATATTCAAGTTCATCACACAAAAATTGCCCTAGCCGGGATTCAAACCCAGGACCGCCGGCTCAGCAGGCAGGTGCACTACAAACTGCGCCAACCGCGATACAAACTTTCAAAGCACACATTGAATTTTAAATTCCTGCTATTAATACATGACTTGACCTATCCTATCTAAAATACTTACCATTTCATCATAATTATCTTGATGTGTTTTCGAATACGAATATGGAATGATAAAAAGTTGGCCATAGGAATGAAAGCCCACGTAATGCGACAATGGTAATTTTTTATGAACAGATTGTACAAAGTTTTTCATATTTATTGCTTCTGGTTCAGAGAATGCATGAGGGCCGCAATACTCTTCTGATTTTTTGTTGGTTTTTGTTATTCCAACAGCTGTAAGAAGAAATAATTTAAATGACATTTTGGTGATAATTTTAACGTGATATAGGTAGGTATGTTATTATTGCTTAGACCTATACCTATAATCGAAAATGATATCATTAGTTCGGATTGGGTGTACAATAGGGTGGTCCTTATAAGGTCAAAAAAAATTTTTTTTTTTATTTTCTACGGGACACCCCGTAATAATGATCTATAACATTAAAAATGCCTATAGTAATTTTTTTTATTTTTTTAAGCAAGTTTTAGGGGTTGCTACCGCTAATAATAAAACCTTGGCTAATAGTAATAAAAAACATTTTTAAAATCTTTATTATCTATTTATTATTTCTCAAAAACAATGAAATCTACTATGTAAGACATATATTGTGACATGCTAACTTAATTATATAAGAACTTTTCGTTTCTAAATAGACAACAAAGTAGATTTTTTCGTGTTCAGGAACCTTTTTCTATAGTCTTTAACCAATAATAACAAATATTGTTTTTGTTCTTCATCATTGATATGTAACTTGTTGTATTCTTCCATGAGTGCTACTCCTCGCTCCGCAATGTCATTTATAACTATCGTCATTATCCCATGCTTCTACGCCAGTCATCAAGAAGTCAGGCGTCATTCCAGTTATCTGAAATAATCTATTTGTGTTGCTTGTGACAAAATCTTCAAGGTTTTTAGTCAAAATCAAATCACTTTCTAATGTGATTTGTTTAGGACAGTCCTAAGCCTTCACGTCGTAAAGCTCTCACCAATTTTTTTTGTGTTCTGGCTAATTTTGTCGTCAAAAAATGCTAAACCCACAAGTTCCTCAGACAAATACCACAACTGGTCCATAATTTTTTTCAGAGCTACTGCAGATATTTAAGGATTTATCTCTTCATAAACCTTGGGATCTTTTAACAGGTGGAGATCGTTGCCAGGTGCAAATGGTGCAGATTGTACTTCATACCAATATTTGGCATATATTCGCACTGTAAATATGCAAATATCTCATACGCCGTTCTGATCTTTCCTTGAAATCTTAAGTTGATCTCGAAATAAGTTTTTTTTAACGGATGTATCGCTTTTGCCATCCACCTAGCCCTATGCAAGCCTGCAGGAGCTCTGAAGGACGATACATTTTCAGTTGTACCTCCTAAGAATACAATAGGTAATCAGTTGTAACAGTTCTTTGTAATCATCTCTCGGATGGTACACCGCCAACTGTTCTTTTGCAAAACTAATAACTGCTCTTGAAATGGGTTCACAATATTTAACCATTGACATATCGGAGGAAACTGTTTTGAAGTAATTTTTATCAATATTTGCCCAGTTGTTTTACTGCAATTTCAGGTCCACTAGAAGGACCTAATGCCAAAAGCTCCACGGCTACTAACATTATGTCAAGTATATGATGCCGCAGGCCAGCCAAAGCAAATCTTTTTCTAATTTTTGTTCTGAAAGGATGCAAGCTCCGTTCCTCTGACCCGTGTTAGACGCAGTAAATTCCAACATGTAATAGTTTCAAATACGGCTGCTGCTGTCAACTCTCCTGTGTCTCGGCTTAACTTCGGAACACCAAGAAGTTGGTCGACACCTTGGCCTGATACCAAAATAGGTAATCGGTCTACTATCTCGAGACCACAGATGTCTTTACCGCGAAATTGCAAGAATAACGAGTGCGACGCGTGTGTGCTCTCTGAACGACCTGAACGTTCAGAGTGCCGAACCCGTAGCGGGTGTCCAGGGGGGAAGGGAGGGGAGAGGTGCACTTAACAAGTGTGCATACGTCGCTTGAAGTGCTTTTCAAGTTACTATTCTAATTATTATAGAATATTTATGTTTTAAGTGGTTTATGCTAACTTCGTAAAAATACAAAAAATAAAAACTTTGTCATTCAGTAGCGACCCCTAAAAGTCAATAAAAAAAAATAAAAAAAATTACAGCTTAGTTTTACATCTTGTAGAACATGATGAAAGGGTGTCCGGTTGAAATTTCAAACTTTCGATTTTAAGGACCACCCTAGTGTACAATTTAGGGTGAATGAGCTCAAATGCTAATGTTTTTATTAATATCGATGGGCAAACTATAGATTTTTACAAGGCTTTTGTAACATATATATCTTTATTAGACCTACCTTTACTATAATAAATGACGGATAAAAGTTCAGGAGTAGAAAAACAATATTATAATGTAAATAGGTATCTTTTCTATAACCGAGTTAAATTTTAAAACGAAACATATTTTAAAATTATTTTATGTATAATTATTTTATAATTAAATATTTTATAAATTATGTATTATAATCCTGGGATTAAGTCATATCCATATCAATATTACGTTAGGAAGTCCCGGACTGATTGAAATTGTACTTCCTAATCCGAACACACTGATCATCATCAAATTTCGTGATATAGTTATACAATGAGTGGTTATATAGCTCTTTCTATATGAAAGGACTATTCGCACACAAAATATATGGGGTAAAGACCTCGTTAAGAGGCCTTATTCCTTTTAAAATGCTGATTGTTGAGACATTTTTCTCTACGATCAAACATGTTTCTTAACATATTATTGATGTTATTACCTAGAACAAGGCTATTGGGATTTATTGGTATATATTTAAAACATACTCTTTGAATTTTTCATTGAATCCTGCACCAGATCAGACGACGCAACGGAGCCACGCTGTTACGTCGCCTAAATCAAATTAGATTTAAGTTTTTTGTTTTGTAATGTAATTTTGTAGTTCACAGTGCCTTGATTTATTTACTGTTATGCTGTGTAACTAATTGAAATAAATAAATAAATAAATAATAATTTTAAAAAACTACTCGAAATTGACAAAGTTCACGCGGAAAATAAGATGTTTCAACTTATTTTCCTCTGCACGCAATTAAAGCATGAAATAGCTATGTTACTACCTAGAACTCGGGGAAAACTACTCTTCACTTCAAAAAAATTGGTTGAAAATATCGATATATTTGTCATAATATGAATATTTTTTTTTAAAGGAATAAGGCCTCTTAAGTTGACATTACGTTTGACTGTACCCTTACCACGAGCCCATGAGTTTACAATGACTGTACTCGCTAACGACTGCGTAAACGATTTGTATGGAGGATGCAAGTTCTACAAAGTAACCGCTAGGGGCGCTATAATATTCTCCAATCGATTACGCTGTTGCTAGCGAGTACGCTCTCGTTAACTCATGGTAAGGGATGATCGGTGGACCGCAATTTCGTTTTTTTTTTTTTTTTTTTTTTTTTTTATGTCATAGGGGGCAAACGAGCAAACGTATCGCCTGATGGAAAGCGATTACCGTCGCCCATAAACACCTGCAACACCAGAGGAGTCACAAGTGCTTGCCTACCCGGAGGACGAAGATGGAATGCCTCTATGCTAGTAATTTCACCGTATAGTCATTTGTATTTTACAGTCGAGTTCATTTACATCTACACACTTACGAGAACAAAAATATCAGTAAACGATTTTATGCTCCTGACAATAGGGTCGTGTTCAGATATTTTTGTTCTCGTAAGTGTGTACATGTAACTGAATTCAACAGTAATATAACTAGGTAATGAGGTAAATAAAATCATTACTTCCGAAAGCTGCATCGAAATTCCTATTCACATCGACACCGTATCCGCCGCGCCGATTTTTCCGCCACATATGATCCTTTAATAGAATAGAATACTTTATTTTCGACCAGCATGTTTAATAATCTTATTAAAACGTGGGACATAATTAATTTATGTAGTAAGCGGTCTAAACTCACGTGAAATTGTCAAGAATGGGACGACATGCTTCGAACTCGTACCGTCGCATGAACGCCTTATATGCTGCGATATATCTGATGGCGACTGTACGAAGCTCTACCACTAGTCAAGTGCGCGTAATGTCTATGGATGACAAAAGTGACGTTGGAGTGCCCTGCGCCGTTGTACGCGTAGCAGCGCT
Source organism: Apotomis betuletana (assembly GCA_932273695.1). Classification (NCBI taxonomy): domain Eukaryota; kingdom Metazoa; phylum Arthropoda; class Insecta; order Lepidoptera; family Tortricidae; genus Apotomis; species Apotomis betuletana. Next base: position 12,646,494 of record OW026316.1, read on the forward strand.
GCAGCAGTCCCTAATGAAGAGCTTCGTACGAGTTCGAAAAATGTCGGGCCATTCCTGACAATTTCACGTGCCTCATGCCAAGCCTTTTATATTTATCCTCCATATCAATATGCATAAAATAACCAATGTATACTGACATGTGTATGCGAGTACTCGTATCCATCAACGTTCAATATGGGAATGAAGTGCCACTCATAGGCGAATGCGATTTCAGTCAGTTCATCTTTCTTTTTAATAGCACCGTTTCGCACTTTGAACAGCTGGTCAATTAAGTAGGTGACCACAGCTGGCGATATCCACTCCCGCGCATGGATGCCACCCTCGACTATAACTGAAGACCTGAAATGAATAAACTAACTAAGAGATGTCCGCAATTTCGTCTTACATTTTTTTCTTTGGGTGGATCCACTTTTTCATGTTGTTATTCTGTCCCGTCACCCTCCTGGTGATTAAACATATGAGAAAAGTGTTGATAATTTATAATATTGGTATTTTCAAGAGATATTCTAAATAAGAATGGGCTTATAACTGCTGCAATTACAACATGTTTATTGAATATTCTACCGCCGAAAATCGTAGTTTTAAAGAGTTACCCAGGGGACATGACCATGGCAACAAGCAACAAAGAAATATTGAACAAAGAACCATCTTTGTATGTCTAGCTATCCCTGTACCAATTTGGTTGGACGAGAGGAAACAAAAAATATGAACAACAGATTGCGCCAGAATGGCATGGCGCCGCGCGCCCATGCAAAACAAAACAAGGCCCACGTGGACTATACAATAATAAAGATTCAAGTAATTTAACAGACCTAGCATCTTAATTACAATATTGCAATAAGGTACAAGGCAAACCTCCTTTTACATCCTTCCAAAACCATTTTCAAGCATTTGATCGGCCGTCCTTCAATTGTTTTTCCAATGTCAAACACGGTGACTTCACGTGGGTACTTTTTGCTTAGGTCTGTCATCCAGGCATAGATGTCCTTGGCGCGGTAATAAGCAGTCCAGGTAAACGACGTCATATCTCGTCTAGAGTAGGTGTCCACTGTCAGATTATCAAAAGCGCTGAAAACATAATTATTTATCTGTCATTCCGCCTTTTGTACGATAAGCTTTGCTATTGTGCAATAAAAATACTTTAAACCTTTAGAACGCTTTTCCTTTCATGTCAAAATGTGGCTTATACGCCAATAGTTGAAAAAAGAAAGAGCGAAAATATACCTTATCTGTCAGTAGGATAATTGCTTTGACAGCGTCCGCCATTACCCCTGTAGGGCGATTGTGCACTACAATGAATTTTACTGTCCGGCAGTCCGATTTTTTACGGTCCGATATGGCACGCCATTAAATGTATATAGTAGTTTGTGCACTATACGTAATTTTACCATCCGACATTTTACTTTTCCCCATTCCGGACCGTTTTTTTCCACCACCACCACCACCAACATCATCACCACCACCTTCATCACCACCACCACCACCACCGTTACCACTACCACCACCATCACCACCACTACCACCAACACCACCATCATCATCACCACCACCACCATCATCACCACCACCTTCACCACCACCACCATCATCACCACCACCTTCATCACCACCACCACCACCGTCACCACTACCACCATCACCACCACTACCACCAACACCACCATCATCATCACCACCACCACCATCATCACCACCACCTTCATCACCACCACCACCACCACCGTCACCACTACCACCATCACCACCACACCACCATCATCATCACCACCACCACCATCATCACCACCACCTTCATCACCACCACCACCACCACCACCATCACCACCAGCACCACCAACACCACCATCATCATCACCACCACCACCATCATCACCACCACCTTCATCACCAGCACCACCACCACCATCACCACCAGCACCATCACCAGCATCATCATCACCACTATCACCATCACCACCACTACAGTTGTCGTGTGGTTGTGATAATTTTCTATCTTTATTATGTCATATTTATGTGCAACTAAAACACCAAAACACCAACTAGTGGTTGCAATGCGTCTGAGGCAGCCCTGTGCGTGTTACACACACACATTGACACTGACATTCAAGTTCAGTTTTTAGTAGGCAGTGTCCGCCCTGTGCCTATACTCACTAAACAACTCACTCGCTCACTCATTGTACAAATACTGTATAAACTTACCTTAACGTTACTGCAAGCATTTAATTTGGTGGTACACCCAGCCTAAATTTTGTACCTTGCCTCTTAAATAAATAAATAAATAAATAAATATCGGACAACCTCACACAAATCAATCTAGTCCCACAGTAAGCTCTAGTAGTAGGCTTGTGTCATGGACACTAGACGACGATAAACATACTTATATAGATAAATACATACTTAAATACAAATAACATCCATGACCCAGGCACATATATTCGAGCTCATCACACAAATATTTGCCCTTGCCGGGATTCGAACCCAGGACCGCCGGCTCAGTAGGCAGTTGCTTAACCACTGCGCCAGCCGCGTCGCCTCTTGATCCATGTGCTTAAGCGGTATAGCAAAAATCATAACAAACTCATCCATCATTCTTAGTGAAATTACGATTGCGTGGCGTGTAGTTTCAAAGAGAGAGGTAACCAAAAACTGCGCCGCACCTGCGAGTAAAAAGACGGACAAGTGCACAAGCTAAAACCGTTTTTTTCATGCCATATCGACCATGAAAACTCGGACTGCCGGACAGTAAAATTCATTGTAGTGCACAATCGCCCCTACCGTTTTTTTCATGCCATAACGGACCGTAAAAAATCGGACTGACGGACAGTAAAATTCATTGTAGTGCACAATCGCCCTTAGCGTTCGTTGGCGTGGTAGGCACGACAGCACACGACCAGTTTAGTGGCTCTTGGCGTTCAAAGGGTTAATGATTACTATTTTTTAGCCGGGCGAACGAAATAAAAAATAAAACAATTGAGTAATATCGTTTCAAATTAGGGTAAATCGCCAATTACTGGCCACCGTTCAATAACTGGCCACCTCATACTAAAAAGTAACTCTGTCTACCTCCCTACAAACTGAACTCATTTTAGTATATCGTGGCCAGTTTTTGAAGGTTGGCCAGTAATTAACACCTTATACTAAAATGAATTATGTTTGTTGGTGAACAGAGTTCATTTTTAGTATGGTGGCCAGTTATTGAACGGTGGCCAGTAATTGGCGATTTACCCTAAGGACGAACAGTTCAAAAGCACAACTCAATACCTAATATCAGTCTGGGTAAAAATTAAATAAAACCCACGCATTTACCTTTGTATATTATCATTTAGCGTCAAGATGGGAACATTTAGTTCTCCAGCCTCAGTCTTGACTATTACAGCTTCTTCAGGACTAGTAACAAAGTCGACAGGCGCATTCACTTTACCGGGCGGTTTCCACACATTTAAACCATACTTCTCAGTTACATTCTTCAAAAACTCCAAATGTTCTTCGTTCTCGGGAACGCTCCGCAAAAGCACATAACCATCATATCGTCTGCTCTCACACGACCGCGAACAGAGGAATATAAATAAGAGTTTAATCAACATTGTGGCGTGTGGATATAAAAATATAACGTCAACGTCTAAGCCCACTAGATCGCAGTTGCAAAATGTAAATTGCACAATAACCTCTCTCTCTCTCTCTCTCTCCCTGGCCATTATCCCATAAAGTGGTGGGGGCGGCTTTCCCTATTTTGCTTCTCCACTTCGCCCTGTCCTCGACATGGTCTTCGGAGACTTGACACTCACTCTTATTATTTTGCACTACATCTTTCCACCTCGTAAAAAAAATTAAACACTTCCGACACAAGTACCTAGCTGGTCATCATGAGACCCTCATTCAATGAGTGATATAGAAAATGCTACTAAATCTGAACATAACTACAAAATTTGAAATTCTTAGCTTCAATATTGGCTGAGATCTTGTCACTTTCCAATTAAAGCTGAATATCTTTGATGATTTTAGGCGGCAAGCGGCGCGGCGAGTTGAGCGGGAGATCCGAGCGCGACGGCCATAAGAGTGAGCGAGACCTCGCAATGCTGCCGCTACGTTAAGTTTGCACCTATCTATGGACCTACTTAGAAAAACTGATGATCACTGGAAAAGTCGAAACCAAGCGACCAAGAGGCAGAAGCTCGACACGCTGGATAGACCGGATACGCACAACCCTTGGCACTACAGTTCACGATGCTCTTCACATGGCTACTGACAGGAACAGATGGCGGCGCATCATCTGGGAGAGACTGTTTCGTGAAAGACCACGATCCTCAGCAATGAGGCAACCGACGCAAGGAAGAGGATCTATGGAGAAACAGAGAAGCTGCCAATAAACGGAGTACCTAGTTCATTTGCAGTCTGCGTGCAGTGCCACCGACTGTAGTCCATGTCGGGGCATACAGACTATTGTGCAAGTCAACCTGCCGATAGTGTCATGCCCTCTCGCTCACACTCCTTGCATCTTCTATACAGCGAGTGAGACGTCTGACCTAACTTTATGACTCCATTGGCACTTTCATTTTGGCCCGACAATAGCTGCATGATTGTAATGCAGTTCGGTTGCAGTTGATACAATTGACAACATTTTTATTTGTTTAACCATTATCGTTTATTTATTAGGTTGTTATCAATTTATTTATTTATTTAATCTTTATTGCACAAAAGAAAACTTATCGTACAAAAGGCGGACTTAATGCCATGAGGCATTCTCTACCATATCAATATTATCAAATAAAGGACAAAAAACTAAATATTACCACATTTTTACATTTTCGAACATACCCCAATTTGTGATTGAAAAATTCATTTGGAAAGTTCCTCATTCTAAAAGAGCGTAGGCGATCAGTAAATTGTCCACAGCGTGGAAAATCATACAGTTAAACTATTAATAAGGCCGATTTAGTATGGAAATTGTACCACTCTGTTCTTTTTGTGTTGTGACTGTCAAATTTACCACAAGATGCCGTCATAAAGAGGGACTCTTAAATAACGCTGCTTTCCCATTTTTGTTATATTTTAAAAACTAGTCGGTATAATCAAATAAAAGTAATAATTTTGAGTTCTGTGATATTAAAAATTAATGAAATTAGTTTAAACCGAACACCATTTATTTGAAATTAACGACCGTGCAGCTAATGTGTAGCCCATGCGCAGTATTGGAACTCATTGAAACTTGCAATCGATAATGAACAACTTTACTCCCTCAAAATAATGCCAATGTTACATAAATCCCCAACATCGTCATCAATAGATCAGAGGCACAGATGTTGGCATCGTCTCCGTATAGTGATCTGACGTATCTTGGTTTGGCGGTCATGAGCTCGTGTAACAACATGGACGATTCGGCACACATGGGAAGGAGTTCTTTGTTGGGTAGGGCGTAACCGAAAGTGCCGTCGTCACGAAGTAGGATCGTATAGGCGTATCTGTCAAAAATAAATAAATAAAATAAATAAATAGACAATCTGGCACCAATGGACCTAATTCCAGACTAAGGGTACTAGACGATGATATACATAATAATATAAATACATATATAGATAACATCCATGACACAGGCGCAAATACCTGAATAACTTTATAAAATACATGAAAAACATTGTTAGTGTTTTTAATTATGAGGATTGCCCTTGATTTCCCTGGGATCTCATCATCTGATCCTGATATGTTCACAATGGGCCACCTCCTAAGAGTAGGTATATTCTATCAAATAAAAAAAGGATTTTGAGTATCGGTCCAAAATGTGCGGAAAAATCGCGTAACATACATACAAAAAAAAATAACAGTCGAATAGAGAACCTCCTCCTTCCTAGGAGTCTGTTGAAAAAATGCACTCACTTAGCTTTCATGTGTTTCTTTACCCAACTTGCACTGGTTCCCGATATTCTTGTGCCTGAAAAAAAAAATTGGCAAAAAATCCATACTAATCCATACTAATATTATAAATACGAAAGTGTGTCTGTCTGTCTTTTATACGACGACGGTGGCAAACAAGCATGCGGCCCGCCTGATGTTAAGCAGTTACCGCCGCCTATGAACGCTTGCAACGCCAGGAGCATCACGCGCGCGTTGCCGACCCTTTAAGAACCTATTTACTCCCCTCTTGAAGAACCGCATACTGTAACCCCCGGGGAAAACCTCGGCAGGGAGCTCATTCCACATGCGAAGCGTTCGCGGTAGGAAGTTCTTCTGGAACCGGACAGTTCTCGACCATTTAGGCTCTAGCATGTGAGGATGAACACCCTGCCGATGGCGAGCAGTGCGGTGGTAGAAGGTAGCCGTGGGCATCATGTCAAACAATTCCTCAGAAGCCATCCCATTATAAAGACGGTAGAACACACACAAGGAGGCAAAGTCTCTCCTCAGACTTAAAGGCTCGATTCCATCTGTGAGTTTAGGATTGTCAACAATTCGCACAGCACGTCTTTGTACCGAGTCAAAAGGGCTAAGCTGGTATGCAGGGGCTCCTGCCCAGAGGTGACTACAGAGGTGTCTGTCTGTCTGTCTGTCTGTTACCTCTTCACGCTTAAACCGCTGAACCGATTTAGATGAAATTTGGTATATAGATAGTTTCAGTCCCGGGGAAGGACATAGGATACTTTTCATCCCGAATAAATTTAGTGCTCACGTGGGATGAGCGGGTAACACCGCGGGGCACAGCTAGTATTATAAATGCGAAAGTGTGTCTGTCTGTCTGTTACCTCTTCACGCTTAAACCGCTGCTGAATCGATTTTGATGAAATTTGGCATAAAGTTTAAGATCCGAGGAACGACATAGGATAGTTTTCATCCTGGAAATTATACCTAAAAAGATTGAAAAGTGAGTTAACATTTCTGTTGAGGTGCGGTGACCCTGTAGGAAATGTAATTATTAGACCAAAAGCACAATTGCTCTTACATTTGCTTAGGCGCTTTTAATAATCCCTTTTATCAAGTTCCAAGCGTACGTAGTCGCGGGCAAAAGCTAGTTTAACATAAAACATAACTGGACCAAATTTTAATTTTGTTGTCAATATTTTTTCTTCCGATTTCAATCAAATTTGGTGAATTGGTAAAGATGCTTATTCTGAACATGGTTGAACATTTTCCATTGAGTAACACAAAATGTATGGAAATTTCTCAACTTCGTATTTTTAATATACCTAGGTAAATGCAAAAAATAAACATGATGTGAAAATAAACAAATCTTTTAAAGGAGTGTTAAATAAATAAAAAAAAATGCTTTGCCCTTACCCGTCGTATCATATAAATTCCCGGTAGAATATTTGACATGATTCCGCAGATATAACTGGCGTACCACTTGTCTACTATAATTTTCCTGAGAAAAGAAATATATAAATTATAAAAAAAAAAAAAAAAGGAGATTTAAATACAGAGGTTCGCGTGTACCTACTTATGTAATTTGGTTATGTTGCCAAGAGAACTTATTAATAAAATGTGTTCAAGAAACCCGAAGTGTTCCGAAATTCTTGTACCTACTTTATTATATACGCAAGGCGCTTACATATAAATACATAGTAATCAAATTGCAATGAAGTTATCAACCAAATATTAAACCTAGTATAATTTTGATTTGTTATTCTTTATTTAAGTTTTACGGTCCATTAAAACATTTTTTGAGTAATTACGAAAGCAGAACAGCAAATAAGTACTCAATTTGCGTGTCACCGTCATTGTCCGAAGGTTTTTTCTAAAACCCGAATCTTTTTGAGTGCTCGTGGACTATAATGTAATTGACCGACAGTGTCTCCATTCGCCAAAAATGCTTTCGTAAGTCTGAACTCCGAACTCTAGTACCTACCTTACCTTACCTAGAATTAACGTGACCGTAAATACTCGCTAACGACGGGTGTGTAATGATCGATATAAAAATAAATGGTATAAGTATGTTTGATATAACAACATTTGGTATAATAACATTTGGTATAATGACTCATTTGATATAATAAACGTTTGGTATAATTTCAAAATATCTATTTTTATTTCGTATACTTATCATTTGGTGTAAAACTTATTGTATATAACCATCATATGGTATAACAACATTTGGTATAACAACATTTGGTATAATTTCATATGGTATAACAACATTTGGTATAACAACATTTGGTATAATTTCGCTCGTCGTCGTACCTAACCATGACTCTATTACAATTTAACTTTCATGTTTGAGCAGTTTGAGCGGGTATTGAGCCTTTAAACGTATTATATCCTTTTTTTTTTTTTTTTTTGCCACTTTTTTCCTTTTTTTCCCTCTTTTTCCTTTTTTTTTCTATCCTAACCTAACCTAACCTACGTTTCTCTTGAACTTTCGGTTTAAGTTTTTTTTAATGCGGGGGCCGCCCCCCCCTATTTCTCTATACCCTATACGTTATGCCATTTGAACGTTAGATAAAATAAACGTTATACCATAAATTCATTAGACGAAATATGCATTATACTTAAAGAATGTTATATCAAATGTTATTCGATAAAATGATCAGTAGGTATATGAAACAATAATTATATCAAATGTTGATATATTAAGTGTTGTTATATCATTCAATCATTATATCAAATGAGCGTTATACCGACTGAAATTATATCAAAAGTTGTTATAGCCATCGTTACGCACCCGCTAACGACAGCGTAATCGATTTGTATGGAGAATATCACAGCGCCCCTGGCGGTTACTTTGTAGAACTACAATTCTCCATACAAATCGTGTACAAATTATATTTTTCAAATCAAAATCAAATCAAATTATATTTATTTGCAAGAATACGGTTACAAGATCTTAAGGCTACAATAAATGTACATGCGAATTCAACCTGCATGCAGGTGTGCAAATTAATTAACATTATTAAAATTTTATATAAAACAAAAACATCAGGATCTTCCAAATCTAGAATATAAATAATACATATATAGTTCAATTATTTCAAATATTCCTTAACCCCTCGTATGCGATATCAAAAATTTGCTAATCAAATTTAAAAACTCATTAATATTTTAATGTAAGCTTTAAAATGTCCCGTGCGGATCTGCACCTAAGCATACGAGAGGTTAATGCTATAAAAACAATTATCTTGAAGCCATTTAGACAATTTACGTCGAAACACAATTTTATTTTCTATTTTAATGTCATCTGGCAAATGATTATATAGAAGAATACACATATTGTAGCAATTCTTCTTGTACATGGACGTGTGACAAGGAGGCTGATATATTAGGTTTCGGTACTGAGCTCTTTGATGTATTTTACTGGTCTCTGAACGATGACTAAAATACTGTGGATTATCCTTAACTAGTAGACAAGCGGCTTTTATGTATAGACACGGAAGTGGGAGAATATTGAATTTTTTAAATAAAGGTTTACAGCTCTCCAGGAACCAAGCAATGTACGCAGTTGCTAGCGAGTAAAGTCACTGCAAACTCATGGTAAGTGGGTACAGACGTTCGGATGCCAGGCTCTTTTTTTTATATTTATTTATTTATTTATTTATTTCTAAAAAGCATGGTACACATTTTACAACTAATTTCGCCAAACACGAAGTTTATTGGCGAGTATTGCACTCACTTTTTTAACATTAGTACCATTAAAATCTCAACTAGGACGCCTTTTAACGAAAACGATCCAATCCACACAAAAAAAAAATGATGTGAGCTGTACACTCAGGGTTCAAATTTTAATTTTTGTTTTGTGCGGGTTCTTCTAGGTCGCCTTTGCATTTCTCAACCGGTTCTCGTGAAATTTGGAGATCAGCCGTGATTTGTCGCGCGAGTCAGCATCTCCTGTCTTGCTTACATGGTATTGAAAGGAAAGTGACAGGAAGTATTTCTCGCGCGACAAAGAGTCGCGTGTCAGTTATGCTAGACGTACTGCACCTCTAGAACAACTGTCACAAGCGACTCGCGCGAGAAAATTGCTTGTCTTTTCTGTGCCGTAATGTGAGAGGGTGACGGGTAGCGCAATGTCGCGCGACAAGAGTCGCAAAGCATATTTATGGTAGATGGACACGTCAGGATATTTATATCTTTTTTTTCTGTCGACTAATTTTTTCTAAATGTTTCAAAATGGCAGGGATATGGGGGTTGTACACGTATAAAAAGTATATTTAAGTTTAAAAAAAAAAGCGTGCTCTACAGCTCACAAATGCACTGGTAAATAGTTGCCGGCAAACATCTTGAACAAAAATGGCGGATCTGCGCATGTATACACTTGCACGTAAATCGGCTACTGCTTATACAGGCCCGGACTTAGAGGGCCAGCCAGGGCTCCTAGGCACTAGGGATCTCAAAACGTGAGTAGTATTTTACGTGATAAATAAGAACATAAGTATGGTGCAAGTCTTACTTTTGGGACTGGGGCCCCTAGATTGGCTGGGCCCATAGACCCGGGCCTTATATAGCTTATGTTCAAGAAGTTTGCCAGCAACCATACCAGAGAAGAATTACCATTTCATCGAAATTGTCTACGTGCAACACGGTGTCCTCATACGGCACTAAAATCTTCTGCCCATACGCGTGGAAGGCGATGTAATATTTCAAGTTCTGCCGATGCTCCGAGATGAAATCCGACAAGGCTTTAGTCTCGGGTTCGGAGAAAGGATTCGGTCCGCAGTAATGATCGTCTTCTGGGTTTTTACTGGATGAATATTCTAAAACAAAACACCATACGGCATTATTTGATGGTCACGCTTATTTATCTATACCTATTATTACACATTTCTGGATTTGTATTAAAGATCAGTTTTCTATGGAGAGGGGTTATGATTTCAACCCTTTATTTATCATTTATGTAGGAGAAATTGGCATTATTCTAACTCGGGTAAACTTGACCGCGTTCAAGACTTACTTCCAAAATGTTCATCAAAATTTCTGTTCAAATCGACTCCATAAGTTTTGTTTCTTATGTGCTTTCTATTTTTTCTCCATAGGCGATCCTGTAAAATTATTAATTTAGATATGTAATAGTACATTATTGTCGAAGTGAGAAAAGTAGGCAATTGCTGGCTGAGTATTAATTTGAAACAGACGGTCTTAGGAGTAGGTACAGAACAGATTCTTACTTTTTAACCGGTACCACCGTCTCAAATTATGTTGAGAATCAATAACAACGATGACGATGACCTACCTTCCCTTAAAAAAACTAACACCCCAAACTATAGTCTGGCTACTGAAATATTACCTGATTTTTTTGGCGGGAGGTTTAAAAGTCTTGGGCGGTCACGCTTTGTGTAGTGGGACTTATAGTTTTGATACTAAATTTTCCGTCCACACGTAAGTTACCTACGGAAATAAGTTAAACATGTCAAACTACGACTTACCAGCCCAAGATTTTTGAATTTCCCGCCAAACATTTGAGTAATATTTCAGTAGCCAGACTATAGTTAGTTTTTATTAAAACAGTAACATCTACTAGCGTAAACCAAATGCTTATTATATTTAAAAAAATTTGGCAAGTGCGAGCCCGACTCGCGCATGAAGGGTTCCGTACCTATACATATATATATAATCTTTAACAAGTTTGTTGTATGGGAGCCCCCCTTAAATATTTATTTTATTTTATTTTTAGTATTTGTTGTTATAGCGGCAATAGAAATACATCATCTGTGAAAATTTCAACTGTCTAGCTATCACCGTTGTTGAGATACAGCCTGGTGACAGACGGACGGACGGACGGACGGACGGACGGACGGACGGACGGACGGACGGACGGACAGCGAAGTCTCAGTAATAGGGTCCCGTTTTTACCCTTTGGGTACGGAACCCTAAAAAAATCAGCGTAGTTTGGACCCGTGTTTCTAATAAAGTGTCTAACTACTTACCATTCTATGAGAATAGTCGTATCCATCAGGATTGGCCACTGGAATTAGATACCAGTCATAGGTCTTAACTAATGTCTTCCAGGCATTATAGTAGTAAGACTTGTCTGCCCGTGCTAATTCATTAATAAGGTACGTCACATACACAATGGAAGTCCATTCGTGACCATGGATACCACCTTCCACTATGACCTTGAAATAAATAATGAAATTTACTTTTTATAAAAAATAATCGACTTCAACGATGAAAAATCGTATCTCAAAGAACAACTACAGTCCTTGAGCTGTCAGATTGCGACTCGGGTTTGGGTGAAAACTGAGAAGTTCTTATCTGGATCGCCTTAAAGTGAGCGAGACAGGTATAAAACACGAATCGCTTTCTGACAGCTCACGTACTGTGCTAATTATGGAAAATTAAAGTTAAAAAAAAGTATGAGACTAATTATTGTATTAAGCGGTTTACACTCACGTGAAATTGTCAGGAACGGCCCTGACAATTTCACGTGAGTGTAAACCGCTTAATACAATAATTAAATATGTCTCACGAAAGTTTTAATAAAATTATAGTATGAGACTAATTTAAAAATAAAAAAGAAAACAAATCGGTTCATAAATGAAGGAGTTCTGAGCTAACAAACATAAATAGTAAAAACGATTTGAGAACAAGCTCTTCCTTTTTTAAGTCAGTTAAAAATATATTCTAGTAACCTATATAACATAATGTAAAAATCTAACAAAGAAAAAGAATTAGACCCTCGCTGAATTTGAACCGGTGTATTGTGCCATGGCAGGCTACACCCAAGCCCAACAAAGTGGCAAATTTTACGTCTTTGCATCGATTAGACATATCATATTAGTAAAAAAAAAATTGGGCAAGTGCGAGCCCGACTCGCGCATGTAGGGTTCCGTACCTATACATATATATACTCTATAACAAGTTTGTTGTATAGGAGCCCCCCTTAAATATTTATTTTATTTTATTTTTATACATCATCTGTGAAAATTTCAACTGTCTAGCTATCACCGTTGTTGAGATACAGCCTGGTGACAGACGGACGGACGGACGGACGGACGGACGGACGGACGGACGGACGGACGGACGGACGGACGGACGGACAGCGAAGTCTCAGTAATAGGGTCCCGTTTTTACCCTTTGGGTACGGAACCCTAAAAAACACTTTAAATTAACAACTGGTGACAATCAAAATTCACAAAAATTTATGTCACAGCCGTCGTACCTACTCGTATTTCAGTATCAATATATAATACGTCGTTAACAGGCGGCATACTGATGACCATGGGAGGTTTTGTGTTTTATACATAGAACATATTTAGACATGCGGTTTCATGCTAATTCTGGCAACAGTTCAGTGCGTCAATTTTCATGAGTTCAGACCGTCAGTCCGTCAGTACGAGAGAATTACAGGATCATTTGTTAATTGTATTAAGCGGTTTACACGCATGTTAAATTGTCAGGAACGGCCCGACATGTTTCGAACTCATATGGAGCTTGTCATTAGGGACTGCCCGGCGCGGCAATTTTTTCACTGATTCTTTGATCGACGCTCCGCTCTAGGGCGCGCCGATGGCAACAGCTGGGGGTGCTTGCGAGCCAACACTTGCCCGTACGGCTTTCCAACGCCATTTTTGTCATCCGTAGACATTACACACACTTGACTAATGGTGCCCACGGGATTGTCAAAACGCACAATATGTTTCGCCGCCGGAAGCACAGGCCCATGCTGGAGGTAAAGCCCAACCGCCGTCTCTATTGCAATTCGGGTGATAGTGTAAACCGCTTAATACAATTATTAAACGAGTTCTCATGAAAGTTTTGATACGATCTTTCATTCGGACCAGACTATTGGACCGAACTGACGCTAGAATGAGCGTGTGACCGATGTCACTTACCTTGGGTTTTTTAGCAGATTGATCAAAGTTTATATTATATACAGAAATATCCCTGCCTTCTGAAGACCTCCCTATAGATGCATGAGATCCAGAGTAACTCTTGTTATTGCTGATATCACTGAGCCATTGATAAATGTCATCCAAGATATGGAAATGTTCAAAGGAATATGTGTCCGGTCTGTGGTTTATATAGTCAATAACAGTTTGATTGTCAAACGCCCTGGAATGAAAAGTTGAACAAGATTTAATTCAATAAAAAATACGAATGAATTTACGACACATTCTCAAAGTTTGTTCACAAATAAAATATTTAATAAACTTTTTATTTAGTTTCATCTGATACAGTTTTTGTATTTTTGCAATCAAATCTTGCATGTTAAATGTACTTTTCTCAAACATGCAATGAAATATCGCCATAACGTGCATTATAAGGTTATAACAGGCATCGTAGTATCACGTTTTGGGCGGAACAACCCGAGAGAACTATAAAGGAATTCCATACTAAATTGAAGGCAAAATGCGAGTGTGAGTTACAGATTCTTTGTCACTTATTAACCACCATAGGCCCTCTGATACAGTTCAAATCATGTGTAAAAATAAAGTACCATTGGCAATATAAAAGCTTCTTTCAAAGATATTTATTGTTATAAAATGCCTTGTTTCATGATTCCGACAAGTGTATGATAGGCCTAGGATTAGGGAATGCAAACCGGTAAAAATTTCTATGGAATTTATTTGTAATTTATCGGTAACTCCAATATGAATTAATATATTTTTCACTTGTTGACAATGTATGACTAATACTGAAATAAAGTAGGAAATTAAATAACATTGGACAATTAAAATTAAGCCTAAAAAAATAAAACTACAGAACTAAAATCTAAAATAAATTACAATAAATGAATATACTGAATAAATGGATATGGATAATCCCAATTCTATCACATTCTATCCAAAAAATTACTGGTTTGCATTTTCTACCTAGGATATGGACTCTTCAATTGTAAAAAATACATACTTTTGAAGATCAGTCATCAGCACAGTAAAATCTAAATTGAAGTGCTCTGCCCTCTCTTTAAATAGTGAAATGTCTGTTGGACTGACGATCATCTGGACTGCTGATCCAATCTGTATGAAAAAAAGTGATAGGTAGTATATATTATAATGTTCTATTATCTTTTAATGTAGAAACACCACAATTTCTTATCGAACCATTGATTCAAAAACCAAAGCACAGAGAACAATAATTGCAAAAATCAACACACAAAAGCATAAGGAAAAATTAATAGGATGAGGATGTTCTGGCGTTGGTCATCCTGAGGTACCGGGATGTGTGTAGTTAAAATAGTATATGCAACGTTACATAATTAAGTCTTAAAACACTTGTGTCCTATCATGAAACTCTTCGGCTCGTTTCCTGAAACCACACTCGTGTTTAAGACCTCTCATATGCATAAACTACTATCAAATAACAAACTTACCCTATGGGGCTTGGACCAAAACTTAAAATCCATGTATTTTTGTGTTTCCAAACTATCGAGATATTTCAACTGGTCCATTGTCTTAGGTATTATTGTAATGAGATGATAACCGTCATAAGTCTTGCCTTGACATATTTTAAAATTGGTTATAAAAAACAAAATTACTGCAAGAACTTTTGCGTTCATTTCTCATAAATATTATACAAAAATAATATAATTATTTATAAAAAATCGCCGGTGTGATAGAAAAATTTGATTTCCAAATTGAGTTGTCATTTTTGACAGTTTATTTTATTCTTAATAATTGTGCAGTCCAAGTTATTTTGGTGTCTTTGGATAAAGTCAGAACAAAAGAGTTTTAAACAAATAATATGAAGCATCGCATGTGATCTGACTTATCAACAACTAGAAGATGCATTCGTCCGTGTATTTTTAGGGTTCCGTACCCAAAGGGTAAAAACGGGACCCTATTACTGAGACTTCGCTGTCCGTCCGTCCGTCCGTCCGTCCGTCTGTCACCAGACTGTATCTCAAGAACGGTGATAGCTAGACAGTTGAAATTTTCACAGATGATGTATTTCTATTG
Organism: Apotomis betuletana; assembly: GCA_932273695.1. Lineage (NCBI taxonomy): Eukaryota > Metazoa > Arthropoda > Insecta > Lepidoptera > Tortricidae > Apotomis > Apotomis betuletana. Next base: position 12,662,312 of record OW026316.1, read on the forward strand.
CCACTATAACAAAAAATACAAAAAGTAAAATAAAATAAATATTTAAGGGGGGCTCCCATACAACAAACGGGATTGGTTGCGTTCACTTTGCACCTCATTTGTATGGAGCGCTATACATACCAAGTGCAAACTTAACTTAACCACTTAAGGATGGAAAGTGTTTGTACGGAACCCTCGGTGCGCGAGTCCGACTCGCACTTGACCGGTTTTTTTTTCCTTTACCATTGTCGGGTAGAAATTATCCTATCCTATAACCATTAGAAATAGTTGCCCTATACCAAAATTGGTTAAAATCCGAATCAACAAATTTTGTTCGTAAACATTTTTTTGTCCGCTCGTCACCCCAAAACGGCTGGACGGATTTTAACCAATTTTGGTACGCGCGCGCATACAAATCCTACATAGCGCCGTTAAGATGTCTGAGGCCGATGATTAGTCTACATTACTTTACGAAGATGGGGGGATGTAAGGGTGCGCACTCACCAACTAAGCACTCCAAGCCAACCTCTCCTGCCCGTGGTGCATCCTGCTGAACAACGGACGAGGCTCTGACGACCGATAAATGGCGGTATAACCATTCATAAAACGCGTAGCTATAAGTACGACAGGCTGGTGACGGGCAGCAGCGTCACAAGTGCGAATAGCTACGCACTGCGATCGCCAACCCGCATGCCCAGCGTGGCGATTATGGGCAAAACCAAACATGGCAAGTCACAATAAACCACGGCCCCCAGTTCCCGGCCACCCCGTTATTCCTGACCAAGGCGGCGGTCACGGTTACGGCGGGGTAGGGGGTGCTAAGAATCCCCGGGCTACGGTAGGCCGCCAAACTCAAAAACAGCAACTGACCCTGGCTACGTTTAACGGACGCACGCTACGACTCGACGAACATCTTGTGCAGCTGGAAGAGGAACTAAAACACATAAGATGGGGCGTTCTGGGCTTAAGTGAAGTCCGAAGAGAGGGAGAGGACACCTTAACACTAGAATCGGGCCATCTTTTGTATTTTAGAGAAGGAGACCAACTTTCCCAGGGTGGCGTCGGGTTTCTGGTTCATAGAAACTTCACTGACAACGTTGTAGAAGTGTCTAGTGTGTCGACAAGGGTTGCATACCTTAGTATCAAACTGACCGACAGGTACAGCCTTAAGGTTGTGCAAGCGTATGCACCGACTTCGACGCACTCAGACGAATACGTGGAGACATTCTACGAAGATATCTCCAAGGCCCTACACAACACCTCTAGGGCCCACTACAACGTTGTCATGGGAGATTTTAACGCTAAAGTAGGAGTACAGACCAGCAGCGAATGCTCAATAGGACCACACGGTTATGGTGCTAGAAACCATAGGGGGCAAATGGTTGTCAACTTTCTCGAAAAAGAGGGGCTGTTTATGATGAACTCATTCTTCAAAAAACAGCCCCAAAGGAAGTGGACGTGGCAAAGTCCCGATGGTGTCACAAAAAATGAGATCGACTTCATCATGACGGACAAAAGGCGCATTTTCAAAGATGTCTCTGTGATCACCAGGGTGAAAACTGGAAGTGATCACCGACTTATCCGAGGCACTCTGAATATTGATTTCAGACGCGAAAGAGTCCGTCTGATGAAATCCAGACTCCGACCAAATCAGCTCCAAACCGCTGTGGGATCCGAAACTTTCCAAATAAAACTGGAAAACCGATTCGCTGCCTTGGAAACTACAACTGACGTTGACCAGAAACTCGACCAAGTAGTGGGCATCCTGAGGGAAGAGGGCGAAAAATTTTGCGAAATGAGTCGCACAGGCAAGAAGTCTAAACTTGCAAGGGAGACTCTGGAACTTATGAGTGAGCGCCGCGAAAACCCCCCGTCAACTTCAGCTGAACACCGGGCACTAAACAAAAAGATAACGAAACTGGTACGACGCGACCTCCGAGCTTCTAACACGCTCTTGATTGAAGAAGCAATTGAGCAGAACCGGGGGTCGAAAGTATTCGTCCAGTCACTCGGAAGAAGCCACCTGACGAAGTTGACCACACGTACGGGGACAGTTATCACCTCAAGGCCGGAGATTCTCTCGCAAGTTAAGGATTTCTACAGCCAGCTCTACGCCTCACACGCACCCCGATCTGACCCACAGGATGATGATCCCAGAGCCACCCTCATACGCCACTTTACAGAAGACCTGCCTGAGATCAGCCTAGACGAGGTCGTATTGGCCCTAAAACAGCTTAAAAATGGAAAAGCCCCTGGAGAGGATGGTATCACGACAGAGCTCCTGAAGGCAGGGGGTACCCCCATACTAAGGGAGCTCCAGGAGTTGTTTAATACTGTCCTCTTCAATGGGAGAACTCCGCAAGCGTGGAACAGAAGCGTGGTTGTTCTGTTTTTCAAGAAAGGCGACACCACCCTGTTGAAAAACTATCGGCCCATATCGCTTCTGAGCCACATATATAAGCTGTTTTCAAGGGTTATTACGAACCGCCTTGCCCGAAGACTCGACGAGTTCCAACCCCCGGAACAGGCCGGTTTTCAAAGTGGGTACGGCACCATAGACCACATTCACACAGTGCGGCAGATTATACAGAAGACCGAAGAGTATAATCGGCCCCTGTGTCTGGCCTTTGTGGACTATGAAAAGGCCTTTGACTCAATCGAAACTTGGTCTGTTCTGGAGTTCTTGCAACGATGTCAAGCCGACTGGCGATACATCGAGGTGATGAGATGTTTATATTCAGCCGCCACGATGACTGTGCAACTACAGAACCAGCAGACAGAACATATCCACCTGCGCCGAGGAGTGCGACAAGGTGACGTTATATCACCGAAACTGTTCACTAACGCGCTGGAGGATATGTTCAAGACGTTGGACTGGAAAAATCGTGGCATTAATATAAATGGTCAACACATCTCTCATCTACGATTCGCAGACGACATCGTGATCATGGCCGAGACGTTGCAGGACCTGAATCACATGCTAGACAGCCTGGCAAATTCGTCTCAGCGTATTGGTCTTCGGATGAATTTGGATAAAACCAAAGTTATGTTCAATGAACATATCGATCCGGGACCGGTCGCCGTAAATGGAGTCTCCATCGAAGTTGTTTCCGAATACGTATACCTAGGGCAAATGCTCCAACTAGGTAGAGGCAACTTCGACAAGGAGGTTAAGAGGCGAATACAACTGGGCTGGGCAGCGTTCGGAAAACTGCGTCGAGTCTTCACGTCGCCCATACCTCAAAGTCTAAAAACTAAAGTTTTTAATCAGTGCGTCTTACCTGTTATGACCTACGGAGCCGAGACGTGGCCACTCACCATACGACTAGTCCACCAATTCAAAGTCGCTCAGCGAGCCATGGAAAGAGCTATGCTTGGTGTGTCTCTTAGGGATCAGATCCGAAACGAAGTAATTCGACAGAGAACCAAAGTTACCGACATAGCACAGCGGATAAGCAAGTTGAAGTGGCAGTGGGCTGGTCATATCTGCCGTAGAGCCGATGACCACTGGGGCAAACGAGTTCTGGAGTGGAGGCCACGAATCGGTAAACGTAGTGTAGGGCGCCCTGTAACAAGGTGGAGCGACGACATTCGTAGGACAGCGGGTAGTAACTGGAGGACGAGAGCTGAAAATCGAGCTCAGTGGCGTGCCATGGAAGAGGCCTATGTCCAGCAGTGGACTGAAACAGGCTGATGATGATGATGACTTTACGAAGGTTGAGGAGATCGTAGAGTATGTACGTGTGGACACCGGAATTATCCTGAGGGTCGTGAAGTTGGAGTCTCGCCACAAATTGAATTTTAATTCTTATGTGTTGAGGGTTCCGACTGACCACCTAACGACCTTCATGAAGGAAGAATTTTGGCCGAAAGGTGTTTTATTCCGGCGTTTCCGCGGTCGGCTACCCAACACCATAGAAACCCAAGTTTTGGAATTTTATAATTCTTAGTAAGTTATTAATTGTGGAGGTAGCTTATAATATAATAATTCGTGATGGTGAGAGTAGGTACAGTATGAACCAGAAACAATGCGTTTTCTACCACCTACAAGAATAGAGACAGTGAGATGCTAGGAAGACATAGGTAATATTGTTTTTTACAGAAACACTACAAACCTAAGAGATATGGAGTGTAAAAGGGAGAAGCAGAATATTCATACATACCTACATCCAAAAGAGTCTACTGACAGGAAATTGGTAGTAATTAAGTAATTAATTATACGTTTTTTCTGTATATAGGTACTTAAAGGAACTAAGCAGGCAATACTCTTGTCACCTAAAATATTAAAATTTTCAATTCGACAACGTTCACTCCGTCTAAAACTTGGAATCTTTTCATATTTTCTAGCTACTCTAGCGCTATTGCGGACGGCATTGGAACTATTTTACTGATACCTGTACACTTTCAAATATTCTCCCGTGAATGTTTCCGCTCCTGCCTTTTACTGCCTTACTCTCCATACTAAAAGATTACTGCGTATCAATTCCGGAATGAAACAAAGAAATCTTCAGAAGGTTTACAAAGAGTGAGGATCTCATCAGTCCTCGCGTCAGTAACAGATTACTTAAATTATATTGTTTACCCTCCTTCCAAAATAAAGGTCGTGTTAAGGTAGTAGCTATAAATAATCACTTTTTCACAACACTGACTTCAACGAGGAGAAACTGTATTCCCGAGAACAACTGAAGGAGTTACTATTAAAAACACCGAAATCGTCACAGGTAATAATGGTTGAGGAGCTCCCTCGATTCCTCAGGGATCGCGTGAAATCTTCACCAAATATTGATGGGACCAACTTGGAGATGCCTCCTGTCATTTATATGAAAAATAACCTAAAATTAAAATGTAAAACACCCCCGACACATCATCATCATCATCATCATCATCATCAGCCTATTCTTGTCCACTGCTGGACATAGGCCTCTCCAACTGCACGCCATTGTACGTCGCCAAGGTCAGTTTGTTTTGGCGGCCTTCCGTAACCCGGGGATTCTTCGCACCCCCTACCCTGCCGTTACCGAGACCGCCGCCGTGATCTGAAATAGCTGAGCAGGCGGGTTGGCAATCGCAGTATAGTTATTGCACTAGTGTCGCTGCTGCCCGACACCAGTCCGACCCATTAGTAGGTGACATTTGCACGGGTCAAAATCTCTTAGTCGCCTTGACGACACCCACGAGAAGAGATGGGGGAATGCTATTCTTCAGCCGGCACTCCACGGCGGAATAGAAAATGCTACAAAAATTGAAAATTTTGGAATTCTTCACTTTATCCAATTAAAGCTGAATACTCGTATCTTGAAAATTACTGGTCTTATTTCTACCAAAGCTAAGAACCATCTCGACGGATAAGTCTTTCGACAAAAAAACGCATTCGAATTTGTCGGATGGACCTACGGTGCTACGATGCCACAGACAAACACACATATATACAGCTAGGTACACAAATACGTAGATACACAATATGTCAAAGTTATAACCCCATCCTACGCTTGATTGGGGACAGGCTTGACTGTCCTTACACAAGACACTGCTGTGAACAGCATGTGTCAAAAAGCTTGTATGTTGTGTAAGTTTTTGTAATGTTTTTACTAACACTTTAGATATAGATTTATACTAACAAATAATATGAGTCACCAATGTTACTCGAAATAAACGATTTCATTCATTCATTCATTCATTCATTCATTCATTCATTCATAAATTCATTCATTCATTCATTCATTCATAACACCCCTTTTTTGGTCGGGCATTAAAAACACAACCCAACCGAAAATTCTTCTTTTTTGGGTTCCGTACCCAAAGGGTAAAAACGGGACCCTATTACTGAGACTTCGCTGTCCGTCCGTCCGTCCGTCCGTCTGTCACCAGGCTGTATCTCAAAAACGGTGATAGCTAGACAGTTGAAATTTTCACAGAATATGATGTATTTCTATTGCCGCTATAACAAAAAATACCTACTAAAAATAAAATAAAATAAATATTTAAGGGGGGCTCCCATACAACAAACGGGATTGGTTGCGTTTAACTGTGCACCTCATTTGTATGAGGCGCTATACATACCAGGTGCAAACTTAACTTAACCACTTAAGGATGGAAAGTGTTTGTACGGAACCCTCGGTGCGCGAGTCTGACTCGCACTTGACCGGTTTTTTTAAATTGGTGGACAAGTGCGAGTCAGACTCGCGTACAGAGTTCCGTACCATCGAAAATGTAATCTTATTACTATTACATTTTCTTTTTCTTTAATATAATTTGATTACGAATGCGCCGAGCGAAATGTGAAAAATAGGCAGTTTCCGTTAAGTAGACAACGTCAACACTAGTTGTTTAATCCATTTCTAAACTATATATTTAGCACTTCGAAGAATATTTTACCCTAGAAAACTAATTAAAGTTGAACGAAAATTGTAAAATCGTAAGCAGGCGTTAAGTGTTTTTTTTATACTTTAACAATGGAAATCCATTCTGATTTTCAGTTCAAAAAAAAGATGAATGTTTACATTACAATTTGTCCGCATCCAATATTTCAATTATTGTTGGGTATAAAAGATCCAGATTTATCAAAATTTGCTTTTAATTCTCCATACATTTTTACTATGGCGGCCGCGCGCCGATCTAAATACGCATTCCCCGCGCTCTATGGTTCAGTCGCTAACGCTCGGCGCAGTCTTAAGGCCGTTCCCTGAGCCAGATTTGCAAAAATACCCCAAAAATTATCCTATTTTTCTACGAAACGTTGATATTAGTAAACGAGGGAAAAATATATATCATTCTTGATTATATTATCTTTAATAACACAGCATTCGATACACGATTCATAACACTTCGCTCGATACAATTAATTCCCAAAGTAACCTCCAATTCGAATTTTTACTCCAACTTTACTTGTTTTTTTTCTACGTGACACTATGAAACAAAAAAAGGAGAAAAATCAATCATAACTAAAATAGTAATTTTACAGCTTCCGAATTTCAATAATTGAAGCCAATATTTTTAAAATAAATAATCATCGACAAATTCTTCCGAAAAAAGATATCGCCTTACGACCCGCAAGCTCTGTCTCCGTCACTCTTTTGAAATGTGACTGTGATGTGACAGGGACGGGTGGCCTGAGGAGGGGCTCGGGGTTCTGGCTCAGGGAACGGCCTTAATGGTTCAAAAGAAATCAATTTCAAAAACATTACCTTGAAAACTACTTAAACATGTTTCTTCGTTAATATTCCCATAGTATCATTATGGCAGCCACAGAAATGCCTATTCCTTCAAGTGTCGATTTAGTACGGTTCATAAAATAGAGCCGTATGAGAGACAGACGTTTTGTATAATAATAAGACACTTGAGAACCATTGCGTAAAGAACCCTAAAAAAGTACAATTTCTTTTCATGAATTTCATAAAATTACCATTAATGAATAATAATAAAACGTCTGTCCATCCACATAAGCTTTTTATGCCTAGGCTAACCATCCCTCCGAGATTTATAGGGTGACCGTAAATCCACCGACCTTTAAGGACTGGGGCTCGGTAACCACACTGCGATTGTGTCCTATTGTTCAAGTTAGGGATATTTTATGCTTGAGAAAAGGGAAATTGGAAGAGTTTTTCAACCTTATGATTAGTTTTCAGCCCTAGGATTCAGGGCATCATGCTGTGAGTCACCTTTTCAACCGGCGTCAAAAAGGGAAGGTTTTCAGTTCATCGGGAGTTTTTTTTATGTATATTTTTATTTTAGATTATTTGGAAAAGGTTGAATCTTCTAAAATTTTATTGAAAATCTTATCTCTATGGACAGGGGTGATAGTTTCAGGGCAAATCTTAATAGCGTGATGCAGGATTTGTCGCTTTGGTGTTGTTGGTAAAATTTTCTTTGTCCTCTCAAATCGGATGGAAGGTTTTCAACCAAAATTGGTACTGAGTATCGGAAAATTCAGAGATGGTTATAAGTATTTTTGTGGAAATAAAAAAAATACACAGACCAAATTGCGGGCAGCTTCTATAACTATATCGCTTGGTGACAAACAAAACTTATTAAAATTTACGTCACTGCTCTTCAAAACCTCGTATCTAGTAAGTATATTGACACTGAGATACGAGCTTTGTTTTAAGTAGTCTTATATCTATCTACCACATATACAATGTGGGTCCTGTAACATAAGCAAAAAATTTTAACATAGATTTTACTCGTTAAACTGAATGACATTTGTTCAGCAACTTTAAAAAAAAGTCAGTTTTCAAGATTTTATTATTTCAAACAAATTAAATAGTATTTTCAATGTATGTCGTCCAACGTTGACATTCCCTGAGCATTGACATAGCTGTCACTCTACTAATATCGAACATTTCGCAATACATTGCTTCTTTGTCTAAACTTTATTCTACAAAATGTCATTTAATACACGTTATTTTCAGAAGTTGCTCAACAAATTGTTGTTTAGTTTCAAGGGACGAATCTATGTTTTAATTTATTGCTCCTGTTACAGGGCCCACCCGGTATATAGGTGCAAAGGCACAAAAATAAGCCGATTGTATGAAAAAGTTAATTACGAAACTACTTTAAAAGCTGTTAGCATCAGTATTCTGCACATTTGTTATCTTATACTCGTAAAAGAGTACAAAATCCAGCTAATTAAAAGTTGTAATTTAATGAAAACGGCACCGACTTCAATGCCAAAGGAATAAGTTTTGAATAATGTGCAAAGTTGCTCTAGCTGGCGACGCCGCTGACTTTTTTTGGTCTATTAATTAATTACTAGCAGATATTGCAGACTTTTCTGTAGTTTGTGAACTGAAAAATACACTTTTGTTTTTATTCTCAGAACTTGGAAATTTTAATGGCGTTAAACGGAGTATCGAAAATTCATTAGCAAGCCCGCGGGCAGCATCTAAACAGTATTGTTGCCAGCTTGCTAACGAATATGTTGTACCTATTAACCCACCTCTGTTTCAAAACCCCTCGGTCTACCCTAATAGATTAAAAACCGACGACGACTAGGACTGACACACTGAGGGCTACTAGTAAACAAAATAAGTTGTGTATTTACATAATTTTCGTTACTATTAAGCGTAATTTGGCTATTTCCCAAGTAGTAAACTAGCTGAGCTTTTTTTTTCAGAGTAGTCCCAAACTTCAATCACCCATTTCTGATTTATTCCCTTGCCCATTGATGCCCTTCCTAGAGCCTGAAACTATCACCATACCTAATTTTATATAAATCGGTTACGTGGTTTAATCATAAAGAGGTAAACACACTAACAGACAGAGTTACTTTGTGGTATAAATTCATCCAAGTTTTTTTTTTTTTAATCTCGGACCATCATACAATCTTCTTAAGAATCTTTTCCCAAGGTCCGTTATAAAAACAATTCCACACTGTCAACTCGCACGTTACCGTTGACGAAACACCAATTCGAGCTAAGTGCCCAGGCTTGTATCCCAATTCCTCGGATTTATTATCGCACAATAAATTTCCCGGCCCTTTTCTGCCCCATTAAATATCCCGAAAATCATCTTAGGGCACACCGCGGAATATAGTCATTTGTCCGATTTTATTTTTATTTTATTGTTTCGAAATAAGCGAATGAGGTTAGGCAACGGAGCTTGAGTTTACGACCGGCCAGTAAACTGAACTAGAATGCCCTTGAGCAGTAAAGTTTTGAGTGCTAAGGTGTGTCGCTATTTGAACTACTGCAGTGAGAGTAATTGGGAAATGTTTAGCATGAAAACTAGTCCTTTTTAGTTTCAGGGATTGTTTTGGAAATGTTTTGTAAAAAAAATACTTTTATATCTGCACGGCTAGCATAACTTTGACACGCGACTCTTTCTCGCGCGAGATATACTACCTGTCTTTATCTGTACAGTAGTATGAGATAGTGACGGATGATGCTATCTCGCGCGACATGAGTCGCGTGTCAAAGTTATGTTAGACGTGCTGCTCTCGCTTAGTTAAAGAATGTTTAGCAAAATAACAAATTTAAATTAAATAATCTCAATATTTCAGTTCTCGAAGTTTTTATTATTTATATGGTACCCAAGTTACTTTTATACTCACGATGCTCTACAACTGATTGCATCGTATTTTACACAAACAACAAAATAAACGTACTTAGCTACCTCGGTCGATAGTTCTGGTCGGTATACCTACGTAGTTCACGGCCCTGAGTTGGAATCCTGACAATTTGCGTGATGAACTCGAATATTTGTCCCTGGGTCATGGATGTTCTCTATGTATTTAATTTTATTTATTTAAGCATGTATATCGTCGTCTAGTGCCCATAACACAAGCTTACTAGAGCTTACGGTGGGACTAGATCGATTTGTGTGAGGTTGTCCCATATTTATTTATTTACTTTTTATTTATTTATTTATTTTAGGAAAACCAACACCTAATACACTAAATATAGAAACTTAAACAGAAATATAGAGCCAATTACAGGAACTCACAAATAGTGGCTGTACATGAAACATACACTTTTGTAAACAGCTATTTTATAAAGCAGTTATTTTATAAACTTACCATAACTTTACGCCGCATTGCTCCAACATAATATTCCCTTCCCTTTTCGTAACTACTCTTTGGGTAAAGTAATAATAATGTTCACGGCATTTTCATACTCGGTATCGCTAAATAAGCAGTAGTTTCGAACCTCCTCCAAACTTTCCTTGTAACGTTTAACATCGCGGTACGTTCGCCAAATAACCATAACTTATTATTACAGAAAGTCCAATTATAATTGCAACAGCTCATATTAAAAATTAATGAAGGATATTTTGGCCCTTTTTTGCAATGCCCGCTCTATTTTTGGTCTAACGGCTAATACATTACATGTACTTATTTAAAAAAGCGACGTTAAAATATTAATTATCTTCGTTATTTCATAACGTTTACATTTTGTGTGTTATGATACTGTAATTACGAGTAAATATTGTATTGACTAATATAGCATTTTCATTATATTTACCAAGTTTATAATCTATGTCTACGTTTTAATGAGATGTATAACAACGCAACGATACAACTAACAAAATAACGTGAAAACATTTAACTTTACCCACTGCCATGATACAATAAAAAATGCTTTATTGCACACAAAAATAAGATAACAAAAGAAAAACAAATACAATAATCTTAACAACGGTAGAAAACAGGCGGTCTTCTAACGCTGTCGCGGTCAAATGCTGGAAAGGAAGGGCTTGCCGGGTGAGTAAGTATAGACGCAGACGGCCGACCGTAGGGAGGCCGGATAGTGATACGAAGCCGGCAAGCCCCTTTCACGGCTAAGTCATATATAGTGCTTTTCTCAAACATATGCCATGAAAAAAAAAAAAAAAACCACTCAAAAAAAAACAGCTGTTTAGACTGTTCATGAACACAGACGCCAAGTTCGACAAAAATACTTCCTGGCCTAGTCCTTGAATTTTCGATGAAATTCCTTTACAGTTCTCTCGATTTGTTCCGTCCGAAACGTGATACTTCGAAGCCTGTTATAACGCACACTATGACGACATTTTTCATCACGACACAATAACCTAAGTCTAGCACTAATGTGCGACATATGCACAGTGTTCAGTGAAATGATCTGTGAAGATTGTTCACTGAAGACATATTGAAACGCAGCAGTTTTCATGCTAAGTGCTCTCGCTTTAGTGTAGCTATGTAGTGGAGGCATGTTGCACTCCTGAATTTCACTATGTGTTTATATTTACAGTATTACTGCAGATACTTCAGTAAAATAGAGTGTATACTTCGTGCTTCGAGTGTTATATGAAATTTCACGTAACAAATTACAAATAAAGGAATAATATCACTGTATTTTCAACGGCGTCTTCATAAAAATCTTTATATGTAAGTAAGTATTTATAATAGGTTACATACCCAGTGGTCGATTGAAAATGGATTTTCAGCCGAAAACGAAGACGTGACTTCAGCTTCAGTCTCATTCCAGCCGAAATTCAAATCAAACAAAATCGCATCGCACTTTTCGGTTTGTCCAAAGCTTCGGCTGGTTGGGAAGTATTAATTCTACTTAGACCAAGTCGCGGGCAAAAGCTTAGTTCCTACCACTGTTAATATCGGATAAAGAATCTCATTAAAACATTTGACAACCGCTGTCTTGCTTTATGAAGCTATTTTTTCACGATAAAAACATATTGCACACAACAAACTTTATAACGAGATTGTCATCCCCTTTCAGACTTAACCGTTGTATAAAAATCTGTCCAAAGATAGCGGATAGCTTTTTAATTTCTTGGAATTGCCTGTTAAATGACTCAACTTTGGAATCCTTTGGTCCCTTGGGCTCCATAGTCTCCTCAGAGCGTCAGAGGTCTTGGAAATTGCAGGTTTCGGCCCTAGAGCATTTTAAGAAGCTGTCAGTTGACAATGAGAGACAGGAGATTACCAAGTTTAAATATAAATGTACCATCTTGAGTAATATGGAAAGTTTTCAAAGCGATGTTATTTAAATACCTTTTAAGTACCTTTTCGGATACTAGAGAGAAGATTTAGAAGATTTGTCATATATTTATTTATAAGCTGCGCTGCGCGGTTTTACCCGATTGGAATAAAAAAATCGGGATAAAAAGTAGCCTATGTGTTAATCTAGGATATCAGCTACCTCCATCCATACCAAATTGTTTGCAAAATTGGTCCAGATGTTTAAGCGTGAAGAAGTAACAAACATACAAGCATACTCGCACACTTTCGTCTTTATCATATTGTGGGCAAACAAGTATGACTAAACTGATTTCAAGGCATTGCTGGGCATCAATATTACAAGGTTTAAAAAAAACATGAATAGAGATCTGGAGGATAATACATAACATTACGATAAAAATGTTTTATTAATAGACTGATAATACCGCATTTAAATACTAAATAAAAAAGGCACAAAATACAAAGTGAAAGCCCAAAAGTCCCAAAACACCAGGCATAGTCACTATTAATTAACACTCATTATTTAGCTAAGGGCGTATACACACGGGTAATCAACTAAAACAAAGGCATATATCACTCAGAGATGATGGATAAGCCGATACGTCAGTACACGCCCTAACAAAAAGTGTCATGGTTCGGTGGTTCCGAACTCTACCATCCCGGGTTTTACAAAATTAGAAAATAGGTAATTTCTTTTATAGATGTTTTAGTATTATGAATTCGTATATATACTTTTTTCAAACTCCTTCCTTTGAATATTGATACGAATATAGATTATGGTGGACATTTAAAGCAAGCTACAGCAATGTAAACGGCACTTGAACGCGCCTCTCTTCCGAAGTTTGCCAGATAAGTAACCCTTCAAAATTCTGTTATAATTTTCGAAATTATAGATAAAATAATAAATGACACTTGTTTGGCACCTCCTGTTCGTTAATTCTAATACAATATTGAATAAAAAATAGAAAGGCAAAGTCTTGAGGCACACGTCACTCATAAAATGCGGATGAATAGAAAATGTACAGGTATGTTTTCTTCCGTATTGTAAAATTGGTTCAAGTGATAACATTCTTCAATAATACGGTTGAAAGCAAATAAAGTGGGTGCAGTTTGCATATAAATTGTATTTGGTCGTTATATAACCAATGAAAATTGTATGTGAGGTTGTATATCTCTGATTAGATTAAATGTCGATATGCGACATGTTGAAGTAGATTAAGACACTTTTACTGAGTTTTTAATATTAACTGATGAATGAATACTACTAGGTTTATCTATAACTTAACTTACATGGAGAAAAAAAAATTAAACTGGATTTATTTTCAGGATTAATGGCACCTATGCATAGGTTCCATTTATCGTGTAACTCCTTGGCTTGTATTTTAATAAAATTGATCTGCATAATATCTTGTTAAACGTCGTAAATGGAATAGAAACCTCAAGTAGAGTAAGGAAATACCCTAATGTGTGCCGTCGCTGCTTAGTCATTGTAATACAATTTTGTTTTCGTCCCACTAAAACGGACGGGCTAGTGTGACAGCCAACGTTATATTAGCTTGTCTACAAAATACTGCATCATTACCCCCTGATTAATCATCGTTCCAACCAATTGGGTTCGAAGGCCCGAATATTATCAACGATCGTCTAAGATCGTACGGCTTAAATATTCTACGTTACCTCGTCATGACACGTCACGATAAATGTTAAAGTTAAAGGTCACAGCACGATGTCGTAGTTCTTCAAGGAGTTCATGAATTTCGACGACGCGCTTGGCGTACTGCCTTGGCTTACTTAGCCTAGCGGTCCTGGGTTTGAATCCCGGCTGGAGCAAATATTTGTGCGTTGAACTTGAATATTCCTTCCTGGGTCGTGGATCTTATTCATGTTAATTTATTAATATAATATTATGTATTATCGTCGTCTAGTATCCATAGTACAAGCTTTACTTAGTTTGTGACTAGGTCAATTTGTGTAAGATTGTCCCTGTATATAAAAAATTGGGCAAGTGCGAGTCCGACTCGCGCATGAAGGATTCCGTACCATAATCTATAACAAGTTTGTTGTATGGGAGCCCGCCTTAAATACCTATTTATTTTATTTTATTTTTAGTATTTGTTGTTATAGCGGCAATAGAAAAACATCATCTGTGAAAATTTCAACTGCCTAGCTATCACAGACGGACGGACGGACGGACGGACAAACGGACGGACAAACGGACGGACGAACGGACGGACGGGCAGCGAAGTCTCAGTAATAGGGTCCCGCTTTTACCCTTTGGGTACGGAACCCTAAAAAGAACAAGTGGTATTCGATGATATTCGATGATATTCAATATCGGTTACTAAAGAATCATTCCCAGTAAAATAAATTAGTAATTAGTACCACTAAAAATTCGCAATATGACGAGGGTTGCAATGCAACTAACGAAAGAAAGAAATACATTTATTCGTGACGTGGCCATAAAACATAATAACATATAGTCAGCCCACGCTAACTCTTCGAAGCAAATGAACTGTCAAACCATACACAGTGAGTCAGTTTGTCTGACTCTAAAGGGTGTGACAGAAAAGATTAAAAAAAAAAAAAAAAAAAAAACAATAATATTATTATGGCTGTGCCACGAAAAGGTCCCACGAGCCAGCGCTGATCTTCCCGGGGGACCATAGGTGGCGCCACGGAGAGCTGCACGCACGAGCGCTGATCGCATTTATACTACGATTTCTAATTCAAGACCAAAAAAACTACCACAAGGTTGCCACTACAATAAAATATTTTTACAATAGTAAAATCCTTTTTCATGTTTAAACACACTAAGATAATTTATTTATTGGTAATTTTAACTCTATGTTTCAACAAAATAACTAGATATATTTATTATTGCATAATTACGTGAGGAGATAATAAAAACTTAAACATCGGAGATTTTTGGTACAAAATCTGGTATTGTACTTGTAACACTTCAGCATTTCGTGCAAGCCAAGAAACAGACTCAAATGTCATTTAAATGTTGTCAATTTTGACAGTGACATATCTGTCGTAGTTTTTTTGGTCTTGAATTAGAAATCGTAGTATAGGATGCGTAAAACTGAACGCAGAAGCGCTTTCAGTGTCACGTCAAGACTGTGAAGTGAAGAGGCATAACCCCAGTCCCATAAACATCCCGTATTTATTAACTCTACTCAATTCACCTTTTGTGTGTGTTCTTAGCCAGTTTATTAAAATTAACATCTTGTTTCTGTAGTAGATAATTTAACAATAAATGTTTGTTTTGTCTTTTGTTGTAGATTCTCATCAAAGTGAACGTGTGTCATCTGAATATACCGGCCAAATTCTTAATAGTTAACACGTGTCTTCTTTAACTTTGACATTGGCGGAATCATCGACGATATCGATGGAGCCATAACCAGGCGGGGCGCACTCCGCGATTAACGTTTCCCGCTACAAGTACATGCCGGTGGCCGCATGCATGCGGACTATTCAGTGGCTGACACGCTCTGTCTCGGAACGCACGTACCTACACGATTTTCGCGCGCGTCTCGCTCACGATTTAGGTACGTCGCAAGTGAACGTTCCGCATTCATCTGTTGATACCAGTGTTATATTATAATATAAAGTGTTTAATTGAGTAAAAAGACAGCGAAAAGATATTGTATCGCAGCGGGTTGTAGGAACAATGATCGAAATTGGAATCACGCGTTTTTAGTTCTCCCAACACGTCCGAAGGATGCTGAAAGGTAAGAAAATTAACATAATATATAATAAGTAGTAACTGAATAATAATAAAAAACATATTGCAGGTGTATCTACTTCCATATTTAACACTGGTTACTCAGAACAATTTTAATTGTCAATTGTAGATTATTTGCTGATACCTATTTGTCAATTTAAATTCTAGTAAAATAAGTATGTCTACTACTAAATCAACAATCATAGAGGTTTTTATAATAATATTTAATATCAAGTTTGTAAAATTACTAGTAATGAATAAACGATTGAGTAATAGTTTGATAGGTAAGTATATAAAATATATAAATAATGAGTTAAAAGAAATGTATTGGAAGAGATCCCTAATAGGGATAAGTTCGCCTTCGTACATGTTTTATTTGTTACTAGCGACCCGCCCCGGCTTCGCACGGTGCGTCCGTGCGTATTTTTAAAGATCTAAGCATACATAGGGGCAGACAGGCAGACAGCAGGAAACGACTTTGTTTTATGCTAGGTGTGTAGTGATGAATATATATAAATAAATAAATATCGGACAACTAAGCAAAAACAAAATGAAGCTCAAAAATTTAATTGCATGGTAACGCATTCGTTGCATTATTTTATTATATTATACGTATTAAAATGTTTAAAAACTGTTTTGCGGCCTGGTGGTTTTTTCGTCCAAATTCTGAGATTGATTATTTTATAGTTAAATAATGAAATAATAAATATAATGGCGCCAGGGGGCACGCCGCCTGGTCAAATGTGTCAGCAAGCGCTTGCGGGACGCGACAGGCGATCCACGCGCGGGCAGCTTTCTCGCGCAAAGGTTAGCCATTGCTATCCAGCGCGGGAATGCTGCCTGCGTTTTGGGTACCCTACCACGGGGTCCCGATCTTTTTTAATGTTATTTAGTTATAGTTCCTATTTTAATGTTTTTATAGACATAATCATAAGATGTACAACATCTCCTCTATATTATAATATAAATTATAACATATGATATTAAAAAAAAATATAATGTATGAAGAATATAAATATATTGCTCTCTATATTGAATGCAAGAAATAAATGGGAAATACATTTTTTTTTAGTCGTTGACAGCCCTCGCTCTCGGCGACGCGGCAAGCGAGCCAATTCATTTTCACCGTTGGCAGGCAGCTTTAACGTTCCGTTTGGCTTGCGCTGGGGACGACGACTTGAGAAGGGCCATAAATCATATTTTTTCGGCTAAAAAAAGCGGCTTTTGTAAAGATCAAAGTAGTGTGCCTTCTGTACTTGTACTATTATCTATTCTGTGCCATAACCAACAAAAATTGATTGAAGAGGCATAACCTAAAAATGCGACGAAGATGCGACGATTGCATCGTGCGCAAAGCCTCAAACTAAATTACACAAAAATAATAAAATTGAAGCTGACTGTACTGGCATCGTAAGTAAATGGTAAGATCTGGCCATCACCAAATTAGCCCCGTTTGGCCCAGTGTTAGCTGTCATGTAAACACATTATTAACGATTAGGACTGACCAATCTGTCTAGGATGCGAATCGAGTTATAGTGCACCTTAATGCGGCGCAGTAAGGTGTTTCGGAAATGTGTAGTTTAAATTTGCAAGCTTGCGCCTTAGCCATGTGAATAGTAAATAAGTATAACAGTAAAACAATTTAATTTAATCGCTAAACTACACATACGGATTTGTATCTTTGATGAAGTATAACAAAGTATGAATACATGCATTATATAACTTTTTTTTTTTTTATGTCGTAGGGGGCAAACCAGCAAACGAATCGCCTGATGGAAAGCGATTACCGTCGCCCATAGACACCTCCGAAACGAAGTAGTTCGACAGAGAACCAAAGTTACCGACATAGCACAGCGGATAAGCAAGCTGAAGTGGCAGTGGGCTGGTCATAATATATCTGCCGTAGAGCCGATGACCACTGGGGCAAACGCGTCCTGGAGTGGAGGCCACGAATCGGTAAACGTAGTGTAGGGCGCCCTGTAACAAGGTGGAGCGACGACATTCGTAGGACAGCGGGTAGTAACTGGAGGACGAGAGCTGAAAATCGAGCTCAGTGGCGTGCCATGGGAGAGGCCTATGTCCAGCAGTGGACTGAAACAGGCTGATGATGATGATGATAGACACCTGCAACACCAGAGGAGTCACAAGTGCGTTGCCGGCCTTTCAGGTGGGAATACGCTCTTTTCTTGAAGGTTTGAAGGTCGTATCGGTCCGGAAATACCGCAAGCGACAATTCATTCCACAATGCAGTCGTGCGAGGCAGGAAGTTTCTAGAAAAGCGCACAGTTGTGGACTGCCAACTATCTAAGTGGTGAGGATGAAAGGATTGTCGCGTAGAACGATGGCGGAAAGAAGCGGCAGGAATCAATCCGAACAACTCCTCGGAGCACTCCCCGTTATACAAGCGATAAAAGATGCAGAGAGAGGCTACATCTCTACGTAGCGCCAAGGAGTCAAGCCGATCTGAAGAAATAACTGACCGAGTGAGCGGAGCGACTCCGTTTTAGCTTGGTAATTTTTTTGTCGGATATTCGAATGTCTAGTTGTCCAGATTTCCGTCTGTTATCACCTACAGGCCGCATTTTTCAAACAATTCTCATTCAATTTTGAGAGAAGATTCGATAAGTATATAGAAATCGAGAGGTACCTCTCGATTTCTATATAATATTTCGAACTAACGGAACATACAAGGGCGATTCCTAAGCCGTGAACCAAAAATTAAAGTTTCTATCGAATTTTCAAATTTAAGGCCAATTATACGAGCATTAGCTCCAAAACCTAACAGTTTTATTTGTTAAAGTAAAACTTACTTTCTTTAAACAGTTAACATTAAACCATTGTTACACATGTCAAAGCTTAAAGAAAAATTTAAATGAGTTACCTGGTGGAAGAGATCGGGAATCGAACCCAGTACCTACCTTTGGATTGCCGGTCCAGCGCGTTAACCTTTCCGCTACATTAAAAAATCGAAAGGTTGCTTGGGAGTTAGCAAGCAACCTTTCGAATTTTTCTTTATGCTTTGTGCGTCGATCTTTGCATTGTTTATTTGGAAGGCTTTACACCTTAGCAACCTCTATGTGAATACGATAATATTCAGTAAACATTACCAAGTAATAAACTCGAAAGCTATTTTCACAGCTCACGTACTCTTTAGCCAGTATTTACTGTGCCACGTGTGAAGAGACATCCAAGTAATGGCGGTCTTGTGCACATGCGTCTTGTCATAGTAACAACGTAAACTTGAATTGTATTCTAAGCTATAGCACAATCGACCTAAAAGCTGTAGCAATATAGACTGAAATTGAAGCATTCGTCTTACGTTATCTACGTGTTGATGCTCACCAGTCGCAGTTTAATTCGGGAAAAGGGAAATTGTATGTATGTATGTTTATGTGTTTGTATGTAATGAAATTATTATATTATATGCAGGAGCAATCCTCTGTGAGAGGTACGCGCCAGCTCTGGGGTCCCGTGAAACACGAAGCAATCGAGACGACAGCAACCGGGCCCTTATAAATGCCTTCATATCGGCCGACCAGGGTCCTAATGTCTCTACCGGAAAAAAAGGTATTGGCAAATTCTTGATACAAGTCAGCGAAAAAAATTTTGTAAAATTTTAGAAAAATATCAAAAAGTAACCGACTGATTTCGGGAATTCAAATTGCACTTTGAAACCCTCCGGTAGACACACATTTTGCCATCTGCGTACCTTTCATATATGAAACACTATACTCGTAAGGTGTTTCGGAAATGTGTACCTCGACCAGGAAAACATAAACATTTTCAATGTTAAAAAACCTGCGCCAAAATTCTACTTAAACGTGTAGTAGTACTTAGATGTGCCATAAACACCATTTTAATATTACAAACCCCTTATCGTAACAAAGATCATTTTATAGCAACTATAAACATAATACACTCAAGCAAAGTTAATCAAAAACTAAAAAGGGACGGCAAGATCGTTATCTAGACAAAGCCAGGTGACAACAGTAATATTTCATTTTATTTAACTGCCGGAACCCCTGATACCGCAAATGAACCCATAAACTACTTCCGGTTATTATTAAACAAGATGGCACACGGCCGAATTATGATAATGTAATATTTTAAGCCGTCTAATTTACTGTTACGATGTTCTCTCTGGACAATCTATTTAAAGTTTTTTAAGTAAGTGCTTTAGGAGGTGCTCGCAATCCGTCCACGTGTTTGTTTTCTTTACCATAGACGGGTAAAAAGTAGAGTCGGTCCACAATATCTCTTCCAAGCCAATGAACTGTCAAACACATAAAAACTAAGTATGGCAATATTAACCAAAGAGTAACCAACAATCTTGGTACTTGCATATTTTTGTTGCAAATTTTTATCTTGTTTTAATCCCCTTAGGGCCCTTAAAGTAAGAATGTCAATAAACGCTGATGTTTATTTATTTATTTATGTTACTGTTTTGAATTTTATTACAGTATGTAAGCTCACTAAATACAACGCGAAAGTCCTCCGAAGTATATTTTAAAAATCTTTTGTAAATATTTTAATAGGCACAATACTGATCAAAGCATAACTTACCAAGATATTTAAATTAATATTATTTAATTTGATGGAATCTACTACTAGTTTAATGATTAAGAATTAACACACAACTAATTCGTGCCCTATTTTCATTGTTGTCATATACCGATTCACAAATAAAAAACCAAAATTGCTGCGGCAAAGATATTTTAGCCAGACTATATCCTAAAAACATCCTTGGATGTCCAGCTATCCCGTCGTTGTTTGTCAATTTTTTTTTTTTTTTTTTTTTAAGTCATAGGGGGCAAATGAGCAAACGTATCGCCTGATGGAAAGCGATTACCGTCGCCCATAAACACCTGCAACACCAGAGGAGTCACAAGTGCTTGCCTACCCGGAGGACGAAGATAGAATGCCTCTATGCTAGTAATTTCACCGGCTATCTTACCCCCACACCGGAACACAACAATGCGAACATTGCTGTTTGGCGGTGGGTTAGTAGGCAAGACGGTAGTAACAATCCGGACGGACCCTGCACGAGGCCCTACTACTCCCAATAGACAGATCACAGAATGTATCTTCGTAAAAGATACCTGAAATTGTAGGTATTTGAAGCGCACGGAAGTGCACCAATTTTGGGAGGTGGAAGCCTCATGTCTAAGTCTACCGGCATTTCCCCACCGAGTGAGAGGAGACCACTGTTGAGAAGAAACGCCGAATAGTCCATATTTACCCTAAGGGAAAACGGGACCCTATTACTAATAGTCCGCTGTTCGTCTGTCCGTCACCAGGCTGTATTTCCTGAACGGTGATCGGTGATCAGATAGTTAAAAAATATTTTTAGGACAGAATATAACGATCTTTAATAGAACGATCATTAGGTATATTGGTTATTTTATTTAAAGTTACATAAAAATACTTTCCTATCAAAATGTACATAAAAATGTAGGAGATATCAGAGACGAATCGAATTGATTCAATTGGAAATTCCCTTTACAGTTGACGCTATGGACCGTGTGTACTGAAATATAATAAAATTTATAAAAAATACTGAGAGGAATTTAACAATTCAATAGCTGCGAGTTACCATAGAATAAAATGTTATAGAGGGTGTGAACCTTTTTTAGTTTTTGATAAAAACAGTATAACTAAAAACTATTATATAGAAAACTAAGTCTTAAAAAAATGCATTGTCGAGCGATATTGGACTTCTACGACGTGAAACTCGTTTCGTATGTAGTTTAGCACAAGAACTGTTTTTATCGGTTGTTTGTGTAAAACGTACGTAGGCTACTAGCACGGTTCGCGATGAATTAAATTATCTCACTTGAACCGTAAAGATAATATAATTAGGGAGACACAAATTAGATGATATACCTCTCTCTCTCTCTCTCTTCGTTCCCTCACTGCTGAGGATTGTGACTCCTTCTTATTCCGCGTCAACTAGTTGTCTCCATCGGTTACGTTCCGTTGCTTGGTGGAGTGCAGCACTGACAGATATGTCCAGCTCCTCAGGTATCTGGTCTGCCCACCTTTTGGGACTTCTGCCTCTAGGTCTTTTACCTTCGATTTTACCAGTTACCATCAGGCGTTCTAAATTATTCGTATCTCTGCGTGCAACATGGCCAAAATACCTCACTATTCGTTGTAAGCCGGTAGTTGATAAGCGTTGTGTTTTCTCTATCTTTAGTTGCTTCAGAATAGAGACATTTGTCCGGAAAGCTGTCCATGGTATCTGCAGCATACGGCGCTAGCACCACATCTCAAAAGCATCGATTCATCGATTTCTAGATGATATACCTATGAGATAATATAATAAGAAAAGATAAGTATACTCGTATGTAAACCTAAAAATACATGAAAGTAAACAACACGATGACCAGGCAAAACTAATCAAAGCGTTGCAAATACTCGTCGTTACTTAACTACTACGAATTTGCGCTGCTTGCAGTCGAGACATTGGGGCCATGGTCAGCTGACATGAGTATTTTCGTGAAGGCCTTGTCAGCACGGCTGATTAAGTTTAGACTGGTAGTTCAAATAAAAAAATTAAAGTCTAACGGCATTTTGTGAGCCATTTTGGCAACATGACTTTTTCGAAGTAAAAAAGCCTGCTGAATTCGATTCTGGATGTTGCCAAGCCGAATTTTGCCCCCCTCCCCCCATTTCCCCCCTTTTTACCTCAAAATGTCCCTAATCACGGCTTTTTTACATCGGAAAAGTCATTTTGCCAAAATGGAGTCCAAAATGCCGTTAGGACGGTAAAGGAAGCCGATATTTTGAATTTTCTACCAGTCTGTGAAGTTCGGGAAGATATTGCTCAGAAACCATAAGGCCTACTAAAAAAGTTTATACATTTCCCCCCTTTTTGACCTCAAAATATGTCCCTAACATATTTTGAGGTCAAAAAGGGGGGAAATGGGGGGGAAGGGCCAAATTTCGGCATGGCAACTTTAGAGCCGAATTCAGCAGGCTCTTTTACATCGGAAAAGTCATTTTGCCAAAATGGATTCCAAAATGCCGTTAGGACGGTAAAGGAAGCCGATATTTTGAATTTTCTACCAGTCTGTGAAGTTCGGGAAGATATTGCTCACAAACCATAAGGCCTACTAAAAAGGTTTATACACCATGTTATAGGAAATTTTATAGAAATCATTCTTGTCTTTGACATTTTTTTTCTAGCTGTAATATTTTTTGTATAAAACCGTAAAAACCGTGATTAGGGACATATTTAGAGGTAAAAAGGGGGGAAATGGGGGGAGGGGGGCAAAATTTGGCTTGGCAACATCCGGAATCGAATTCAGCAGGCTATTTTACATCGGAAAAGTCATGTTGCCAAAATGGCTCACAAAATGCTGTTAGGACGGTAAAGGAAGCCGATATTTGGATTTTTCTACCAGTCTAGTTATCGAGAGGCCCCAGCCCATCTAGCACAACTACATATGCGTCGCCTGTCACTGTCTCACAGCACTGCATGGAAGGAGATAGATAATATTCCTGGCGCTGGAAATTTTCGTTCGTTACAGGTTGTGCTATAAGGTGCAGGGCTGGCCCTTACCTGCTGTCAGAGAACTTCTTCGGCGGCAAGCAACAGCCATAACTAGGCCATAGGTGGAGCGAAAGGTCCGAGCGTTGTGTCTCACTCACTCACATGGCCGCGGCTTGCCGCTGCCGCTTGCCGCCGAAGCCGAGGCTGGGCCGACAGGCCTGGCTGAGCTGGGAGGGGTAACACCGCCAGTATACTGCGGACCTTTTTGGAAGGGGTATATTACTTGTTATATATTTTTGTAATATCTTATATTTAGACAGAGATTTGACGACGCAGTTGGCGCAGTTTGAAGTGCACCTACCTGCTGGGTCGGCGGTCCAGGGTTGGCCGGGACAATAGTTATTTTTTATGCAAGGCTGCAAAGTTGTTATTTGGCGCGAGTGTTGAAATTGAAAGCTGAGCGTAGCGAGGCTTTCAAGACACGAGAAGCTAAATAATTTTGCAGCCATGCGGAACACACAACTTTTCACCTCACTACAGCGAGGAAAATGCAAGATTCAAGAAAAACAATTAAAACATAAAAATAATCATATTTAATTTTGCCTTCTATTTAACACATCAAATTTAAAACATAACACACTCAAATCCAAACCAAATAAACACGAGAGAAGCACACATATTAAAAATTAAAAGTGATATGGCCGTAATTTGTATTCTCGTCGTTTATATTTTATCGTTGAGTTTTTCTTAAGCACTGTTATATTATATACGAGTATTTGTATTTGAAACTACTTGACACATTTGTTGTGAATGTGGGAGAATGGCATTCTGGGAAGGATTAGTTGGCCACTCGGAAGTATTTTCCATAACACTTGCTTTGAAAGTTATTGGACGATGGGATCCGAACAAGATTATTTCGGCTTTATCTTCTTTAAAAACGCCAATAGTTTCGGTAAATTACTTATCGTCTCCACATATGTATTTATAACAAGTCCTTTTTCGTTTTAATGCAGGCTTTTAGCATTTAATAAATACTCTAAATTTGGCTTAACTTTCTTGTCTTCGATATTTCTATAAAGTAAGACAACAGTATGTATTCTCCACAGAACAAATTTACGTTGTTTACGTGAATTGTGAAAACTTCCAACTTTTTAATTATTATTTTTTTCTCGGGTGCGTTCAGAAATTACACTCTTATGTTCCAACTTTTATAACAAATAAATATTAAAAATCGTGTTGTATGTAATATATTTACTAGTCAAAGTATTTAAATGAACATAAAATAAAGTGTAGAAAAATAAAAATTTAAAAATCTGTAACCACAAATCAGGACGTGATATTGTAGGTGTATTTTTTTAAAAAGAAGTATTCAAACGTACATATTTATGATTTTAGCCGGCCTGACCAGATCGCCCTTTATTAGCGTGCGTGGATTGGTTATTCGAAGATTTATCGACTGATGAAATCAGTCACGCATTGAAGGAGTCTTAAATATAAAAAAGTTACATGCACCACAGAGAATCAAAATCGTCGTGTCCGAAATTCAAATGACTTTTGCACGCTAGCGGATAAAATAGACTTTTGCACGCAGATTTCGCCCTATAAACTGAGGTTTTCCGAGCGAGTGAGGTGAAAATATTAGTGTGATGAACTCGACTATTTCTTATTTCTTATATATTATGTATACCTATTGTCATCTAGTACCCATAGTAGAAGCTTTGCTCATTTTGGGATTGGGTTGACTTGTGTAAGTTTGTCATGCTCATATTTATTTATTTAAATAGAGATTATTAAATTTTTTACTAAAGCAGCGAAAAATTTAAAAAATAATAATACCTTGAGCGAAGTCCAGCTTCTATTCTATTGAGATTCTGAGAAATACTCAACTAAGCTCGTCTTTCAAGAAAAACGTGTACAGCTACGCACATATAAAAATCTAAAATACACACTTATAACTCAGTCGCTGTGTAACATTTTCATAAAACATTTTTAGATCTAAAATCCCTGTTCACTCAAATTATCACGATTCCCGCCTCACTTAACATTTCATGAGACAACATTTTCTACTTCATAACTCGAACGAAATTCGAAACTTTTCGTTAACATTGCACCCTTGAACAAAGGCTCCTATATTTTGCTGTTGGATTCCAAGCAAAATTTATGTAACAACTCTGAAATGTAATTAATTGCCACTTAAGGAAACTTTGAAACTCAGTCAACATTGTTTAAGGAAAATAAGATAAAAGCATCAAGTGCCTTTTTGTTATATAATTAATTTTCGACGAGATTATTAATATATATTGTATGTAAAGAGTAACTTGGGTGACATCCTCGTTTTGTTAAGGACAGGTTCATGCAAGATTTGCCAGTAAATGAATTAGGTTAAGATCATAATACTATAGGTTGAGTATAATTTACGAAAATAACCCGCCATGTGCGAGTCGGATGAGGGTTCCATTCCAGGTTTTTACCTTTTTTTTCCGTATTTGTTGTTATAGCGGCACCAAAAATGCATCATTTGTGAAAATTTAAACTCTGGCTATAATGCTTCATGAGATTACAGCCTGGCGACAGTACCGAGCAAAAAAACGGCAAAAGAAAACTCATTTTTTTTGTATGGGAGCCTTACTTAAATATTTACTTAACGTATCGTGTTTTTTGTATTTTTTTGCTATAGCGGCCACAAAAATACATCATCTGTTATTTTTTTAACTATCTGACTATCACCGTTCATGAAATACAGCCTGGTGGCGGACAGACGGACAGCGGACTATTAGTAATAGGGTCCCGTTTTCCCTTAGGGTAAATATGGACTATTCGGCGTTTCTTCTCAACTCCTCTGGTCTCCTCTCATTCGGTCGGGAAATGCCGGTAGACTTAGACATGAGGCTTCCACCTCCCAAAATTGGTGCACTTTTTCCGTGCGCTTCTACCTAATAATACCTACAATTTCAGGTATCTTTTACGAAGATATACATGTGATCTGTCTATTAACTTGCGAGAGAGACCGAATTTATTTATGGTATTTACACTTAGCTTCCTCATTACTGCATACAGTTATTAATTTAGGAGTGATAAGCGACCAGGCGTCGCGCCGAGTTGAGAACTCGACGATTCAACGAAAACTTGGGTTCCATGTGAAGGGTGTCTTACGTAGCAAGTTATTGTTCCGTGTTAGGAACTTAGTTGCTTGCTACTTTGCCGTATTTAGTAACCAGTGTCAAGTGGTGTCGAGTTTCATTGTGAATACAGCAGATTTTGAGAATCAAGGCTACTTTATACTCACACTTTCGTAGACAGTACGTCGAGAGACGTAACTTAGGACGTGATACGCCACCGCGGTGTGGACTGCAACTTTTATCTTAGGAAAACTGCCACCCCGTCTACAGGAGAACATTTTTCATAGTTTTCATGTAATGGTGATGCATTGTGCCGTTTTTGGCTTGGCTAAAAGTTTTTTTTATGAGTTTCGTCTGTGCTGCAGCATGCAATTTTCAAAATGGAGCTGTCTCCGTCATGAAATCATACCGGGTCTATCGCTTAATTGTTTTTTTTTTATACACTATGAATTAATACAATTTCAACCCCGTTTTGGTTACACTTCTTTCTTGCATAAAATTCATTGTCATAATTTAATTTTGCATAACAACCATGGACAGAAACATCATATCGCCGAATTATTTTTTCCATATTAATTTCGCAAAAAGTATTGATTATCATAATATTTGCATGTCGAAATATTGATATCGCAAAAATCTACTATTTAGTCGGCATGGGGAATAATCGTACAGTTTTCAAGTAATTAATTGAATCAGGCGTTACTTTGCGGAAATCCATATTAATGAAAATAATAATAATATTGCTTTGCTATTCCGCGATATAACTGGCACGATATTATATCGCGGAATAGCGAAGCAATATTATTATTTTCATCGTACAGTTTTCCTTTTCCGCGAACAGATTTATGAACAATATCTAGATACTTAAACGTTACTTAGACCCAAACGTAACGTAACGTATCTTAGTTGATCACCAACTCTTGATCCATTTTATATCGTAGAGGTGTTACCTACATAACATAGACGACAGAATAATTTCCTCGCCAACATTAAAAGCAAATCAGACCATCAATAAACAGCTTTCAGCCTCATTGCTGTCAATGCTAACAATGCAACACGGCTACTCCATTACAGAATCGCGTCAAGTCACTGCCCATTGACAGATGATGCCATTTCGGCCAGGAATCGAACCACTGGGGGAACGTGCCTAACGATCCATATGATTTATTACTGTCATTACTTCACACTGATATTAAAATGGCAATTATGATACAATTTTTCATGCTATTATGAACTATATGAAAAGCAAACAAAGTTTAGTGTTAACGTAGGGGATGTGTGAGTTATGATGTTTTTTTGTTGGATGCGTTGATAGAAAAGGACATTATGAGCGGCCAATTTTTGCGTTTTTGAGCAATTTCCTCGATATAATAGGATTTTTCTGTCCGTTATACAATATGCAATTAACAGTATTTTCTCATTTCTAGTTGTAATTTATTTCTAATTGCTTTTGAAAGTTTTTTACTCGTATAACTAATACGCTAAAACCCACTTTATAATGTTAGTGGTAAGTATTTTTATTTGCGTTAAAAAAAACCCTTAGTTCACTTAATTTTGGTCAAAGTAATAAAATATGAGCTAGTAAAATAGTAGGTAATAAAATAGATAGATAGAAAAGTAAACAGAAAATAAAACATTTCTATCTCTGTGACTGTCGTCATTTTTGCATGCGAAAACTATTAGTGAAAACATAAAAAAGTATTTTAGTGATACGCACTGGTTGTATTTACACTCAAAAGACATAGAAATTTATTTCTAAAAAAATAATCCCGAAAGAGTATAAAATATTGTATAGATGATCAACTAGTTTTCTAAACAGATGAAATGCTGTTTATAGTCGAATACATTTAAAAAAAGAACGCCCAGTGGTTCGAACATCATCTCGAATGTCATCGCGTGGCGACAGCTGACGAAACGAGACGTCACATCCCCATCAATTAGACAAACTTTTTTACCGGTTTCGGTTTCCGGTTACCTTTTACCGAATTGGTATCGGGAGAGCCGTGAGGATGCGTGAATTGTTTCATGATGACTGTTAACGAGACCGCGTAAATAATGTTTTAATGTGAGTGTTTGGAATCGTTTTTCATCCCTTAATAGACTTTAATGGTGCATGAAATTAATGAGAATTTATTAATAAATCGAATGCGTCTGCGTTTTTTTTAATAATGTAGTTGAATGTTTAACTGCGAATACAAATGTGAACAAGTTTTTACGAGGCGGCACGCAATATTTCCAGAATTGCAAGTATCCAGTTACTTACAGCAAGTGTTTTAGGTATTTTGTAGGTATATCGAACGCTTGTTTGTCATCATTGCAGAAGAACAAAGTTGCATAAGAAAGCATAAGAAATACTCACAAAATGCTCTACACTACTTGCGAAGCTTACCGATGCTGGGCGAATATGTCAGTGTGGAGAGGCACATCGGTAGAGTGAGAAATACTTTGGTCAACCGGACTCGGTCAATTCACGAGTGTACAGCTTGCTTTCAACCTACCGCACCGTGCTCTGCACCACAGCGCGTGGCGTAAGCGTAAAGACCGGTTACACAAATCCACCAGCTGTCAAGTCAGTTGATACATTTTTGGCGTTTTTTGCGTTGTTTTTTATGCCCGATTTTAACGGGATTAATTTGAAAAGCTTTTTTACATTCTATGCTAGCACCAATCAACCTAGCAAACAAGTACTAAGTAAATAAGACATAATATTTATATCGAATGTGGAATAATTGACTGCGAAACATTAATAAATCTAAAAAATCTAGAGTAAATAACACCAGTCTTATTCCTTATGTTTGTTTTCAAGAAAGTACGTGTACCTTATGTTTGTAAGAAAGTTCTATTTCTTCATACGGAAACAAAAAATGACAGTTACCCAATAGAGTAAAAGTAGACACCCTACTGTTTTTATGTTCACAGAATTAACAAAAATGGTGTCTGTCTCATTAACAAGGACGCACCTCGTTTGGTGAAAAAAAGATTCGACAGTTTCGTGAATTGACATGGGTGACAGGAAATTTCGTCGCGTGACCACTGTGCGGGAAATATATTCTAAGGGTTTTAGGGTGTCATTTAAAACTGGGCTTAATTTTATTGTTTCGATACGCTTCTCGTTATTACTAATTAGGAGAAAAAAAAGAAAACTTTTCTTAAACAGAACTGAATGCGCTTCCTGGCATATGTTTTTTTAAACAAAAATATGATGTTGCTAAGTCGTATATTACGCCCTAGGGTGGTAAGTAATTTTGGTATTGACTACTACTACTTTTGTTTTATTTCCTCCAAAGTGTGATGAAAAACGTCGTACGTGACTCGGTGGCAAAGGAATTCAACGTGTCATTAAAGCCCTCGCCTACGGCTTCGGGCTTCTAATAGACACTCGATTGTAATTCCTCGTTTACCACCCTTGTTACGTAATGTACTATTGAATGAAGAGTTGTAGTTCTACAAAGCAAGCGCTAGGGGCGCTGTACTATTCTCCATACAAATCGTTTACGCAGTCGCTAGTGAGTACGGTCACGTTAACTCATGAAAAGGGTAGGTACCTACTGCGCCCCGCGGTTTTAGCGACGTTGGGGATAAAAAGTAGCCTATGTGTTCATTCAGAGTGTTAGCTACATACCGAATTTTATCAAAATTGATCCAGCCGTT
Source organism: Apotomis betuletana (assembly GCA_932273695.1). Lineage (NCBI taxonomy): Eukaryota > Metazoa > Arthropoda > Insecta > Lepidoptera > Tortricidae > Apotomis > Apotomis betuletana. Next base: position 12,692,716 of record OW026316.1, read on the forward strand.
TAAGTGTGAAGAAGTAACAAACATACAAACACACTCACAAACTTTCGCCTTTATAATATTAGTGTGATAGTTCACGAAAAGATGTTTTTATCTACTGTACCTATAATAAATATCATGATTAATTATTTGCATATAAGATAAAATTGATTAAAGAGAAACATTATCTAAATATTATCGATAATATACATAATTCATCATTGAAAGTCTCAATCATAAATTACCTATTCATTAAAGCAACACAGTAGGACTAAGTTTTAAAACAAAACTTTAAAAAATAAGTTGAAAAATGACTAAGAGATATTATGATATAAATTACGTTATAATATAACTACCGATTTCATGGTACAGTAGATAGGGACAGTGTCCCTTACATAGACCATTGCAGTCTAATTTCATTATTAGTCCACGTTACCTACGCGTCAATGAACTACGTATAAGATGAAACAGAACTATATACAGTTCTGTAATTGTCTCAGCAACACAATATCCTCAACCAAATCGCACGCCCGATTCGAAAACCACAATCAGAACTATCAGATTAATAAACCAAAACTATTCGCGAAGATTCCAAAGAGAAGTTTTGCGGTCCTATTGTAAATGGCTATTCAACAGATTCAGATCTAATTGAAATTTTAGAAAATAATAAAAAAGGTATATATAAAACCTTTAATATACATTTTATGAAACATGTAAGTATTATCTCATTTTTTTAGTATCGGTACACACCACAATTAAAAAAAAAAAACCATTAATAATAAGATCAAAGCTCAAAGAAAAATTTAAGTGCGTAACCTCGAAAAGTTACCTGGGCGTTGGGTGGTGGAAAGGTTATCACGCTGGACCGGTAATTCAGAGGTACTGGGTTTGATTCCCTGTCGCTTCCACCAAGTTACGCATTCCAAATTTTCTTTGAACATTGATCTCTGTATTGACGGTTTAACCCATAAAACAATTTAAGGAAAAACAGTATAACACAATTTAAAAGGTCCGCCTGCATGGTCCTCAGTATGCTGGCGGTCTTACCTCTATTTACAGTCATAGAGTCCTTTAACAGAGGTAAGCGCCACTCTGGGGTCTCCCGAAGCGGGTAAGTTTAGGATATTTTATTAATGAGTTAATTGAAAAAAAAGGTGAATGAAGTGGTGGTTGAAAATTAGAGACATTATGGCCAGTCAACACCTACTGTCGGTCTGTCGCCCTATGTCAAAATATCGTGCACCGGAAACTCCTGTATATGTAAAGTACTCCTTTCAAATAGCCCATTCAACTTATCTTTTGTAAAATATGTGTTTCGTAAAGTATGTGTCTTTGTGTAAAGTATGTACAGACATTACATTTTAAACCACTTTTTTTTCTTTTTTTTTTGTTCATTACTGACTAAGTTTCTTAGTCGATGAACAATATAATCAAATCATGCACGTCAATTTTAACTCATTTACTCCCTCACTGTCGTATACAATATTTAATCATTTGAAGTGCTCACAAACGACCTCAGTAAAAGGCTCATTGAGTCTACTGGTGACCGAAGAGCTGGCAGCTTCCTCGCACAACGCATCAGCATTGCGATTCAGCGAGGAAATGCTGCCAGTGTCTTCGGGACCATGCCGCGGGGGCAAAGTTTTCTAGATTTATTTTAGCTCAATTTAATTTATTTTAGATTTCAGTTCTTGAGTTTTTTCTTTTTAGGCTTAATTTTAATTCAATTGTCCAATGATGTAAATTTTTTCGATGAAAATAAATAATTTGATATCTTGGAGCTGATCTGATGATAGACAGAAGGTGGCCATAGGAACTTCTATACAGCACAAGATAAATCCATTGAGTTTGAGCTCATTTTACTGGTCTTGACGAGCAATTAAAAGCGTGTCCCAAAAAAATATTTTTGAAAAAACATTAAAGTTATATAATAGATATGGATATGATATACTGCGTTATTATCTTCAAATGGCAAAACTAACTAAAAAAACCCAGAGTTCAAAAAAGATCTCCGCTTTATTGAATATCCAACTTGGCCTCTATAAATTAATAAGAGCAGTCTTACGCAGAAGCTAAAAATGCAAAAATATTCTCGGCTCCGAGTAAATTTCTCAACTCTCTCCGGTGCAATTACTCGAAAAATATCGTGGAGATGAACTAACTAACGGCCCCTAATTTAGCCAACTAATTAACTAAAATACTGGAGAATATTCCAAGAATTCTCGCAGAAAAAGTAGTTAAACTGGTAAAGGAAGTACACATGCGTATTCCCTCGGCGTAAATGGAATGCGGGGGAAAAAATGGTTGAATCCCTTATTTCATAGTTTCATAGTGGCGGTAGTGTTGTTTGTGGTAAGCGTAGCGATTTGTTTGAGAACCAAGTATGTGACAATTGTTCTGTCCTCTTCCTGATTTTGATTTGTAAATGCAAGCAGTTTTCATTTTACATTCACTAGCAGTTAATATTTGATTGACATTAAATAGAAAATTTAGGTCATTGTAAAAACGTTCTTGTTCAAAATTACAAAATTTTGGGTGTAGGCAGTTTTATAATCTCATTATCATTATCATATTGTTATTACATTTTCTTACATCAACAATGAGTATAATTGCTTGAAATGAAATGATATCTTCATCTCTTAGTAAGGGTACGTACCGAACCGTACCTAATATGGAGAAAAAAATAATTGAATTTTAATATCAATTAATTTTCGTAATTCTAATGTTTCATACATTAAAGTTTTCTGATATTTTAAACTTGAAAAATAAAAATTATGAACTAAAGTAATATACGTATAATTCCACGTTAGTCATCACCCCTATTCGCTATCCGCGTTCAGCTCCATAACCGCTACCTTATTGCATGGAATTGTAGTAATGTTGACAGTATGAAGAATGTGCAAGGGGCGGTAGGCGTAAGTTACGTTACGCTGCTACCTATAAGGCGTTTAGTCAACACGTTGGCTTGTGGTCATCCCTATTCGCTAGTCGCTCCGCTTATCTCCATAACTGCTACCTTAATAGTAATGTTGACAGTATGAAGAATGTCCAAGGGGCGGTAGGCGTAAGTTACGTTACGCTGCTACCTATAAGGCGTTTAGTCAACACGTTGGTTCGTGATAAATTATATTTCGCACCGCATTTTGGTTTGAAACTGCCTCATTATGGAGGTGTTGAAAATAAGTTAAAATTCCTTAGTAAATAAATGAAAAAGAAATAGGTGTCCGTCGGTGCTTCTAAGCTGTTTCTTACACGTGCAAAAAAAAAATATAATTATATTTTCTTGCTGGCCTTTTAGTTTTTTTTTAGGCTTTGTCTTTAAAATCTATCATAGTAATTTTTAAAACTTAACGGGTTGAAAAAACATTACACTTAGAAATAACTTCTTTTTGTCACATAACCTGATAAAAATCTATTGCAAATCAAATTCTAACAGAATTTATATCATAAAAAAATTGGGCAAGTGCGAGTCCGACTCGCGCATGAAGGGTTCCGTACCATAATCTATAACAAGTTTGTTGTATGGGAGCCTCTATATTTGTTGTTATAGCGGCAATAGAAATACATCATCTGTGAAAATTTCAACTGTCTAGCTATCACCGTTCTTGAGATACAGCCTGGTGACAGACGGACGGACGGACGGACAGCGAAGTCTCAGTAATAGGGTCCCGTTTTTACCCTTTGAGCACGGAACCCTAATAAATGATGTACCCACTTCTGTATTGAGGTACTGTTTTGCAAATTTACTATATTTTGGTCCCCTTATAATGACCATACCCCGGGGATTTCGGGGCAATGATTATTAAATCTAGGCCGATAGTAAGCGTCAAATCATACGTGCACCAAAAACCCCGTGTCTACTAATGATACACCTAATCCATCTAAAATGGCACTGTCCAAAGATATATTTTATCTGTACCACTTTTGATTACTACTGGCATCCTTTGAAGACTTGCCTTTGCTAGTTCATATGAAAGTAAAGTCCATCACGAAAATTTCCAATGGAATTCTAAAAGCGACACCAAAGGTAAACTAATTGAAAAAATAATTTTATAAACAAATCATAACACATTTTGAAAATCCGGTCTGTGGAACCCTTTTGATCGCTAATTATAACAAATAAGCATCCGTTTTACTAAAATAACTCAACCACTATCACATTTTAAAGGTACCAATAAACTACTTTTAACATAAGTTTATGTTTCTCATAATGGTTCGCGACGTCTACAACGTATTAAAAAGTTAATTTTAATCACCAACATATCTTGACCTTTAGATTCTATGAAACATGCTTCTAAAGACAGCTCTTGTAAAGCATCAATGACCAGTTTACAATAGGTCCCTTGTTGTCTGGGGTTTATTTTGGGATCGAGGCCAGACAACGCTGGTGTGTGATTAGTCTGGTCACCCCTTTTTCTGCTCATTAACGACTTCTGAATGATTGATGCTGCGATGAGCTTCGTTGAGAAATTTGGCTTCGTTTCGTTTTAGAACTTACTAAACACAATTAAATTATAATATCTTATTTAAATTACTTGTTTTGTTTTGCATAATTTAATTTGATACGATAGCGCTTTATTTGCGAAGATACATCACCTTTTTTTCCACGCGTTGTCGCGTAAAATCCTTCGACCTTCCTTCGATGTCCTATAATTATCCCTGTCACATTAATCATTAATAATGTTTTATTATTTTCTTGAAAATTTCAACTTATTTATAAGTACATGCAGCGCAATGCGAATTAGGACTCAAGGTATGGCAAAAACAGAAATAGAAAACCAAATTGAGTGTAGATTCATAAATATCGGAACACGACTTTTATTGTTAAGGCGTTAGAGATATTTAAGTCGCAGTACGTTCAGATATTTATGAACGCATTATTATAAAGGGTAGTATTATAGTCGTGAGTCGTATTATAGTACAGTCACCATCAGATATGTTTAACATAATATGTATAATATACCTGCATGTTTGATGGCGTAAGATTGATTTCGATGTCGAAAAATACGAAAAAATCTTAATGGATCTTTTATATCTATACTACTCAATTTGCTACAATATTTATGAAAGTAGGAAATACAAACTTTAGATATTTCAGCCTACAAGTAGGTATTATAAGAATAAATATCAACAAGGTAAATCCTGCGTAGAAGTTTAATTTCACGAAAGGTTAGAAGGGAAAACAATAAAAGAGTTACATTATAAAATATTATCATATAAATTGAAAAGATTTACCTTACAGAAAAATACGTGGAGTTGAATAGGGCTCTTATAAATTTTAGCGGTCAACTTTTTAAATCTTTAATATTACTATTTGTAGTCGCGATTTCCTAGAAATGATTCCTTCTTCTTATGACTAGGATACCTACTCAAAGTAGCTAACTAACTGATCGCAACGACCCATAGTGGACCTTGACCTCCAACACCAGACCACTCCAACTCCAACCTAAGGGAATAATAGTAATAAAATATAATTATTAATTATACAGATTTCTCGATAAATAAATAATAAATTATAATAAATATAGATATTTTATCAATTTATTTTCAGGCAACTGCGGCCCAAAAGTAACATATATATAATTATAATTAAACATATATATTTATCACTAGATGCCGCAACTTCTTGTAGGGCTAGCATATCTAGCCACGACTTCTCTTGTCGTGCGACTCATCATCAAGTGTCTTACTCGCACGGTATTGAACGGAAAGTGACCGATATACGACACCCTTCGGCCAGACCTCCTTGTTCATCCACAAACCTATGTTTACAAATAAATTATTTGATTTGATTTTGATTTGATGAAAGCGTATCGTCATCAAGAAATCACTCCTGTGGTGCGGTGATAATCCCATTAGCGGGTTATACTCCCACACAAAGTCCGAATTACTGGTAGTGAGGGCTAAATAGCCCTGACCCTGATACAGTTCGAGCCATGTTAAAAAAATAAAATCATCAGGAGTAATCGGACGATTAAGCGCCACTAATCAATTGTTTAATGCGTTCACACGTGACGTTGATAATTTTCCAGACACTTAATTATGTCCGTAATTTTGTGAATTTGATCACGTGCCTAATGAGTGATCCGTATCATATCGATAACAATATATAATCCATGACGAATAGTTACAAACGTAGACAGAAAAGAAACACGTGAAGTAGCATGCCTAACGGGATATACAAGATATGCAAGTTATTTTTTATGTTTATGCAAATAGTTTGTTGTTGTTAAGACTAGGACAGACAACAACAAATTAAAAGGTAAAAAACAAAGGAAAAACGTGTTTGGGAAACAATAAGCTAAAAACTTAATTTACTTAAAAAAATATGAACATATACAAGAACGAATGTAAATATAAACATTGTCAGGATGTAAGAATATGAGAGAATAAAAAAAAATTTAGGTATGATTCCATAGCATCTCCATTCTTTCCCAGTCCATAATGTACCAAATAGCACCGCATTATGATTTGTGGTCTCGTTGTGACATCTGATTTCAGTCATGCGTCAGATTGTCAGGGCAGTCATAATTTATTATTATTTACCTTTGAGAGTTGTGTCATCCGGCGAGGGGTTAGTTATTTTGGATGTAAGGGGGGTTTATATGGACGTGTTGGCTTGATGCGTTTTTGTTTCATCGTTAGTGATATTATGACGTTTTCCTTTCTTTTTTAGAAAAAAAAAAATATAAAGTTAATCCGCAACATTATAAATATTATAAAATGTTATTATTTAAAAAATTATAATATGTTATTATTTTAAATCTGTATCAATGGTTTATTATAAATATTAGTTAATTGTTACTTTTAGTTAGTTATTAATTTCAGACGGTCAGAGAGTCACTGAGCCAAAATAGTTAGTAATAGTTAGTTATTAAATTCAGACTGTAACATACTGAATGCTTTGCCTGATAGTTATTGAAATGTGATTCTAGTATACTTATAACTACGATTATTAATTTACATTTTGCGCTGTCGTGAGATTGAAAACTGTATTTTAATTTTGAATCTTGTTAAGTATACATGAGGTTAGACTTAATTTTGGTGGTGATTGATTTATGTATCATAATGGATCTTGTAATAATGTTGTGATCTTGAGAAAATCCCAGATGATAAGTAGGTAACACTGTTTTCAAATAGTACAAAGTACAAAAACTGGACACGTATTTTATCGTGAACAGTGGAGGTCTTTTCAAAAGGGCTTATTTTTGTACGAGTTTTATAGAGAAATAATCCCTCTTTAAAAGATACTCCTCAATGATCCTCTCCAATAACGACAGTAAAATCTCGGTCTGCCATCTTCAGTGTGACTCCGCCCTAACTTTACCTTAAATGCGTTGAAACTAAACCCCGAGTGAGAGAGACGTCACGTCACATCATAATTCTGTGTTTATTTAACCTTTTTAACACAAAGTGCCAGACAGTGGTGAAGCTTTAATTAATGTCTGCAAAGAGAAGGTTGAACGTCGCTGGTAATACCTTTCGTATACCTTAGCATTAGCATGTTTTACTAATTACCTTTCTTCGAACAAAAATCTTTCTAGAAATGTTTTTGCTGGACTTAATGTCTGTTGTTTACGTCTGCTTGTAGTTTATTATATATTTTTTGCATTCGGTGTTTTTTTGAGTATTTATTTTCGTCGATGTTTAAACAAACAAAAGAACAAATACAGATTTTCTTATTTATTAAGTGAGGGCTGTGCAACCGTCGCGCCGTGAGATTGCCTAAATAGCTGGTAAATGTTTTTAAGGTGGTTGAATTACCAACCCTATTTAAGCTATTTATTTTTCTAATATTTTTCCCGATGTAAACAATGCAAATATTACACACAAAGCCTATGGAAACATTCTAAAGGTTATCTAGCGTTAGGGTGGTGAAGAGGTTACACTGGACCGGTAATGCAGAGGTACTGGGTTCGATTCCCGGTCTATTCCGCCAGGTTACGCAATTTCTATTTTTCTTTGTGCTTTGCTCTTTGTATCAATGGTTTAATATAAAAATTGTGAAGTGTACCAACTCACAAAAAAAAAAGTTGAATTAAATCTTCATTCACGTACCTTCGAAGTAGCAAAGAAATTTCAAAATCCCTTTACGTTTTTTTTGCTATGTCGGCATATTAGCAATTTTTATCAGGTAATGTGCATCCCTATTATTGAAAAAGCAAGATCCTAGGCAGTTTGTCCTTCGGGCATTTGATATCTAATGTGCATTTAGTTCGTTGTAGATATGAAGCAGACAAAGCAAATCCGAATACAAAGTCACCGAAACCACATTGTACCTGCAAATAGCTATTGCGCGTTCGAATCCCTGGAGAGACATAGCGCTCTCTTTGTTGTCTTTATGGCTTTCACTAATTAGTTAACAACTCGGGGAAACGAACTACTTGATTTATTGGTGCTCGTTATAGACAATGATGAATCTCGCGGTTTTTTTACCACAGTTAATCAATGCTTCTTCAACTTCAAAACCATGGTTAAAATAAAATAATAAAACTGTAATAATAATAAAAAATATATATAAAAAATAATGTTTATTCTTTATAAATTACCGAAAACTATAAACACTTATTTAATATATGGTTGTGCAAATGACTTGAATAATGAAATGAATTTATTGTACAAATAAATTAAATGCATCTGTTATTACATTCGTTTGTGTTATTGGAACAGCACAAGCATGCCCATAGTCACGACTAACGACATAATAGAACCGAAGACAGTCCCAGATCCAGTATAATAGCCCAACTGTCTGGTCACCCTGTCCATTTCTACCAGAGAGTCCATGATTTCCTCATTATTGGGGATGATTTCTTCTGCGGGCAACAGGAATCCGTACATACCCGTGTCTCTCAGTTCGAAAAGGAATGAGATTGGTACGTTTCTAACACCTTTTACCCAGTCAAAGCTAGAACCACTGACGGCATCTGAAATAAATCAAAATTCGAATTAGATTATTATAAGAAGTTTCACATGACTTTAGTTTCAGACAGAACTTCAGTCCTTCTTTATGTGTCATCTGTATCTAACATCTGCCACGGCTACTTTCTACCATCAGACTGCTCGCCATCGGCAGGGTGTTCATCCTCATATACTGGAGCCTAAATGGTCGAGAACTGTAAGGTTCCAAAAATATCAAAGTGATATGTCAGCAGCGAACATGTAACGACACATTTTGCTACATGCAATATGTAGCAATGAATTCTATATGAAAGCCCTGGATTACTTACATAAAATTTCCAACGATGTTCCGACTTCGTAGTGCGTACCATGTCTTGCTTCCAATTTATCTGCTGCACGGATGGCGACCTCAAACTTAAAAATAGAAAAAAAATCAGTTTGTTAAATTTCAGTGTCTAACAATACCTTGCCAAGTAAGTGAAAAACTGAAGCAAATCAAGACTTGAAGCAACATCTCTTACTAGTTTGGGAAAGCTTAAACATTAATCTCATACCGTTTGACTTACCATATCAGCGTAATTAGGGGCCTGCAGCACGTCGATCCCACTAACGTGGCTGTAGGGTACCAAGATCATTTGGGAGTAGGAGTGGAAAGCAAAGTAATAGATCAGCTCGCCACTTTGCTGTAGACGAATCACGTGGTTTGAGATGGCTTGGGTTTCTAGCTCTGAGGCCGGGGTGGGGCCAGCGTAGGTTTCGGTGCAGGGATTTTGTGAGGCTCCGATACCTGAAAAGGAGGAAAGGTTTGATTTCAATATAATTTTTGCTATAAGGGTCAAAAATGCAATTTTATTCCGCGGAGTCAAATGTCACTTAATGGATTAGCTAACCACAATATTTTCAATGTGAAATAGGTAATCTGAATCCAAACCTATCTTCTAGATTTGCGAAACACTTATAGAACAAATCTGCTAGAATTGTAAAGGGTGATTTAAATTGCGTTTGGCGCTCATCTCATTAGCTTTACATTAATGATGACGAGGAATACTCGTTTTCATATACGATAAATAATATGCACAATATACTTCGCAGTATATTCTTCCCGTGACTGCCCGGCATCACGTCTTCTGATGTTATCATCTAGTGTAGAGCAATTTTGAAAGTTCTTCTCATGACAGAACACGAGCCTATTATACCTTGAATGAAATTAAGTAATTAAGTGCTAAATAACTCACTCATCCAAAGGTAGTTGAAGTTTCTGTTCAGGTCGATACCGTTGCCCTGGTCAGCATCGTTTCCACACATCACATTGTTTGCGGTGTTACGGTTTTTCCTCCACATACGATTCTGTAAATAAAAACAATATCCTCTCAAAACATATATGATCATGTATATTTCGCCAAATATTTGCTTATATTGCTTAATGAAATACATACATATTTTGCATTAAAAGGCAAAATCATTAAATTAAAATGGTTCTCTCATTGTTCTGGAGAAGTAAAGCCTTCTGTCAATCGTTTTACATAGTAAGTGGCCTGTGGATAAGTTACACCCAAAGAACCCTCAACTCATTCCGTGTTCTCTGTATATATTTAGAATGTCGATGGGGCTATCCAGATTCTGCAGAATCTTAAAGAAAAAACATTTTGAACATGCCAATTATATACTTACATTTGTGAAAGTGAATATATATCCATCAGGGTTGACAACGGGAAAAATGTGCCACACAAACGTCTCAGCCATACTCCTAACTGCAGGGTCATCACTCGTCAAAAACTCTTTGATGATCCAAGTGACGGTAGCTGGTGAGATCCATTCTCTTGCATGAATGCCGCCTTCAATCATACCAATCAAAGGGTTGTCACCTCTTTCATTAGGCTTGTAGTCAATGACAACGCCTCTGATCGGACGACCCTCGAAGGTGGTTCCAATGGTGACGGTAGTGACGATGTCAGGGTACATGGTTTCTAGCTCATCTAACCAGCTGTAGATGTTATCTAAACCGTAGTATCTGTCCCAAGTGAAGGAACCGAGAGAGCTGCTACGTCCATTGGTGTTAGGGATGGCGGTCTTTAGTTGATTATCTATTAATCTGAAAGGACGTAACAAAACTTTTGTAAGCATTATATTCCTAATCGTCAAGACGCTAGAACTATTTTTGTTTTGAATATAGCCAATTAATTAGAAACAAGATAAAATGTATTCATTAATTTGCCATGTTAGGGATATGGTCATAGTTTTCTTATTTAGTATTTTCCTTATTGACCTTTATCTGAGATACAACATTGTTTAAAAAACAGACTTACTCCTGCACATTGGCAATGCTGACCGTCGTGTCAAGATTCACACTCCTCACGTAGTTCGAGAACTCTTCATCTTCTGCAGGAGCCACCATTATCCTCACCTCACTCCCGACGTTAATAACATCCGTCCAAAACTCATATCCATCCTTCTGCAGATCAGTGAGTATTTGCACTTCAGCTTCATTCTTGGGTTGTACGTTGTATACTTTATAGTTTTCATAGCTCACCATAGCATTTGCTATGGCTATGAGCCCAAAAAATACTGTTGTTTTGGAAACCATTTCAACTCCCGTATAAGTGTGTCGTGTTTTAAACGCACATAAAATAAAATGGTGTTGGGCTTATTGCTTATAGCATTATCAGGTTTAACTTATCATCATTTATCATATTATTATCATGGTAATCTTAAGAAATTACTATTTAATGCCCAAATGATAGACTATTGATTAAAATATTCAGTTTTTAAGCACCCAAAGTAATATAATATAGTAAATGTTGAGAACATTCAGGTGTTTAGAGCATTGCATAAAACGATAATGTATTTTTTTTGACACGTCTTGTACTTATCATGGCTGGTTAGCCCTCACTATCAGCAATTTTGACTTTGTGTGGAATGGGACAGCAAAAGTAGCTGACAATTAAGTATTGGCATAATTATGTCAAATTGCATACTAAAATTGACAATTCTGTCTTACAAACCCACTAACGGGAATATCTACGCGCCACAGGACAAAATTATTGGATGGGTTATGTTTATGTCTCGTGCAAAAGTAAAATGATATTGTAGAATACATCTTTTTAAATCAGATTACCAGAAAATATAGAAATAAGTACAATATTATAATGGCCATAAATACAAAAATTAAGATTTTTGCGAAAATTGCAATATTACGTTTGTCGTGTGTGAAGGTTTTTTTAAATGTTTTTACGGTTCCGTACCTCCGAATGAAATAACGGAACCCTTATAGGATCACACAGTTGTCTGTCTATCCGTCTGTTACAGCCAATTTACTCGAAATCTTCTGGACCGATCATGTTGTTTGGTTCATATATACAGGTCTGTGACCCAAACTGGGACGGCTGAAGTATATAACTGAAATTTAAGTATGAGGTTCACTTTTCGGGGGTGATTCAGAAAACTAAAATATTTATAGTTTGAGCTATGCGTCTGATATCTATAAATCAGGCAACACATAGTCTCCCGTTATTAAATTCCCGTGATGAATCCGTGTCTCCCTAGACATGGATTAAATTTTTAAACGACTTCAAAAAAGGCAATTTACAAACCTCGCTACGCTCGCGTTTCCATCTCGTTATGTTACGCCTCAGTATAAAATGTATGTTATCACTGAAAGTCTCATTTCTGGTTTCTCATTGTCGTTAGTGTATTTTAGCTAATGCATACAATGTATTATACTTATTAATATCACAGATCCTTCATTCAATTAAGTATTTGTTGAAACCTGAGATTAAACTCTAAAATAATGAAATGAGCAATAAGCAGTTTTTTTTTTAATATATTTATTAAAGTGTAATATGTAATGTGATCGATTTTGTACTAAGTAGATTAATAATAATGTTGTGCTTTGTGGTTGTTTAAATAATTGTGTAAAATTATCAAAAAAATAATTAATTAAAAACAATATATAACAAAAAAAATATTACAAATTATCACAGACAATTTTTCCATTTAATTATCACGGAAACACGAAAACAATTGTAAAATAATGAACCTATCTCTAAATAAATATTAAAGGACAATCGTACACAAATCGACCTAGTTCCAAACTAAGCAAAGCTTGTACTGAGTACTAGACGACGATATTTGTAATATTTAAATACATATATAGATAACATCCATGGCCTAGGAACAAATATTCGAGTTCATCACACAAATTATTTGCCCTGGCCGGGATTCGAACCCAGGACCGCCGGCTCAGTATGCAGCTGCACTACAAACCGAAAGATTGTCGGCAAAATATTGTCTCTGAATCAAAACTCAGTAAAAAATAGCAAAGAAACCACCAAACGCCACTAAAAGCAGTGACGTCACTACTGTCCCAGCTGCGGACCGTTCGTAATATTTCAGATCTCTTGTCGCCCTATCCATCTCGACTAAGGCATCCATGATTTCCAGGTTATTTGGGATAATTTCTTCTGACGGCAACAGGAAACCATGTTCACCCAAATCTCGGAGTTCTATTAGGTATGCCACTGGTATGTCAGCTGCGTTTTTGGCCCAGTCGAAACTCGTACCACTCATGGCATCTATGGACAAAGAATGTATTAAATTAAAATTTGTATATTAAAATAGTTTCAGTTTATGAGATAGCTAGACGGTGCGGACTGTTTGACTAATTTATTCGAACTCGTCACTCTGTATTTGTGAAAACAGTGTCTTTGATCAAATAAGCGTGAAGACAATTTTTTTTATATTAATAATTTCTATTTTCTATTGAGATTAAATGTCTATACGGGACCAACTGCACTCAGATCGCTCTTAAAGTCAGAAACGATCGTCAAAGTTCAACATTCATACGGAGCGCTAAAACCCTCCTTACAAATGGCCACCTACAAGTGACGTCAATTGAGGGTTGGCAGTAAGTATGGAGAAAAAAACCAATTTGCCATTTTGACCGTGAAAAATGCTCAAATGCACGCTTCAGTGTTGTCATACAATTATTATTGTTTTGTAAAATTATGAGGATTCTGAAAACAATTTCAAAGTTTTTTATTCCAACTTTACTATATGGTTTTCAAAAATTAATTTTGATAAACTTATTCGCATTCTAAATTTACATATTTAAGCTATTCAAAAGGTACGAGCGAGAGGCCACCTTTTAATTAGTACAAGCAACTAAATATATAATCTCTAGTCTGTATTTATTAACAAAACATACACTCATTATGCATAATATTTGCTCGTGTAAATTAATGGTACTCAAATATTACCATGCATATGCACTCTCTTTAAACTTTAGAGATATTCTGCACCACACTAGTTTGATCAACTAAATTTAGGAACGTTTGGAGCAAACCATCAAGTTTTGCAAAGTTAGATCAACCGATTTGAACTTTGTTTAACTAAAACATAACAGCTTATTGTGCATTTTGATGGAGTTATGAAGGGTAACTTACACATAACGTCTACGGAAAGGCCGACTCTATATGTGGTGCCGTATCGTCGTTCTAACACCTCGGCTGCACGCGCCGCTATTTCAAACTGGAACAAAAAAATACATACTAAAGTAAAAAAAAAAAAAATATTGTTTATTAGCGCAAGTGCATAAATTTGCTTCGTTCAGTCACATCTAGAACAAAATAGATAAATCTGTTTGTTTTGTAAGAGGATTAGTGTCCCCGCTCTCGCAATAAATTAAGATAAAAGTGGTATCTGGTGGGACGGCTTCCATCTGTAGAGAAAATAATATTCAATAAATATAATATGTGGTTAAAAAAAGTATGAATATCATGGATATTATTCATAAAAAAAAAAATACGAAGAATTTTTGATATTTTTGCCAAATATTCACGGAGATATTTTATTGTTTATGGATTTCAAATGCCACCCAGGTCAGCAAAGTTGCAAAATTATCAACGAACATAATACCATTATAATATGAGCATGCAATAGATGTCATGGTTGTGTAAAATCATCAGTCGATTGAAATTGGAGCCTTTGAAGTTCTCGGTTTTTTTTTTTATTCTAGGCCGTACGTAGTTGGGTCTAGCGAGCCAACCTCAAAGAATATCGTAAGTAAGATTCTCACCATGTCAGCATAATTATCAACCGTCAACGCCTGGTCGATAGTCAGGTGACTATGAGGCACGATTACCAGCTGCGTGTAGGAGTGGAAGGCGATATAGTATATTATCTCCCCTTGTTCCTTCAGATTTAAAACGTATCGTTGTATGGCTTGCGTCTCTGGTTCAGAAGCTGGCGATGGGCCAGGGAATAGGTTGGAACAGGGGTCATCTGATGTTCCTGCAGCTGAAAGAACATAGGTAATGTTATTAATAAACTTATTTGTTTCCTTTTGAATTATCTTATTGTCTAGAGTTACCTCTTCTTTAGTTTGCTCTCTATCTATCTAATTTGCAAAGTAATTATTAAAGATTTATTGAAAAAAGTATTGCACTGTTTTTGATTTCTCATGATCTTTTTGGTTTCCATAGCCATGTTCTTTATCAATTATTGAAGGAATCATAGCACTGTTTTAACAAAGTATAATAATGAGAACAGAACGTTAAAAAACAAAAACCAACACTCTCTATCATATTTAAGACCAACAGTATTTCTTCAGTATGCGTCGGTGATCGTTTTGACTATTTAGACACATCCTCTAACAAGTATACTTACCATATTATTGGACACTATACTTACTGTTCCACACAAAATCGAAATTCCTGTTAAGATCAACGCCGTTGCTCATGTCATCTTCGACACCCGAAGCCTCACAAGACGTGAAGTTCGCTCTGCTACGATTTTTCCTCCACATTCTCCGCTGTAACAGCAAACGTTAAATTTCTTTATAAAGTCACATAATATTTTCTTACCTATTTCATTTTTGCAATTTGGGTACATATTTCAAGATATCCTTATCCTATTTAATATGTATGATGTCTTCAGTTTAGGTTTATTAAAATAGAACACAACGCGGCCATTTTAAAAATTTCACTTGCAATGGTTAAAGTACCGCTTTAAATTTTTATTATATATGTAACCTTCGTCAAAGGAAGCATGCACTACAACTGAATGTATGGAATACTGCCCTAATAAAAAAAAGCGTCATATAGGATTGGCTCCAAAAATATTTAATAAACTTCCAGAGGAACTCCAACTAGAAACAATAAAAAGGTTCAAACATCAGTTGTTTAATATATTAATTGACAAATGTTATTATAGTATTAAGGATTATTTTGAAGATAATATTTAAATTTAAATACCTAATTGATAACTTAAATGATTAATTTTAAATACTGGACATACTATGTTATTTGATTGTTCTTAACTCTATTTCTATTAGACTTTATAATATTGTCTGATTTGCTATGTTCTCATTTTATTTTTATTCTTGTTTATCAAAAATCAAAAATCAAAAATGTTTATTTGTTTATATTTTCGTACGCCATGCGGCAAGACGTAGCTGTACCTACTATTACTGCCATTGTCACCTTATCTACCTATGTTTGACGAAATAAACGTATTCTATTATATTCTCTATTCTATTCTAATTATTCTATAAAGAATATGCCTTATGTTATGTACGCGATTCGCAAAATATACCATACATAACCTAAGAGAAGAAATGATTTACAATAGGTAGTTAACAATATTACAGATTTTCTATGTAAAATACTACAGGGTTTTTAAAATACTTACGTCAGTGAAGGTATAAGAATATCCATCCGGATTCACAACAGGGAAAATATGCCACTCAAAACTGGAAGCCAAAGCAAAAACTTCAGGATCATCGCTGGCCAGAAATTCTTTGATAATCCAAGTAACAGTTGCCGGTGAGATCCACTCTCTAGCATGAAGAGCGCCCTCAAACATTCCAATTTTCTTTTCAGTTCTTTCTGGATGGTAATCAAGTACAATTCCTTTGATCGGTCTGCCTTCAACGCTTTCACCCATGACTACTGTTCTGACTATATCTGGGAAAGTTTCAGCTAGCTCATCAAGCCAAGAATAAATAGAGTCTAGTGTGTGATATCTGTCCCATGTGAATGACAATAATGTATCCGCGTTTCGTTGATAGCTTCGTCGGCTTCCTCTGCGTCTTCCACGAGTAATCGTGTAAACATAGTACCCATTACTGCCTTTAATACTTCCGCCACTGATACCACCACCACCACTGCCGCCACTAATACTACCACCGCTGATGCTACCCCCGCTGCTGCCACCGCTTCCTCCGCTGCTACCCCCGCTGCTGCCACCACTTCCTCCGCTGCTACCTCCACCACCACTACCTTTTCGTCTGGATGCAGGAGTCATCTGATCGTCGATTGCTCTGAAATGTAATAAAGTTTTCTTTTAATATTTTTTTTTATATGAGGTAATTCAGTTATGTTGTTTTCTTGTTTCATTTAATAACCAAAACAGTGTAGGCACTTTATTTCTTTTTCAGAAACTTTACTAACAGAGCTGTTTCTATATAGGTAACCATAATCAGAAAAGCGTTTTACATAGTGTCTAATAAATGGTCGTCAAAATACTGAACTATAGCAAAAAGTAAACATACCTTTGCACATCATCAATCACTAATTTAGCTTCAATATTATCCCTCTGTAGCATTTCAAGAAACTCTGCCTCACGTTCCATAGACACCATGATTTTCACTTTATGATTAACATCGTAACCATCGTCCCAGAACTCAGTGATGCCACTTCTTTGTATTTTGATCAGACTTTGCACTTCATCTACTGTTTCAGGAACGACTTTGTAAACTTTGTGCCCATCGTAGTTTTTAGGTTCTGCATAGATTGTTGTGAAAATAGCTAAAATAAGACAGAGTACTTTAAACTCCATGTTTGCACTGTGGAGTGATAAAGATTGCGACATGAATGTGTTTATCAATAACTCGGTTTTATCTTATCCGGCAGATAAAGTTTTAATTAACAGAATATTATCTGCACGAGACATTTTGATTAAAATGTATTTAGCATACCAAAAATACAGTAATGCTATTTGAATTTTTACTTTATCTCTGATAAGTAATTAATGTAATTAAGAAAATGGTAGCTTTAGTGATTAAAAAACACGGATATAAAAGTAATTAATCTAATTAAAAAATTGGTAGCTTTAATATTGATTGAAAAACAAGGATAATAAAACAATGTCGTTGTACTTACTAGATAGGTGATTAAAAAAGTGGGTATAATTACAAATGCAATAAATTGTATTCTTCGTTTTATGTCCGATAAGTTCCTTTTTAACTTCCTTTTCTAATTAGCATTTGCAAACTAGATTAAGATATAAATATTAATAAATAAATGGTTTATATTTATCCACTTTTTCTGTAAGGAATTTCCAAAAAATACATCACAAATACCTTCGTCATATAAAAAATAATACTTTGGAAAAGTGTTTTTACGCCATGTCCTTATTTTTTTGACCAACCGTGGCAATGGAATACCTACTTTTAAAAATGACCTAACCTATTACTTCATTTGCTCAATCGAACTATGAATATTTGCGTTTTTATAACCATTTTAAATCTATCAAGGTAGCCCCAAATTTTTCTAAAGTAACGCCATTTTACGGTAGCATTGAAATATGCTAAGAATCTCGTTGGATTCTCAAGTGAAACGTAATAATAAGTAAGTACGAGGTACCTACAGAATACCACAACATTTGTTGTAAGTAACTTTTCCTGCCTTTTTTTCCTTTATTCAAAGGAAAAAAGGTTAAGACACCGTCGTATTAGAAGGTCAAGGAATTGCCAAAGAATAGAAACTGCTGATGATCTCCCCGCCAAAAAGGGTGTGAACCTTAAATGAAAAAAAGAAGACTAAGTATCATTTTCTTAAATATTATTATTGGTAATAAGGGACATTCTCACGTGCCTATCGGATCGGCGGCATGCGCACCGATTCAAACCACGCGACGCGGCGGGACGGCGATAAATATAATTGTGCTCTGACCCACCCAAGCAGCGGCCGACAAGTGCGTTAGGGCACTTACACACTACACTGTAATTTATACAAAAATCAATCCCGCCCTGTTTAGCATAATAACATTAATAACCTTCATTTTATTTGTCATTGTTGTACCGTGAAATACGCCAACTTTGCCTCCACAGGGAACTTTGCCCAAAACGCTACTTAAAAAAACAACACTACTATTTTTTGTGGAAAATAGATTATATCTGTGGTATCACTGGGAATCACATTTGCGCGCAACTTCATTCCGTAACGTGTTGGGACTAGTCGAATAAGGTGCGTGATTTGGCGGGCCAATTCTAGGTGAAGTTCTGGTGTATTTTTTACAGAATGGGGAAGCCTCAGGTGAATGTTTCTTATTGCTTGTTATAAAATAAAAACTGTAGATCATTTTTATTGTAGTTTGAACTAAAAATACTTATTAAAACCGGAGTTATGATGGTGGGCAATGTTATCCAGTAACTTGCTAACCTATGAATGCCAACATTGCCCAGACTAAAAAAAGGGTTAGGGTTGTTACCTTGTCGTAGTTTTACCTGACTGCGTAAATAAAGGAGGGTTATGTATTTAAGGTAAGGTAAATTATATTTCTATTAAGCCGTTGTACTTTTAGCATTAGCTGCATGTCATGTCATGTCATGTCCATAAAACAAAAAAATATAGAATATTCAATTATGACCATTTTTATTTAGATTATTCTAACGTGAAGTAAAAAAATAACCGCCAAACTATTAGTATCGAATATTAAGCATACATTTTTCATTTAGTACAACAACGCCACTATGTCAGTCCGAGTACAAGACCAGTGTACGGAGGCGATTCCATTGCAGAGAGGTGTGAGACAAGGAGATGTAATATCTCCGAAGCTCTTCACCAACACAATGGAAGACGCTTTCAAGCTCTTGGAATGGCAAGGACTTGGCATCAACATAAATGGCGAGTACATCACGCACCTTCGGTTTGCTGACGATATCGTGGTCATGGCGGAGACGCTGAAGGAATAAAGGAATCTCGGTATAATGCTGGATGATCTCAACCGAATATCCCAACAGGTAGGCCTTAAGATGAACATGGACAAGACGAAGATCATGTCGAATGTCCATGTAGCACCCACCCCAGTATTGGTTGGGAACTCGGTCCTCGATGTTGTCGACGAATACGTGTCTCTAGGTCAGACGATCCAATTAGGCAGGTCCAACTTCGAGAAAGAGATCAATCGACGGATTCAACTCGGATGGGGAGCGTTCGGGAAACTGCGAAGTGTCTTCTCGTCCAAGATACCTCAGTGCTTGAAGACAAAAGTCTTCAACCAGTGCGTATTACCGGTGATGACCTACGGAGCCGAGACGTGGTCTCTAACTATGGGCCTCTTAAGGAAGCTCAGTCACTCAGCGAGCTATGGAAAGGGCTATGCTCGGGATCTCTCTACGTGATCGAATCAGAAATGATGAGATTCGTAGACGAACTAATGTCACCGACATAGCAAACAGGGTTAGCAAACTGAAGTGGCAATGGGCAGGGCACATAGCTCGAAGAACCGATGGCCGTTGGGGCAGAAAGGTTCTCGAGTGGAGACCACGTACCGGCAAGCGCAGCGTAGGACGGCCACCCGCAAGGTGGTCGGACGACCTGGTCAGGGTTGCGGGGACTCGCTGGATGCGGGTCGCTTCTATCCGGCCCATGTGTAAGTCAATTGAGGAGGCCTGTGTCCAGCAGTGGACGTCCTATGGCTGAAATGATGATGATGATGATGATTTTTCATTTTGAAAATGGTATTGGTTAAGATGGTTTACTCAACCAAAAGTGACAACCCTAACAATTTCAAACTGCTTGATTCGGCTTGTATGGAGAAAAACAAAATACCTATGTAACATTGCCCACCCATATTGCACACGTGTTTGTACAGTTAAGACCAAGATATTAAGTAGAACGCCATTATTACCCCAGATTTTATACTGATCCTTATCTTAACGTTGTAGGGGCTATAGTTACGAAAATAATCGATTTGGGCAATGTTTGCAAAAGTTTAGATAACTTTATCCGAGGTGAAAATTGATAAAAAAATGGTTAAATGTAGATTTAAAAATAGTTTCTCGTAATAAAGGCATGCATATGAATACGATGGATGCGTTAGACAACAAAAAACTTTATCCTGTCGTAGAAAAAATGAGAGAAATTCGGGTTTTTACAAAAAAAGCGGGAAAAGTTGGCATGTTTCACGGTATAGATACTCGCACTTGCAGACAAACTGTACAAACAGTATTGCAGGGATCTGTATATACTTAAGATATGTACTTTAGATTTTATTAATTAGTAAAGAAATAAATAATAACTAATCGTTACCTAGCTTGTCACGTGACTATTCTCACCCGTTTCTCTGGTACTGTATGGACATGACCGACAAATATAATATCTACACCCCCATCATCGAATGATAATCTCTAGGTCATTTTTATTTCACATTTAAAAAAAACTTGTAATGGCGTCGATGTCATGTCATCAACAATTTTGTAAGCCTGATTAAAATTATAACACAGTCATGTTTTCGTATAAAGACTTATTCAAGCATTATCATTACATATTAATTTCATTTTGTGAAATGTCCCAGGGATTATCATTCGCCGGCCGGGGTTTAGGTACTCGTTTTTATCTTGTAACAAAGAACCGTACCTAGCGTAAGTAGTCAAACTATAAAGAAAAGATAAAGGTAAAGAAAAGAGCAAACAGCAGGTACATACAAAATAAAGGTCTAATCGTATAAATTATCGAAGCCCATGCCCCTATATTTATAATAAAATTATTAGTAACATTCTGAAATCATCACGTTTCCTGTAAACGTGATGATTTCAGAATGTTACTAGTAAGTGATTGGAAAAATCATCCATTGGAATCAATAATGGATACGTTTTTTTCAAATAACGTAAAATGAATGGTGTCGAAATGATGACTAAAGATTTAACATAAAATACCATTCTACTATCAATAATGATGCGAATAGGAGACCCAATCAACTCGCAAGCCGTTGTATAAGAGAAGTCGTTGTGAATCCTTGTCGGCATTTGTTAATCAAAATATTATAAGAATTCAAAAACAACCCAGTCTGTCTAAAGCTTTATAAGATCACAGTGTACGAGGTACGGTCCAGGAAGACGGGTACATCAACGGTACGCGTCCTCGACCGTTGCAAAATTATTCACAAGGCCCTACCTACCTAATTTATCCTTTTATTCAACGTAACAAGACCTATAATAGATGAAAAGATAAAGTTGCATCGTTCGCATCTTGTTCGACAGCGTGTACGTTATTTTGTATTGCCATGTTTCTTTCTTTTGAGTTATTGCTGTTGTGACAAACGACAGACTTTGCATATACCTTGCCTTGCCTTCGTACATAGAATTTCCATATGCCTTGTATGGTTAGGGAAAAACTATTCATGTAAAAAAATCTGTAATTAATTTTGGACGTCTTTCCAGCCTTAACGTACTCTATTAACTAGCAGAATCCCTCTAACAGGTTTGTAGCAAAGTATTTTACAAGCTTTTATTTAGCTTGCATGGTATGTTTAAAGTATGTATGTTCGGGTGAAATCTTGCAACTCAATTTTGAAGCAGATATCGTCAACCGATTGAGCTAAAATTTTGCATACTTACTTAACTTTGATGACAATACAATAATATGGTAACATGGGGCTGATCTGATGATGGAGCCGGAAGGTGGCCATAGGAACTCTATAATAGAAAAAGCAATCCTACCGAGCTTGGGCTATTTACAATTGTCTCAGTGAGCATTTGATGGATATCTAAAGAAAAGTACAGTCGGCTATAAAAGCTTGCCACTAAAATGACATTTTTGACAGAAATTTATTTTTTATAAATTTTTACACGTTTCAAATGCTAGATTCCTTTCAAGCTATGAATATTTGTGAATTTCTGATAGCATTTTTCGTCTTCTATCCAATAACATGCAGTCCAAAAAAGGGCAATACGGACTATCTGGCGCATTTCCCAGTAGAATTATTGTCGAAACTATTTTACTGATTTCGGCTTACTGACAGTTCCCTGCCTGTACCTTTTTATGTTGTTTACAGATTTTGTTGAAACACTGCCATGACACGAGTATCTCGATGAAAAAGACTTGCGTCTATAAACGCAAACAAAAAATCTCAAGTAAAGATTTTTCCCCAAACTTAAAGTAGCACAGCAGTCTGCTTTGTTTTTTTACACACTACCACACACGTTGTTTAACAAACTACCCACGAAAATTAGGCATATTTGGCTTTTAATGTTTAGTTAAGAAATTGTTAATTACTCTAATGTTAATGATTAAGGTGATCTTAGGTTCGTACACAATATTTTTAAGTTCAATTTCATTACCTACTGTATTTCAAACATAGCCTCTATATTGTTTCTAAATAAATCCTATATCATAATTATATAACCAAAATATAACAGTAAACTTAAAAATATTACAGTAATGCCAAGTTCGAGCGCCATCTATCGGAAAAATACAGATTTAATTTAAAAAATACCTCGAAACGTCTTCATTACCCAGTACGGGTGCGTAAAGCAGTACGGTACAAAAGCAGATCTCATTGTATAGGGTGTTCAGGAACAAAATAATTTACGATCAGTACGGAACCGCTTAATCAGCGTTCGGTTCATTGTTAACCTGCGCGGCTTGGATAATGGCGCTATTGTCTCTTAGTATCGCGATAAATGTTTGGTGCAAGCTACAAGACGGTACAGTGCACGTGGATATTGGATAAATATAGTGTAATATGTAGGTTTTGTGGTGGGCTCTGAAGGAAAAACATGTGCCTGGGAAGGTAATAGAGCCAATTCGGGCTATGTACAATCAATGTGGCACATTACGTTCGGTCGGCTGCTGGAATCACCGACAAGTACAGTGTCACGGTAGGCTTGCCCCAGGGATCGACTTTAAGCCCTAACCTCTTCCTGCTCATTATGCGAGCTTTGTCATCGGACATTCTGGAAGAGGCGCTGGTATATGCTATTCGCCGATAATATCGTCCTTGTCGGTGAAGATGAACTCGGCGTCCAGACTGGAGTAATGGCGGCGAAAACTGGAAAATGTTGGGCTGAGGATCAGCAGATCCAAAACGGTCTTTCCAGTTTTGCGGCCATACAACTGGACTAGCGACTTTTTATAGGATTTAGAAGGAACTCCCTTGTTAAAAATCATCACAGTATTTTTTATAAATTACTTTTACTCGAAAACGATGCCCGCGATCTTGGAATTCAAAAGGGTGTTAGTTTTAAATTTGCACCCAAAATCACTGTACTATTATCGTATAATTGTTTAACCCCTGACGAAAAAAGTGGGGTGTTATAAGTTTAACGTGTGTATCTGTGTGTCTGTCTGTGTGGTACTAACCCAAACAAAACATTAACAAAAATGTTTGAACAATCAAATACCGAAATATATTATAATGTAACACAATCTTTAAATAAAATTATTAAAACGACATATCCTACTTATGTAAGTATATGTACCTACTTATTGTTGACATTGACTTGTAAAATGTTTATTTTTACCAATAAAGAATCTGAATCTGAATCTGGTATTGTAGCTCCCAAAGGGATAGACCAACTTGAGTGCGGTTTTTAAATCGAAATACGTTTCCGTCGAGATTTTTCTTAGTTATGTTTGGTGGATATAGCCACCAGTAGTTTCCAAGATATTTAGCTTTAATTGGAACAGTTAACAAAATCTCAGCCAATATTGAAACTAAGAATTCTAAATTGTGTAGTTATGTTCAGTTTTAGTAGCATTTTCTAGATCTCTCATTGAATGAGGGTCTTACAATGACCAGCTTGTGCCGAGGTTGATTTAATCAATGTAACGTAAATGTGGTGTAAACTTTACTTTTGGTTATAATATTTTTTTTAGTTACGAGTGGAGGGAGCATGCATCCAATAGAGACAAGTGGCGCAAGAGAGGGGCCTTTTCCCAGCAGTGAGACACAATTATAGGCTAGAAAAAAAAAAAAAAAAATCCACCAAATCCACGTTGCACATTGCGACAGACGGTCCCATGCAATCGCGATAAGTCCAGCATCGCCCTCGCACTGCACCCGCTTGTGTTCCCCAATTGATTGCCTGATAACCATACCTCGGGGTTTTCGGTGCACGAGTGATTTGACGCAGTTTATTTGTTTTGGTTCACGAATGAGTGGCAGTCGGCGGGGACATAGCACGTAGAACCGATGGCCGATGGGGCAGAAAAGTTCTCGAATGGAGGCCACGTACCGGCAAGCGCAGCGTGGGACGTCCAACCACAAGGTGGACAGACGACCTGGTAAAGATTGCAGGAAGCCGCTGGATGCAGGCCGCTTTCAACCGGCCGATCTGGAAGTCGCTAGGGAGGCCTATGTTCAGCAGTGGACGTCCTGTGGCTGAAATGATGATGATGATGATGAATGATTTGACGTCTACTGTCGGGCTAGTGTTAAATCATTTGTACACCGAAAATACCGTGGTATGCTGATAACGCTGCAATCTTACTATAAATATTTCTTTCTATACTTATTATGTATTTTGTCACAAGAAAAAGAGAGAAATAGAACTAAACGAACAATATTCAAATTTTGAAAGGCCAAGACGACTTTTACATCTGTTATTGTATAGCCCAGTAACATTTACTATTTAGTATTGGTTTAGATTCGGTATAATATCGTGATATGTACCTAAATGAAAAAAAAAAATGATTTTATTTTAGGTAACTATAATAATAGCAGGTTTTATTTAAGATTATTTTCATATTCGCACAATGTACCATACTCCAACCCGTTTGTACCCCAATTGCTTAGTTCCTGGTGTCGTCGAGAACTTCGGCGGTGCAACTGACACTGTTGATCACTTGCAACATTAATATTGGAGTTTCACAACACTGACATACACCTTACCTCCTAACTAGATATTTTGTTATTTAACATGCAAACAAAAATCGAATGTACCTATACAAAAGGGACAACAATAACATTTCAATAGGATGTACATCATATATATCTTGGTGGAATGTGTGCGGACAGGGTGTCATGGCTCAACCTTCAGCATTGGAATCTGTAATGCTGGGTTGGCCTACCCTGAATCAGGCTTCGCACGGGTGCAATGTTGATAAATTATGCATGTCCCTGGCCTCTGGACAAACATGAAAGGGTACGTGTTAATTAGGGTATTTCTAACCGATGCACAAAATCCCATACCAAACGGCACAGTGTTTATGGATAAATAACTGATTTACGATTTATTACTTCGAAAAAACAATCATGTCATTAGTGTCACTTTAATCTCAGCGTTATTGATGGCAAGCAACTGTTACAGTATGTTACTATTTATTGTTGATTTGCCTCAATTAAATTTGTTTATTTTTTATATTTATCTAATCAAATAATATATATTACTAGCTGTGCCCCGCGATGTTACCCGCTCATCCCACGGGAACACTAAATTTATTCGGGATGAAAAGTATCCTATGTCCTTCCCCGGGACTGAAACTATCTATATACCAAATTTCATCTAAATCGGTTCAGCGGTTTAAGCGTGAAGAGGTAACAGACAGACAGACAGACAGACAGACAGACAGACACACTTTCGCATTTATAATATTAGTATGGATATGGATTAGAGCATTCCTGAGACATAACTAAACTCGGGATTTCGGTTTTTGTCCAGAAGCCGAGGACACGTATATAAACCTTTCCCTTGAATCCGTTGCGTAGTTTTAAAAGCATACATAGGAACAAACATACAGAAGCGACTTTGTTATATACTATGTAGTGAAGTTTTATAAAAACTGAAGTAAGCAAATTACAATATAGGTACATCAGAGAATGTATGCCGCTCGTTCAACGACCGAGCTTCTTAAATTATTAGATAAAATAAAAATAATGTATATAGTCCACAAAAATAAATGTATGCATCTAGGTAAAGCTTGATTGAACAACAGCATGTTTTTGTTATGTATAGTAATTAACAATTCATTGGCTAAAAGAAAATGTTTTTTTTTTTTTTAATCCAAATTGAAGTAAGTTTTAAAAAAAAAAAACTTGTAGGTGAATAGGCGGGTATTTTCCAAAAAAATCTAAAAACTCCAATAACTTGAAAACCAATGAGTTTTGACCCCTAGTTGACTGGACTTAAATCATTGCAAATGAACCATAGAATAACCTCTTTGAAGGAATACGTCGAATTTCCAGTCACCCTGTATGCAATGAAATAAAGAATACAACACCTACAAAATATATAAATAACTCAGCTGTTTAGCCTGTTCATTAACACAGATGCCATGTTGAAAAAAAATACTTCCTAGGCATTCAATTTTGTATGGAATTCCTTTGCAGTTCTCTCGAGTCATTCCGCGCAATTTGAAACTTCGAAGCCTGTTATAACGCACGTTATGATAACATTTCATTGCATGTTTGAGAAAATTATATTTTCCGCCACCAACTCGACTGGACTTGGTTTACATAAAAAGTAACTACTTATTCATTCATTATACCTTTATCCTCGTGACTTTTATGCCATCTGAAGACTGCGTTTTTAATATCCAGCTTCTTAATTAAGGGCCTTATTTGCAAAATAAGCCGGAGCCCCTACCATCATTTTAAGTCATTTATTCGTGATGCAATAACATTTCGTCATTGTTTGGAAACCTAATTCGATTGACATTAATAGTATTATTTGGACAATTTGCCAGTGATAATACGGACCATTCATCGATACTGTATTCTTTTTTTTTTGAGCTGAAGTAAGTAATTTACTTGTTGAGACAAGAACAAGACATTTAAAGATAAAAATAGGTTTAGGACAAATAATTATCATTAAATTCGGTAATTTGAACGTCAACTCTACCAGTGATCAATTCATCTAGTGGTTTATTAAAGATGTTGGAATTTACACTGTAAGTACAATAATTATATAACATTAAAGCTTTGCTTAGTTTGGGACTGGGTCGATTTGTGTATGATTGTCCCATAATATTTATTTATAACAAATGGGACTTAATCGCGTTCAAAAAGTGTTTATTTAATTACCTCAACGTTTCGAGCGTGATGTTACGTTCATGGTCGCGAAGGGACTTTTTTGAACGCGTTTATACCCCGTTTTGTTGTATTAACGTGTGAAGTTTAAATCAATTAAATATTCATACTTGAAATCGATTTGATTGTATTTATAGAACAAAATACTACAGAATATTTTCTCTTTTGGTCATTGCAAACGCCTCCTGAAGACTACTTTTTTGGTCGTTTGTGTAAAATGTGAGACATAGTCGCGGTACCTACCTTTTATCATGTAATATTTTTCTTCTTTAACCCCATATTCCTTCATAATCGAAATAGCTTCGTAAACTTAAAACTCGATTACGTATCAATATCGCGAAAACCCCGTAGTACCAGCGCAGGTGTGGCGCCGGCATTAAAGCTATTACAGACTTGGCTTCGTTTATGACGTCATTGTAGCCGTAAACGTCATTACTGCTGGCGTCGCGGGCCCAAGACTCCTATCAGCGTCAATTTCGACCGAAATTCCATTTTCTGGGCATTTGGGTTTAGTAAGGAGGCGGAAAATTTAAAGAGGGCGAAAATGAATCATTTATTTGAGTAAATAGAACGACGCCTGTTGTGGGGATGTTTTTAATGCCCTGTTAGTGGCAATGGAGACGGTTTTTGTGGGTTTGGAGGATTTTGATGATGTTGATGACGATAACAGACTATTTTATTTATTTAAACTTCTTGAAAATATACAAATGGCGGACTGCCTTGAGGCATTCTCTACCCGTCAACCATAAGGCCAAGCAAGACATTGTTGGAGCAGAATCGGTGTACAAAAAAAGCGTGTGTAGTTATGCATAGTTTATATGTGACGGGTTTTATAATAGTACGGGTACAGGACTTATAAAAAGGGACTGGTTTTGGAAACAATATAATATATAATGAACTGACAATACGTGTCAATAAAAAGAAAAGTCCTGAATAAAAGGATAAAAATCTTACTCATGTCCATCTTGCACAAAGGGTACAGTTATTTTTGTATTATTTTAAGCTTGATATATGAATGTATATTATAATTATTAGATATAAATTTATCCGTAACAAAACCTTCGATTTCGTGAGGCTATTGCAATTAATCTTGTTTGAAAAGAGACTGACTGGAGAAATTTGTGCTTTGCTTTTATTTCAAAATATAGTGTAGCGCTGACAGTGGTTGAATTTTCCTTGGAATGCTAGATTTCTATAAATAAAATTCGCCAACCCGTTAAGTTTGCGCCTCATTTATATGCAACACCATAGATACCAGGTGCAAACATAACTTGACCGGGTAGTGAAATGCCACTTTAAGCAGCTAGAGCTAGCGCGGTTTAGTGACAGTTAAAGGTGATATACCTGGGACATCGCTTATTTGATGATATATCAAGGTACTGTGACGACTGCTGGGGGATAGCTTCAGATGATGAATAAAAGAGCACTAGAGGTACTTCCTTAAAACTGTTTTATTGCCCAGAGGCCAGACGATAACTAACTATACATTTTATTTTTAAGACTAATGTCATACGTCTTATTCTAAATCTAAAAACTACTTTATTCTTAAGTTGATGGCCAACCACCATCCGTGAAGCACAACCTTCACATTTCCCGCCGTCTCGGGGTGGACGAGGGAAATTCATCTTAATACAGAGACACTAGACAGACTACTCCTGCCTAACACATAATAAGTCCCTACCTATGCAGGGACACCCATACATTCATACCCAGATGGTCTCTTGCTAAGAGATAACCAGGGTCAGGACATGAGCAGACACTAGCCTATGGCATGTTACGTAATCTGACATGTTGTCTGACACTGGCTTCGCCTTGACAAAAACCCTGCTAAAAAGGCAAGGCACCAAACTGACTACCCCAAGTGTCATTCGACTTATTCTAAAGCATAGACCATTCGATACGATATTAAAAAGATAGGCTTCCACAATTTAATCGCCTGGTGTAAAACCGGCTTAAATAAATTACCCGATTAAATCGCCTCGAATGTTCCCACCTTAACTGCCTGGAGTATGACATATGACACACGTCGCATGCTCCAAACAATTGTACCACGATATGTCACTGTCCTTATATTAGATGTTTGACACATTGTCTATGACACTTGTCTCAATCATCCATACAGAACTAACAAATAGTGACAACCGTCTACCACTAGCTTTATATTAGACTTCTGGAACATATTAGATATGTCCCAAAAATCCGTACCATTAAAAAAATAAATATCTGGATTAAATTTCCAATTTAATCTAGATACTTGTACCTGTTCTAAATAAAAACCATTACCATATAATTAATTTCACGACCATAGATGATGGCATGGCATGTCATATTGACATGTCAAATGCCATGTCATTGACAATTCGCGAAATTAATTATTGAAACACGAAACGAAAGATATTTTTATTAAAAATCCTACCTATCACTTAATTAAAATTAATAAAATTTATTATATTACAGACATGAAAATAAAATAAAATCTTCAGACTGCATTGGCCTGATGCAGGGTGCAGAGTCCTTGGCCCGACAGGCCAAGACCCCACGATCCTGCCGCCGCCTGGATGAAGAATGCGAGCCGCATTCAGTCACACCAGTAGCTGAAATCCCAGGGAGCTGGGACAGCTATGTATGGCCTCCGCAGTGTGATACATGAAAATAAAAGATTATTATAACATGTGTAAACATTAAAGTTCTGAAAAGAAAATCAGTGTTATAATTAATTATTGGAATTCTGTGAAAGTTATAAGTTATTATTATTACAAGGAAAGGTATTGTAAGTGCAATAACTTAAAGTGCAATAAATTTATAGTGCAAGAAATTAAAAATTGAACTTCCTATAGTAATATCTTAGAAATGCAGCTAATATATAGTGGAAAGAAATTAAATTATAGTTACAACAGTGACACTTGCAAATGCAACAAACATAACTGCATCCTTGTACAGTCAGCCTGAATTAAAAATTGCTGAAAAATAATAGTTTTATTATTTACACCCTAGAAATATAGAACTGTTTAAATTTATTTTTAATTAACGATTGAAGAATTTCTTCAATCTGTTAACATGAATTATTACATTTTTGGCACGACCATTAGGAGTGAGTCTTTGCACCACATAATTCCATGGAGATAATCGGTGGATTATTTTATAGGGTCCTATAAATAATCTACAAAGTTTTAAACTTCTTCCAGTCAACCGTCTTGGTTTTATAATCATGACCAAATCATCAGGCTCATATTGAACTGATTTTGTCTTCTTGTCATATTGTAGTTTTTGAGAGCGCTGTGCCTTCTCTATATTCTTCATTGCTTTCTCTGATAATTCTTGTATGTAATCCACTTTCTTCTTTAACGTAGTGTGTTCTTCCTCATGTAGTCTTAGCTTCAAATCTTGATTAAAATGCGGTTCCCGTCCAAAAACTATATGATATGGTGCAACGCCTGTAGATGCTTGAATTGAGGTATTGTATGAGAAGACAATTCTTGGCAATGCTGACGACCAATCCTTCTGATCTTCTTGTATACATTTTGACATAGCTGTTGTCAATGTCTTGAAGAATCTTTCTATTAAGCCATTCGCCTGTGGATGGTATGCCGTCGTATGAAGAAGTCGACCTCCAAATTCTTCTACTGTATTTTGCACCAGTTTTGAGGTGAAGACTGTACCTCGATCTGTGATGATTGATTCGATGCTCCCGAAGGTGCAGAATATGTTCTCAACAAGAAACTGTGCGATAACCTCTGCTGTAACTCTAGGTACCGCTTTACAAATGGCAAATTTGCTCATGTATTCTATAGCCCCAATGACATATCTATGTCCGTCCTTTGATTTGCAGAATGGGCCAAGCACATCCATTGCTATACGATGACCAAAGTTTTGAATCTTCACATTTTGCAGTGGCGCCCTCTGGTGTACAATATTCTTTTCCTGGCACTTTGTACAAGACTTTATATAATTTTCTACTTTCTTTTCTGCATTCGGAATATAATAGCGATTCTTGAATTTTCTTAGGGTTTTAAATAAACCAAAATGTCCTCCACTCCATGTGTTATCATGTAATTCTGCCATACGTTCTGTAAATAAACATTGTGGTAAAACTGTGACACTTTTCAGCTGGTTATCAACCCATACTTTCTTACATAAAATATTCCGTTTCGTGTGATAGCCTTTATATTGGTTCATATTTGATAATTTTTCAAATATATTTTTATATTCCTCGTCAGCCTGTTGTTTCTGTAATAAATCTATTTTTTCAAAGCTATACAAACATAAATCGTCCTGATTCGGTGCGATATTTTCTTCTGGTTTTTCATCATTGTAAAGGGGATTTCTGCTTAGGAAATCTGCATGAATATTGTCCTTTCCCTTACAATGGATTATTTTAAAATTCCACGGTTGTATGGCTAAGGCCCATCTCGCCAAACGTCCATTCATATCTCTACGTGATCGTAACCATACGAGGCTCTTATGATCCGTAAATACTTCAAATTCCATGCCCCATAAATATTGTTTAAAATATGATAGTGCCCATATTAGACCTAAACATTCTTTTTCCGTAATTGTATAACGTTTTTCCGCGTCGCTTAATTTCCTCGAAGCAAATGCTACTGGCCGTAGATCTGATTTGCCTTGCATAATACATGCTCCCAAAGATTGATCTGATGCATCTACATACAGTCTTGTTGTCACATCTTCATCTGTCGTGAAATATCTGAGTATTGGAGCTTCACAAATCTTGTTTTTCATTATATTGAAGGCCTTTTGCGCTTCTGTTGACCATTCAAATTTACGTCCTTTCTTCGTCAATTCTGTCAGAGGCAATGTTATCTGAGCGAAACCGTCAATAAATTTTCTGTAATACGAAAATAGACCTAGTACTGATCTTAGTTCCTTTAAGTTAGATGGCGGCTTTGCATTTCGCATTGCTTTTACCTTCTCCATGTCGGGTCCAATGCCATCCTTTGATACAGTATGTCCTAATACTGTTAAACTTGTAAACCCGATCTTACACTTCGTTGGTTTCAAGGTTAAATTTGCCTTCTGAAATTTTCGTAATACATTTTCCAGTGCCGTTAAAAATTCTTTATAAGTCTTAGCATATACTATGATGTTATCAACATATACCAAAACATTTTTGTATTTCATTTCCGCTAAAACTGTATCCATTGCTCTCTGAAAATGGGCCATACTTGTTATCAATCCCATAGGTAATTTCTTGAATGCATATAAACCTGATTGACAAATAAAAGCTGTTTTTTCTTTGCCTTTTCCGAGGCATAATTGCCAATATCCTGAATTTAGATCCAGTTCGGCAAAGAAACGTGCTCCTTCTAGACACGTTAATAATTCTTCAATGCGCGGTATAGGATATGCATCTGGTTTAATTTTCTTGTTTAAGCTTCTAAAATCTATACAAAATCTCGGTTTCCCATCTGCTTTCTCTACAATCACGACTGGTGATGCGTATGGGCTTTGAGATCGTTCTATAACGTCATTCTTGAGCATTTCCTGAACTTGTTCTTCAATAATTTGCTTCTGTTTCTCCGACATTCGATATGGCGGTTTATGTACTGGTACCTCATCAGTCGTTTCGATGTCTATTTTATATGCATTGTATGCTCCTAGATTTGACGGACTGTATGCAAATCTATCTTCATACTTATTCAATAGTGTCATTAGCTGCTGCTTCTGAGAATTGTTTAATTCCTCGCCAATTTGTATACTATCCTTATTCTCTTCTGCAAAATATATCGTTTCACATCGGATGCCTTTTTTATTTGATTCTTCCAGTGGCATTGGTTTTCTTGGTTCCTTCCTTATATTATTTACCAATGTCGTGGTAAATCTTCCACGTAAACATATTACATTCTCCTGAAAATCAATGTTGGCACCATTCTGTACCAAAAAGTCATAACCGATGATGATTTGGTCAGAATTGATGTCAATTATATTAAATTTGTGACTATATACTACATTATTTACAATTATATTTAATTGTACTGAACCCTCAGTACAAACAAATTTGCCACCGATTATCTTCAACGACATCCTATCATCATCATTAAATTTAATATTCAAACTTTTGACAATAGATAAACTAATGCAAGATACGCTTGCTCCACTATCTATCAGAGCTAGATAATTGTCATTAGATATTTCTACATTTATATATGACCTATTATGTATTGGTGTATTATTGCCTGTAATAGTATCGGAGCGTAGTGTGTTTAACGCCGCGCCGCTCCGGTCCCGCGTCGTCCATCTGCGTTTGGGTGATTCTCTTCATTCCGGTACGTTGATCTTGAATGTGCATTTCCTTGGTAGCTGCCACGATAGTTTTGCTGTGTTCTTTGTCTGAAATTATAGGCTGGATAATTTCGGTTCACTGGTGTGTTCACTGCCTGGTCGTTGGTCATCGTTGCACATACTGGTACCGGTGTATGCACTGGTATCGGTGTTGAAAATGCAGATTGGGGTGCCGTAGACACGTTTGGGGAAGAAATGTATATAGGTGATGGTGGATTTCCACCTTGTTGGCTTTGAATCATTGTATACTGATTTTCTTTTATAGGGATCACAATTGAGGGTTTTTGCTCTTGCGAATGATACTCATTGTACCGCTGGATAGCCGCTTTGAGCTCTGCCTTCGTGTTGATCGCTGAAGTTGTAAAGAATAATTTGACGTTGTCATGTAAATTTTTAATGAAATGAATTATAAAGTCTGTTTCTACAATGTTCCCGGCCTTAGATGCCAATGCTTCCAGAGCATAATAGAATATTATTGGTGATTCATGAGTCTCCTGCCGACGATAATAAAAACTTTGTACATAATTTTGGCTCGACGGGAATTCGTTTTTTAATTTCGTCAAAACATCTTCGAATGATGTGAAAGTTGCGTGATTCGCCTTATAAAATTGTAACGCTGGTCCTGATAAATATGCTGCGATCGCTGCTTGCGACTGTTCAGGTTCATATTTTTTGATTTGCGCCAATATTTTGAATTGGAAAATAAAATCATCCACGTCTGATAAGCCATTAAAAGTACTCGTCTCCATTTTAATGTGGAGTCCGAAACGATGCACAAACAAATTATAATCGCATAGTATGAAAAATGATAATGGGTGATTCAATAATTCGACAACTTCACCCGTCTGTCGAACTCGCTCCGTTGCGGCAGTGCCGTCACGACATACAATACCACACAGAAATGTGCACTTATTCTTCGTTGCGCTTCGTGCGCATATAGACAGTGCGTTCCGCTCCTGTACGGCTTCTATGTAAACCGTATGCTTCCAGTATGTAATTGTTACTGATGCCCAAGAATCTGTGGACAAAATTAATTGGGAGCGGGGAAACTTGCAATACTCGCGTGACTCTAGTTAAAAATTTCGCAGACTCCACCAAGTGTGACGACTGCTGGGGGATAGCTTCAGATGATGAATAAAAGAGCACTAGAGGTACTTCCTTAAAACTGTTTTATTGCCCAGAGGCCAGACGATAACTAACTATACATTTTATTTTTAAGACTAATGTCATACGTCTTATTCTAAATCTAAAAACTACTTTATTCTTAAGTTGATGGCCAACCACCATCCGTGAAGCACAACCTTCACAGTACACTCGAATTAGCACCCAGTTTCTCGCTTTTCCGCGGTTACGCGCGGTATTTGCTAAGAACAAAAAAGAGAACCTGTATGCTTGTGTTGTTATAAGTAGTTAATGTATGTTCACTTTACACTCCGGATTTTAATTAGGCGAACTAACTTGACAGTTCATTGCACACGAATGTTGCCACAATTTCGCTAGTGTTGTTAATATCGATAATTATGTTAAGAAGAAGGTTGATAACGTGAGTATGGACTCATTGTCTATGCTATACTTCTTTTTATATCTTTGCTATTTGTTTCCTAGCAACTGTTGTTTTTATAATCTTTACACTAATATATATTGTCGTGAACGAATCATACGCTTTTCCTTGCTAATTTAAAGAATTTAAAAAACCAGTTCCTACCAGAGGTTTAGTTAAACAGTATTAAAAAAAAGTAGACATTACGTATTTCATAAATTTTGAATTATTGTGTTTGAAATCTAACTAATAATTTTATTACACGAATCAATAATAAAAAAAACGGTTGCTATTAAAATACTTACATCGAACGAACTTTATTTTAGGACATCGCTAAGAACGCTGTCCGCCTTTTTGTTTTCTTGACAGTTCCATAGTACTATCGAATACACTGATAACTGTACATTTTTAAACGAATATAAATCGTATTACAACATAATTAAGTGTCTATGGATGTATTGTTAAGGTTATATCGACATATTTGTATCGACATAATATTAAACCAATCACTATTTTTTTTTTTCTATTCCTGACAACACTTTGAGCTGTCAAGTTAGTTCGCCTAATTAAAATCCGGAGTGTAGTGATGTGTTCTAATCAAAATAAACATTACGTCGTTTTCTTCCTAATTAAGATTAATATACTTTATTTTGGAACGCGTACATTTCAATATAAAGAAATGAGCCGCAAGCATCTATGATATAACGAAATTGTAAAAATAAGTCCGTCATACAGCTGTGATAAAGCTATTGATACAAATATGTACAAGATATTGTTACAGTCGAGTTCATTTACATCCCACCAAAAACATTTCATGTAAAATTGACGGCCAAGACTCACATTCTCATAACGCTTTCGCTGTAAAAAAGTTATCAGATCCCAGGAAAAGCCAAGCCCCTAAGCCCCGACTTTACTAACCCCACCACCTTGGTTTAAAAAGTATGGCATCAACTGGCTTCAAGCCCCTAAACCCGGAGTTTACTAACCCTACACCTTTGTTTCAAAAGTATGGCTTGGCCGTTTCATAGAGTACCGTAAATAAGTCCAACGGACCGTCTGGCCCATATGGTATCAAGAAACTAAGTTAATGTCTTTGATAATATATACTTATAAACTTAATTCCTTACGATATAGGCCGGACAGTCCGCTAGACTTATTTACGGTAGTCTATGAAACGGCCAAGCCATACTTTTGAAACAAAGGTGTAGGGTTAGTAAACTCCGGGTTTAGGGGCTTGAAGCCAGTTGATGCCATACTTTTTAAACCAAGGTGGTGGGGTTAGTAAAGTCGGGGCTTAGGGGCTTGGCTTTTCCTGGGATCTGATAACTTTTTTACAGCGAAAGCGTTATGAGAATGTGAGTCTTGGCCGTCAATTTTACATGAAATGTTTTTGGTGGGATCTCATTTCTTTTTGTAAGGTGCTTTAGTTTTTTTAATTTTTTTGGGCTGTAGGGTTTCTTGAGCGTCAACTGAACAATTGTGTATTTAAGAAATACTTAAGTTTAGCCCCATATATATATATACACTTTTATCCCCTATTATGGGAAACCCATACAAACTTCCATCCCCTTATTTAAAGGGTGGGGGGTGATTTTTTAAAAGTCCTACAATATGTATTTGATTTATAACAATGAGTCCCTATAGGTTTCAATTTTCAGACCTCTAGTATCAAAATTTGCGGAAGTTTCATACAAACTTCCATCCCCTAGTTTAAGGGGTTGGGGGGTAAAAGTTCCAAGTTTTAGAATTATTTTGTTGTTTGTGTACTAATACTAGCTTACATACCAAATTTCAGCTTTCTAGGTCATCGGGAAGTACCCCAGAGGTTTTGATACGTCAGTGAGTGAGTGGCAAAATCGGCGTATTAGAGGTACCTATAAAACCTAAAGTATAAAAGCTAGATCAATTAAATTTTGTACATTTTATATGTTTGCTAACTGCATCTTAACCTGAGAATTTGGGCGCTCTAGTGTTAACTGGGACGAAACTGATGAGGGTTTGAATATGAGACGAAACGGTTCGAGAAAAGGTAGGTAGTGCCCCCTTTTTTTTTGTTCGTCTTGGCGGGGGCACTACCGTGCCCCCAGATATTTAAAATACGAAGTCGAAGTGTAGATATGGAAGTAGTAATAATTGTGTATAAGAAATACTTACGTTTAGCCCGATATATACTACTTTTATCGCCCATTATGGAAAACCCATAAAAACTTTCATCCCCTTATTTAAAGGGTGGGGGGTGATTTTTTTAAAATCCTAGAATATGTATTTTATTATTTATAAATAATAAAGGAGTCCCTATATCAATTTTCAGACCTCTAGTATCAAAATTTGCAGAAGTCTCATACAAACTTCCATCCCCTAGTTTAAGGGGTTGGGGGGTAAAAGTTCCAAGTTTCAGAATTATTCTATTGTTTGTGTACTAAACCTAGCTTACATACCAAATTTCAGCTTTCTAGGTCATCGGGAAGTACCCCAGAGGTTTTGATACATAAGTGAGTGAGTGGCAAAATCGGCGTATTTTAGGTACCAATAAAACCTAAAGTATAAAAGCTAGATCAATGAAATTAAGTACATTTCATATGTTCCCTAACTGCATCTTAACCTGTGAATTTGGGCGCTCTGGACGGGACTGGGACGTGAAAAATGAGACGAAACGGTTCGAGAAAAGGTAGGTAGTGCCCCGCCTCTTTTTTTTTCGTCTTGGCGGGGGCACTACCGTGCCCCCAGATCTACACGCTTACGAGAACAAAAATATCTGAACACGACTTTATGCTTCTGACAATAGGGTCGTGTTCAGATATTTTTGTTCTCGTAAGCGTGTAGATGTAAATGAACTCGACTTTACAGTTAGAATACCTATCTCAACTCCTTTTCGATTACGAGAATTGAGGATTTGTTAGATGGATTTCCCGATATATATTTTTTCTTGTAGAAAAATACCTATTTTGTTAAATATTCTGCCGGTAGAAGAGACGCCGCTTACCCCTCTAACCATTTAATATATATTTTTTTACATATTTTTGGAGCGCTAGTGAGAATATTTAAACAAAGTTTAAAAAAATA
The DNA here is from genome assembly GCA_932273695.1 of Apotomis betuletana. Lineage (NCBI taxonomy): Eukaryota > Metazoa > Arthropoda > Insecta > Lepidoptera > Tortricidae > Apotomis > Apotomis betuletana. The sequence goes on from OW026316.1 coordinate 12,731,522, forward strand.
TATTGTTTCGTACAAAGCCATTGAATTTCGTATGATTAAAACTAAAGAAATTGGGCTCTTAATAGGTAGTAGCGGTGTGAATAATATATGTAATTTGATATTATAATTATGTGGTTGTAACTATGTGACTGTTCTATTAAAAAAAATAAAGAGCCGTTACTGCCGTCCTGTATCACAAACCAACAAACACACTTTTGGATTTATCTATATATATAAATGCAAGTGTCCTGACTGACTGACTGACTCATCAACGCAGAGCCGAAACTACAAATGCTAGAGAGTTGAAATTTGCACAGTAGGTTGCATTTATAAAGTGTACAAGAGATAAGAAGCGATTTTGAAAAATTCAACCCCTAAGGGGGTTAAAAAGGGGATGAAAGGTTGTATGGGGTACAAGTTTTTTTTTAAGCTAGGAACTTGAAACTTCGTAAAAAGGTATCAAAATAAAATGGAAGAAAAGTAATTTCAGCGATTTTGAAAAATCATCCCCCAAGGTGGTAAAATAGGGGTTGAAAGTTTGTATGGAGATCAAATATTTTTTTGAGTGCGGGACTTGAATCTTTGTATAAAGGCATACTATTAGAATACAAGAAAAGTAATTTCAGCGTTTTCAAAAATTCATCCCCTAAAAGGGTTAAAAAGGGGTTGAAAGTTTAAATCCATTACAAATTTTTTGAAACTTCTTATAAAGGCATATATAAGGATAAAAAAATTACATTAATTGATTGTTATTAAAAATTCAACCTCTAAGGGGGTTAAAAAGGGGATGAAAGTTTGTCTTGGGGTTCAAATTTAATTTTAAGCTAGGAACTTGAAACTTCGTAAAAAGGTATCAAAATAAAATGGAAGAAAAGTAATTTCAGCGATTTTGAAAATTCATCCCCCAAGGTGGTAAAATAGGGGTTGAAAGTTTGTTTGGAGATCAAATATTTTTTTGAGTGCGGGACTTGAATCTTTGTATAAAGGCATACTATTAGAATACAAGAAAAGTAATTTCAGCGTTTTCAAAAATTCATCCCCTAAAAGGGTTAAAAAGGGGTTGAAAGTTTAAATCCATTACAAATTTTTTGAAACTTCTTATAAAGGCATATATAAGGATAAAAAAATTACATTAATTGATTGTTATTAAAAATTCAACCTCTAAGGGGGTTAAAAAGGGGATGAAAGTTTGTCTTGGGGTTCAAATTTAATTTTAAGCTAGGAACTTGAAACTTCGTAAAAAGGTATCAAAATAAAATGGAAGAAAAGTAATTTCAGCGATTTTGAAAATTCATCCCCCAAGGTGGTAAAATAGGGGTTGAAAGTTTGTATGGAGATCAAATATTTTTTTGAGTGCGGGACTTGAATCTTTGTATAAAGGCATACTATTAGAATACAAGAAAAGTAATTTCAGCGTTTTCAAAAATTCATCCCCTAAAAGGGTTAAAAAGGGGTTGAAAGTTTAAATCCATTACAAATTTTTTGAAACTTCTTATAAAGGCATATATAAGGATAAAAAAATTACATTAATTGATTGTTATTAAAAATTCAACCTCTAAGGGGGTTAAAAAGGGGATGAAAGTTTGTCTTGGGGTTCAAATTTAATTTAAAGCTAGGAACTTGAAACTTCGTAAAAAGGTATCAAAATAAAATGGAAGAAAAGTAATTTCAGCGATTTTGAAAATTCATCCCCCAAGGTGGTAAAATAGGGGTTGAAAGTTTGTATGGAGATCAAATATTTTTTTGAGTGCGGTACTTGAATCTTTGTATAAAAGCATACTATTAGAATACAAGAAAAGTAATTTCAGCGTTTTCAAAAATTCATCCCCTAAAAGGGTTAAAAAGGGGTTGAAAGTATGTATGACGATCAAAAACTTTTATGAGTGCGGGACTTGAAACTTTACATAAAAGCATATTATAAAAATACAAGAAAAGTAATTTCAGCGTTTTTGAAAATTCAGCCCAGAAGGTGGTGAAAAAGGGGTTGAAAATTAGTATGAAAATCAATTTTTTTTTTTATTGCGGGTTTTTAAACTTTGTTTACAGGCATTTAATTAAAATACAAGAAAAGGAATTTAAGCGTTTTCGAAAATTCTACCCCTGAGGGGGTTAAAAAGGGGTTGAAAGTTTGTATAAAGATCAAAAAAAAATTTATAGTGCGGGATTTGAAACTTTATATAAAAGCATATTAATAAAAAAGTTTCTTAGTCATTTCAGCGTTTTTGAAAATTCAGCCCCGAAGGTGGTGAAAAAGGGGTTGAAAGTTTGTATGAAGATCAAACATTTTTTTGAGTGCGGGACTTGAAACTTTATATAAAAGCATATTATAAAAATACAAGAAAAATGATTTCAGCGTTTTTGAAAATTCAGCCCCGAAGGTGGTGAAAAAGGGGTTGAAAGTTTGTATGAAGATCAAACATTTTTTTGAGTGCGGGACTTGAAACTTTATATAAAAGCATATTATAAAAATACAAGAAAAATAATTTCAGCGTTTTTGAAAATTCAGCCCCGAAGGTGGTGAAAAAGGGGTTGAAAGTTTGTATGAAGATCAAACATTTTTTTGAGTGCGGGACTTGAAACTTTATATAAAAGCATATTATAAAAATACAAGAAAAATAATTTCAGCGTTTTTGAAAATTCAGCCCCGAAGGTGGTGAAAAAGGGGTTGAAAGTTTGTATGAAGATCAAACATTTTTTTGAGTGCGGGACTTGAAACTTTATATAAAAGCATATTATAAAAATACAAGAAAAATAATTTCAGCGTTTTTGAAAATTCAGCCCAGAAGGTGGTGAAAAAGGGGTTGAAAAGTAGTATGAAGATCAAATTTTTTTTTAATTGCGGGTTTTTAAACTTTGTTTACAGGCATTTAATTAAAATACAAGAAAAGGAATTTAAGCGTTTTCGAAAATTCTACCCCTGAGGGGGTTAAAAAGGGGTTGAAAGTTTGTATAAAGATCAATTTTTTTTTTGAGTGCGGGATTTGAAACTTTGTATAAAGGCATATAATTAGAATACAAGAAAAAATATTTCAGCGTTTTTGAAAATTCTACCCCTAAGGGGGTTAAAAAGAGGATGAAAGGTTGTATCGGGTATAAATTGTATTTTAAGTTAGGAATAAGAAACTTTGTAAAAAGGTAATTTTATTAAAAGATAAGAAAACTCATTACAGCGTTTTTGAAAATTAAGCCCTGAAGGTGGTGAAAAAGGGGTTGAAAATTTGTATGTAGATCAAACATTTTTTTGAGTGCGGTACTTGAAACTTTGTGTAAAGGCATTATTATTTGAATCAAAGAATTTATAAACGTCGTTCTTATACTCATCGAATTTAGTAAAGCTATTCGTTCGTAGATGTACCTGATTTTATAATGATACCGCGTAATAAGAGCAAATTAGCCGAATAAAAAGGCCAAGAGCGAGTCGGACTCGCGTACGAAGGGTTCGTTACTATTTCGTAAACAATTGCAAAAAAAGCACGTTAAGCAATTTCAACATTACTTAAATCTGAAAATAATAAAGATGTAAAATTTTCAAGATAAAGGTTCCACGCGGACGAAGTCGCGGGCAACAGCTAGTGTAAGTATACGACTGTCTGACCTTAGGCTATCCTATGCGGCCTTTAGCCAGACCCTACAAAAGATATGGCTTTAAGGTAACTTTTTAATAAAACGTTGTAAGTAACAGTGTCTCGAGTTAGAACATATAACGTTCTTCCATGAAGCTAAAACCGGACACTATGTAACACCGTATAGGAATGTTTTAATGTTTTGTTGGGACAACCGTATAGGGTTGTCAGCTATAAATTTTATTTAAAATATCGATGACAGCTTCCGCGTTCCGAGGAAGGGTCGGACACTCAAATTCTTATTCATAATATAAATATTGTTGTCCTACTTTCACGTAATTGACGTGCAAGTATGTTATACTGTATATAGGCAGTACTACCATTAGTTTGAATTGATAGTCATACTCGCAAGTAAGAATAATTAAATGAATCGCAATTTGCACGTGTAATGTAATGTACCTGACACCCCGAACAGCGTAAACCCATCTTAGTAAAAAAGTGTTTAATGATAAAATATATTTAAAATGTTAGATTGTAAGGCATTTATCTATAGACCTTTAATGCCTGCAAAAAAAAATGATTTTTTATTTATTTTTTAGGGTTCCGTACCGTAAAGGAAAGAACGGAACCCTTAAAGGATCACTTTGTTCAACCGTCCCTTGAAGCGGTAAAAAAATTCAACTTTTAAGTTAACGTCAACGTAAAGAGACATACGGCCGTTTATGCCGCAAAAAATGTATATCTCGACACTCTCAAGGGAATCAAAATTTATAGGTCATTTTCCGTTAACCTACTTGGAACTATGAAATTTGGCATGTAATACCGTTTAAATACAACAAGTATATGGAAAATCGGAAACTATAGTTTTGTAATTAAGTCATGAAAAGTATAATCTTTATTTAAAATACATAATCAATCATCGAGGTTTATGCAAAAGTATAAATTTACACGGAACCCTCGGTGGGCGAGTCTAACTCGCACTTGTCCAGTTTTTTTTATTGCATTGGGATAGTTACTATTTAACATCAAACGTAACTTAGATATTTATTTTTATTTCCTTATATACCTACTTGATTGGAATGTTGTTTTTTTCTAAACTTGTTTCTTGCAAGAAATATAATATCTAATATACAAAGTACGTATTGATTTCAGCAGGCTGCGATAAAGAAAAGGTTGCAGCTATCTGGCAACTTTATTTTGTTTTATTTTCAACAAAACAACGACTATCCCATCTCTACGCGATAAAACGCGGTGAAACAAAAGCGGTATCGCGGATTTGAACCGAACGGAGCGTAAATCACCGGCCATATTGTTCCCAGTGTTCGGCTGTTATCGAAAAAATGATCGCTATCGATAAACGCGAGTGTTGACGACACTATAGAATGGGATTTTTTGACTTGAAATAAAGATTGAGGATATTGTTAAAGATTAAGACGGTAGTTTGTTATGGAATGTATCGTTCCATCGTCTGATTATTTTTGATCAACCGTAACAGGTAATAACGTGATTTGAAACGTAAGGGTCCTCGTGTAAACCTATTTCTTCCGGAGTTTCTTTTTCTTAATAATTTTTGCATGTGGCAGAGGTGTTAATAGATTATGATGGGCGTTTAAAACAAGTCTTTTTTCAAATTTTAGTTCTTGGGCGATAAATATTATTAAAGAAGATAAAAGTAATGGGTACATATTGTCGATTCTTAGCGCGCAGCGCAGGGATTACCCACTAATCCCACCCACAACGCCCACAATTTATCTGCTTAGCCCAATGGTTGACTGGTAGAGAATCCCCTATGGCATTAAGACCGCCTTTTGTACGATAAGTTCTTTCTTGTGTGCAATAAAGATTAAATAAATAAATAAATAATCTATGTGTATCAGGGACGTTATGATAAAATTTTAAAAGATAAAACATTATTAAAAAACTATATACAACTAAAGATTAACAGATTTATTCAGGCTCATTATTTGATTTTTTTAATGTTTATTTCATTGAATGTACCCTAAATATGCTGATATAATATGTATAATATGTTTATTTATATTTTTTAACAATACACATTCCTTTTACGTTAGAGTATTACTCTTCTATTCATTCGATCGATGTAATACACATGCCCAGTATTTATAAATAAATAAATAAATAAATATCAGACAACCTCACACAAAATCAACCTAGTCCCAAATTAAGCTCAAGAAGGCTTGTGTTATGGGTACTAGGCGACGATATACATACTTATATAGATAAATAAATACTTAAATACATAGAACATCCATGACCCTGGCACAAATATTCGTGTTCATCACACAAATAATTGCCCTTGCCGGGATTCAAACCCGGGACCGTCGGCTCAGTAGGCAGTTGCTTAACCACTGCGCCAACCGCGTCGTCATTTATAGTAGTTTATGTAACCGTTACATACTGAGAGGTATTCAAATATGAATGTGGTTTTATAAAACGAACCAAAGGCGAGTTTCATACTAGAATCAGCCATAAAATCATCATATTATAATTATGACGATGTGTAGGTATAAAATAATGTTTTTAAATAAAAGCTCTTATTTTGGTCATCCATGCCATGCTTTACCGCCCCCGCTGCCAAGTAATATAGGTATGGTTTCTGAACTTGGTATAGTAATTTAACAACATGGGTATGATGTAGATGAACAACTTTAATAGTATTGAGTGTTACAGCTCCACCTTCCGCTTTTGTCCGGTCAAAATTGGCATGTATTCGTACGTGCGGCCATTGGTTGTACCGCCACGCCCCACAGCACATTACCTCGCGTTTTACGCGAAAACACAATAAAATACAGTTCTTAACAGGCCTTTGTGGAGACCAAGAAAGTGATCCTTCTGTGGTAGTTGATTCAGTGCTAATTATTACTAAAAAGTTTTTTAAAGAGGATATTCAATCGGTTATTTATCAAATAACTTTAATGGCATTGCGTTATCTGTAAATTATTTCCTGCGCGTTTCATTCGCCATAATCATTCCTCATTATGGCCGATGCTACATTAAGGCCAAACCCATTAAAACAATGTCCCATACATCATCTCATACAAACTGTCCTCCGCCATTATGCATTGTTCGTGTTTTTCATTTGATCATTGGTTTTTCTTTTTACCTGTATAAGCAACATTGGTCATCTATTTTACAATTTTTTATTTAGTTTCTCTTTTACCCACTTACAGTCCGTGAGGTCTCATATTGCGCTTCGGGTTTCGGAGAAAACTGAGAGGCTCTTATCTGGATCTCGTAAGAGCGAGCGAGACAGGTATAAAACGCGAATCATATTTTAACAGCTCACACACTGTACTAGTTTCCGATTGCAATATCGTTATGATCTGAAGCGGATCTGTTGATTAATCTGAAGAGAGAAGAACACCTATATTTCTGATTGTGAGGAAAATTGGCTATTGTTTTACTTTTCCAACTGTTATATATTTATTTATTGATCGAGCGAAGCGTCTAGTGTCTCCGTTTTAAATTAGCCAAAATCTTAGCCATACGAAATTCGGACATAGGTACGCTTTTCGGATGACCAGCGTCCATGATGATCGCTTTCATCACGCGATAAATAAGTGACAAAGCATCCGTCACGTTAACATAGAATGAGAGTGTGATTGACAGATGCTTTGTCACTTGTTTATCACATGACAAACGCAACTATCATCATTCATCAGTTGTCCAGATTTCGGTCTGTTTTCGCCTGCGAGTCGACATTTCTCAACCGATTCTCGTAAAATTTTGTGAGCAGATTACGTAGAATATGTATTCAGGTCAGTTTCTCGATTTTTTTCAAAATGGCCGATTTAATTATGCGGGTTCAAAACGTAAAAAATTAGTATGCAACAAAGAATAGCGTTAGTACAATTTTTGGATACCATTTTTTTTATAGCCCTTGATGTAATAAAATAATCTACAATCTGCAGTTCATATTTTTTCTTTACTTACCATGAATTTTCCGAAATGTTTTTTTTTAATTAACAATTTGACAGTTATTTCTCATTAATATTGCCTGAAGGGATCTTTGCCTTCACAACTTAATTAAAAACAAAGCTAGTCGATGGTTGACACTTGTCAATGGCAACATTTTCACGGTTTGACACTGACATGTGTAGAATCGGAATGGTTTGATACTGACGTGTGTCAAAATTTCAACGGTTTGACATTGACGAGTGACATCTTAAACAAATCGACCTAGTCCCAAACTAAGCAAAGCTTGTACTATGGGTACTAGACGACGATATACATAATATATAGATAACATCCATGACCCAAGAACAAATATTCGAGTATATTCATTTTTTAACTAAGTTTCAAAGGCAAAGATCCTTTCGGCTACTATTATTGAGAACTGTCAAATTATCAATAAAAAACAAAACATTTCGAATAAACATGGTATAGAAAAATGAATGACCGTTCCTATCCTTATATCAAGTCTTCCTAAAATTTTACCAAGCCTATTTAGTTGTTGAACGTACTGTAAGTGTACATTTTAATAAGTTACCTGAATAATTCAATACCGGTTTCACCTGCAATGAGGCGGAACTCCCTACAGAATTATTGTCAATAATACTGAAGGCCGATAGAATGGACAGTAGTTGTATTAAATTTCCTCCCCAAAGTCACAATGACGGGGACGGAGGCGAGTAGGAAATAACTGTGTACAAAAATAGGGGATTATGTTTTTTTTTATTTATGTATAATATAATACAATACAAATACTTTTTATTGCACACCTCATAAAACATACAGGAGAAATACAACGCAAAAAAATACAAGTAGAGGTAAACAACAGGCGTCTTATCGCTAAAGAGCGATCTCTTCAAAACAACCTTTGGGTATTGGAAAACTTGAAAATAAATTGCTCATAAAAGTGTAATAATAAAGTAACTGAATCAAATAACTCAATAAAGTAAAGGCAACAAAACACATACTTTGTCCCCTCTCTGCTGACATCGGTTGTTGTATACATACTTGTACTCCAAATGGTATGGCATGTAATCCAAAGAGGAGGTAATTGTTCCAGGAAAATACTCCCCCATTAGTGTACCCCGAAGCTCGGAGTGCACGGCCCCTATGTGAAAGCTTAGCAGACGGTCTCTAATCTAATTTCTTATAAGCTTTGATGCACTTAACGGGAATACTGGAGGCTTTTTCTCTGCTGTATAGTTTGCTACAGGGCGGGTAATTTTGTTTAGTGATGGAAGTATTTAGTTAGTGTAGTGTTAGATTATGGTTCGCATGGCATATTTGTTTTGTGAATGTGATCACTAATAATCGGATGTAGTGTCACTATCTATATTTAATTCGTTGGAGGTAAATTTTGCAGTGAGTTTGTGACGCAAATAAAATTCACCAATTTTTTTACAACTGGGTACCTACTTTATTGTTTGGAAAAAAAGCAATATATCAGCAATAAACGATTAATTGTGAGCTTAGAAAAGTTATTCATATAATTTTTCGACTTTCACTTGTCTTGTTGCCTATATTTTAATTTTAGTAAAAAATTGGGTCTTTATTTTTTAGGTTAATATTATACTTTTAAACTACCCTACTCTCTTTTTATGCAAGTAGTACTCAAATTTAGGGACAACTGGAATAAGTTTAGTCTTTGAAATTTTTAAAGGACGTATTAAATTTGTCCCTTTTAACTTATTACACTAACCAATCTTATATTGTAATTTCAGATTTATATCGTCACCTACCACAGGAGGAAAATACAATTATGGGTTGCTAGTTTTCAGGCATGGACCTTGATTCTGGAAAACAACTACCATAAATACACAATGATACAAAAAACATAAAATGGTCTACACATCAGAAGAAGGCAATTACTGAGCTGATGGCCTTTGATGGTTGCGTTTATCACGTGATAAACAAGTGACAAAGCATCCTGTCACTCACACTCGCATTTTGTCAAAACGTGACCAACGCTTTGTCACTTATGAATCGCGTGATAAAAGGAACCATCATGGGCCTGTGCTTGATAACTAACAATTTTTCATCAAACAGTCCTCAAACGGAAATCCAACAACAAACAATTCTTATCTAATACGGGCAGTAACCAAGACAGTGCACCACATAAACCGACGTACAGTCCACCACATAAATATGTTCGGTAAAGATTTAACACCCGCTGTTACAGAGATACGTATCAGGTGAATCTATTGCCAACCGAAGCATATGTACGGCGAGCCGTGTTTGCCGTTTTGTGTAATTTATCGATGTTGACTGTACTTTTGCGTGGATTTTTTAATAGGGTGTACTGGGTTATGATTTTATTTGGATATTCTTATCTTGCTTGTTAGTTTTTTGGAAGTGTGACTGACACTATAATAGAATCACACGCAGCCTATGAGACTTTCCGACTACAGAAGGCCTATAACTTAAAATAAAAATTGGGCAAGTGCGAGTCCGACTCGCGCATGAAGGGTTCCGTACCTATATATATGTATATATAGGTATAACAAGTTTGTTGTATGGGAGCCCCCCTAAAATATTTATTTTATTTCATTTTTAGTATTTGTTGTTATAGCGGCAATAGAAATACATCATCTGTGAAAATTTCAAGTGTCTAGCTATCACCGTTCTTGAGATACAGCCTGGTGACAGACGGACGGACGGACGGACGGACGGACGGACGGATGGACGGACGGACGGACGGACGGACAGCGAAGTCTCAGTAATAGGGTCCCGTTTTTACCCTTTGGGTACTGAACCCTAAAAAAGCCGGTTAAGTGCGAGTCAAACTCGCGCACCGAGGGTTCCGTACGAATTATGAAAGCACTGCATATTGTTCTAACGAAAAGACGAACTGTAGGTACTGAGCAACGAACTTAAATTCACCGTTGGAAAACTGTTTTACGTACTTCAAATGTTTTTTTATGATTGAATCACATACTTTTCAGATTTTTCCCAATACTTGTAGTATAAGACGGTATTTCTTGTAAAATTTCATAGTTATAGGCCAACGGAAAGTACCCTATAAATTTTGATTTCCTTGAGAGTATGGAAATAGACGTTTTTTGCGGCGTAAATGACCGTATTTTTAACCCCCGACGAAAAAAGAGGGGTGTTATAAGTTTAACATGTGTATCTGTGTATCTGTGTATCTGTGTATCTGTGTATCTGTGTATCTGTGTATCTGTGTATCTGTGTATCTGTGTGTCTGTCTGTGGCATCGTAGCGCCCAAGCGGATGGACCAATTTAAGTGCGGTTTTTTTTAATCGAAAGACTTTTCCGTCGAGATGGTTCTTAGCTATGTTTGGTGGAAATAGGACCAGTAGTTTCCAAGATATTCAGCTTTAATTGGAACAAGTGACGAGATCTCAGCCAATAATGAAGTCAATAATTCGAAATATTGGCTAAATGTTAAGTTTTATTAGCATTTTCTATATGACTCACTAATTGAGGGTCTCATGATGACCAGCTAGTTGTTGATGGATCTCAGCCAATATTGAAGCCAAGAATTCCAAATTTTGGATAAATGATAAGTTTTATTAGCATTTTCTATATCACTCAATAAATGAAGGTCTCATGATGACCAGCTAGTTGTTAATGGATCTCAGCCAATATTGAAGCCAAGAATTCCATATTTTGGATAAATGATAAGTTTTATTAGCATTTTCTATATCACTCAATAAATGAAGGTCTCATGATGACCAGCTAGTTGTTAATGGATTTCAGCTAATATTAAGAAGCCAAGGATTCCAAATTTTGGTTAAATGTTAAGTATTATTAGCATTTTCTATATGACTTACTAAATGAAGGTCTCATGATAACCAGGTAGTTGTGAACGGATCTCAGCCCATATTGAAACTAAGGATTCCAAATGTTGGTTAAATGTTAAGTATCATTAGCATTTTCTATATCACTCAATAAATGAAGGTCTCATGATGACCAGCTAGTTGTGAAAGGATCTAAGCCAAGAATTTCTAATGTTGGTTAAATGTTAAGTTTTATTAGCGTAATCAACAGATTAATAAATTTTTGACAGTACAATAATTTGGTACCTTGGAGCTGAAGATGGCCGTAGGAACTCCTAAACAGCACAAGATAAACCCACGGTGTTTGGGCTCGTCTGATTGTTCTTGATGAGCAATTAATATTTGTGTAAGAAAGTACAGTCAATAATAAAACCGAGTCCCAAAAAAAACTTTTTTGACAAAAAAAATCTCATTAGTTTCTGTCACAGTACTGGGTCACTATATTTAAGTTTCGGAATTCTGCTAAAGCTGAATTGTTATTAGGACTATTGAACAGGTTCCTTTGATTGAGGTCACAAATAGCAACACCCTGCAAGATTTTAACGCGACTAAATGAAGCTTTAGCAAAAGTACTCTTGCCTAAGTGAATAACAGCTTTTTAGGATTTTGTAGTTTGTGTCAGTCTGTACACAGCTTAGCTCAGAGACAAAATGTTTGAATACATTTTTAATAACATTTGTATGTTTATCCCATGGTGTGGGGTATCGATGATTAGGTCTCTTAAAACTAAGTCAAGTTACCTAGCACCAACTGCAATTTTTATGGAGCTAAGTAAGCCACCCGTACCTACTATTTGGATCCTGTAAAAATAGAAACCTGGTTCTGTTTTAGGCCGTAAGTAGCAGATTCTTGCGACTGACTTCATGAGCAGTGCATTTAAAGTATATATTTTGATTGTCTTGGCTAATAACTTCGCCATTTTGCCATTATAAGCATTAACTAGTCTTAATTTAACGATTTTTTCCCAGAATGTTGCTTAAGGCTATTGAAATCAAAATATATCCTAACTTCAATCTTAGAGAAGACGGCATTCATTACCACTGGCTTGGGATCCTGCTGTACCTACATAATTATAGTCCAGCTCGACAAAAGATTGGAAACCCTGGACTTAAACGGTGTAAAACAAAAATAGTGTCAAAAGAAGAAAATTCCGGGACGAAACTTCTGCTGGTTTAAAAAATATGAAATAAAAATAAAATTAAAAATTTAAAAAACCCCCGACATGACAACCAATAAAAAGAAAGAAATAAAATCTACGAAATGTGCCTATACAATGAACAGTAGAAAAAGAATCCAAGCTTCGTTGCGTCGGGGGACCGCTAAGTAAATGAAATGCAATGTAAGTACTGAAAATCGTAAAGTGGGAAGCCCAAATGCATACATGCAATTTTGCGTTGAAAAATATATTTCATTTCATTTAGGTAGGTACTTAGCGGTCCCCCGAACGCAACGAAGCTTGGATTCTTTTTCTACTGTTCATTGTATAGGCACATTTCGTAGATTTTATTTCTTTCTTTTTATTGGTTGTCATGTCGGGGGTTTTTTAAATTTTTAATTTTATTTTTTTTAACGTTTACTTAGAAGTTTGATTTTTTACAGCTTCAAGGGCTTGTAGACCTTACTATATGGTTTTAATTTCAACTCGATATTGACACGTTCGCCAGATAAAGGTTCTTGACAGACAGATGGACGGACGGACGGAGAACGAATCGTGATCTTATAAGGGTTCACTTTTTCTTTATTCCTAGTTAGTTTATTCTGAGTAGTGTTTGTAGCGCTAGCGCGAAGGCTTGCGGTCCTGGGTTTGAATCTCGACAAGGGCAAATATTAGTGCGATGAATCGAATATTTTTGATCATCAATACATAGTTGAGCAGAAATTAAGCCTTATAGGTAAGTGTGTATGCCTTCATGCAGTAACTACTCGTATTTAGTAAGTACAAGTACCTATTGCTTAATTTGTTTATTCTTGTCCTCGTAAAAACATTCATAATTAGTTATGGATTTATTAGAATTTATTGAAAAGCAACAAACACAAAACGCCAAACTTTTGGCATCACGAACATTATTTACGGCATTCCTTCCTCAGTATGACAATGACGAACCTGTACGTAGGTATTTTTGTCTAATCTTCAGGTAAACCTAAAGGCGAGCTCTACAATTCTACAAACCATTTACACTAACTGGCCACAAAATAAATATCACTCAACTAAAAAAACAGCCGCATACTATTAAAAAGAAAACTATTTCAAAAATCGAACGTTAACGGCCACCGGGCAGCCAACGCGAAAAGCGCCTTCGAACTACTTTCGAATCGGGAAATCTGGCCAGTACTGCCCGATTTGAAATTGGAACCTATAAAGGCGCGAACTGGCCGGAAGTCGGACGCGGGCTCCATCAGATCTGTATCAGGACAGACGCCCGCGAGCGGATTCATTTCCGGTCTACACGGTTGCATTTTGAATTTTAGAATTCCATTCGTTTGAATTGGGTTAGATGTGATTTTTTGATGTTGGCGGAATTGTGTTTTGTTAGTGTTTCAGGTGGAGAGGAAACTAGAAAATGAAATAGGACGGCAACGGGCTGAAAAAAATTGGTTTGGTTAAAAAAGGCCTGCCTGGGATTTCTAGAAATATTCGAGAAAAATCTTCGTAAAAATCAGCCTGTTGCGTTTGCAATTTAAAACAGACTATGGAGCTAAGGATGCTTTGTCTAATATTGGCAGCATTTTTCACAGAAATACATTTTTTATTCCATTATAGATAACATATTTTTATTCAATTATGAATGAAGTGTCGATGAATTCATTACAATGACGTTTATTGAAGTGTACTTTTTCTATTTAATTTTTATCAATTTTGTTACAATTCTATGTTGACTTTGTGTGATTAATGGGCATGATTTTTGTATTTAATTGTTCATATAAAATTGATCCTTTTTATTTAATCGTATTGTGAAAAGTTGTTGTAGGAAATTATAAATCTATATCCAGGTTACGAAACCAGTCTGTAGATTCTATTAGGTTACAACTCCGTTGCAAAAATGTAACGAAAAGAAAATAATAAATTAAAACGTCATAATATATCAAGGGAAATCGAAGATCAATCTTTTAACGTTGCCTTATGTACTTAAAGCAAATAATCGGAAGGCACAAACATTGCTGAAAACAGTTTGGCTTTACTCTCCTCGAATCAGCCTTCCAAAAGTTCCGAGACTCCACTCCACCCCACCGAAATCATTACAAATTTTCAGCATCATCGAACTTAATCATATTTCCACATCCACGCCTTAAAGCCCTTTAAAGCCGAGAACAACAAATATAAAAAACCCCTTTCACGCGTCCTAAACAAAAATACAATTTCCATGAACGACTCCACTTGAAGGACCGTAAAACGTAAGCCCTTACGGGCTTGATTTTTACGCCGCGTTTACGCCTGGTTTATGGGCGTAAACGTATTTACGCCTGCTCAATATTGATGGGTGTACGTGGGATACTGTTTTGATAACGTTCGTTTGAGGTTGGCTATGTAAACCCATATAATAAAGTCACTATTATTTACCCGTGGATTCACCTGTGCGGTGAACTTATTGGAACATATTCAGTACCCTATGAGTTAACGCGACCGCACGTTAGGTTTCTTTAGATCCCCGAAGGGTAAACTAGGCAGAAATAGGAGCCCCGCGTGAGCGAGGTTCCGTCGAATTAAGTGTTTGGACGCCTATGCCTTAAACCATTATGGTTGAAAATTATTATGCTACAAAATGTTATACGTAAAAACATTATAAGTATCGATAAATATGCTGGTATGACATTTGATTCGTTATAATTAAAACCAAATGTTAAAATGTGTTTAATGTTATGTACCAAAAATATATGACAACTGCTGAGTACCTATCTCATCAAATATTATGGCTAAAAATGTATGATACAATATTATAATATGACTATTCATTTGTATGCACAATGATGATTATGACACAAGTTGTCATGCGTATCAAAGGCATGACTTGAACTTGTATGCAACCCAATATGGACCCTCTGTAATGGTTGGGATCGTACTCCTTCATTACGTACTCATACATAAACCTTGTGACTTGTGACTCCCTGACGATGACGCCAAACAAGCAGCAGATAGTAGCGTGTAGCGGTAAATGTCCCGTGTATCCGTCGTGATATTCTTGGTCTAGTCCAGTTGTCTTTGGCGCTCAAAGGTTAAGCGTAGTATATGTTAACGCCAATAGAGTTCACTCTACTTCGCACTGGGGTACCATGGTGCTTGCTTCCATCTTCCGTGTCTGTTTGCGGGTTTCTTTTAAAATCTGCGCACCTTTATAGCCAATCGCAGTTGCACGCGTATTTTGGTCACACTGCTACGACCCATTGCGCTGCACTTTATAGAAAATACTATAGTCTGTACTTTTAGGTACTTAAAAGAATGTAAACAAACAATTAAAAGGGTTATTTATAAGGTAACGTTTGGTTCCTGTTAATTTTTTTATATTATAAAGTAATGGACCTCTCACTACTGCAGTCCGTTCCATTTAAATAACATGTGTTATCGCTTAATTTTACCGTACATATACAAATTCACGAATATAAACATATTTTATCACATTTAATAAATATATTTTTTTTTCCAGTAAATCGTCACTAAAAAGTACCCAATCTTGCAGAGGTTTAAAACGCAAGGTTGCATTATACTGGAAGTAACACGACTAAAATAAAAAGTCACAGGTTTAAAGTAGCAACACCTTACCTTACGTAATTTTTAACTAGGCTGCATTATACTGGAAGTAGCACGACTAAAATAGAAAGCCACAGGTTTAAAGTAGCAACACATACCTTACGTGATTTTTTACTTTGTCGGTTTGACATTCGCCATTGCTTGCTGTCATATTGATGATACGCGTGCGATATTTGTGTTTAAAGCTTCCGTTCATTGTTAATTTACGTTAGTTTTATTTGTTTCTGTTTTATATATTTTTTAAAATAGTTTGTTTTTGTCGTTTTGTTACGGGATCGTGTTTTTAACCATTCGAATTGGATCACTATAATTTATTCAGGCCTTAAAAGGTGCACTACCACTGGATCTGTCAAATTTGACAGCTCCGGTTTGTTTACAATTTTTTAAATACCTAAAAGTACAGACTATAATATAATACAATTTGCAGGCAGTTTTTGGAAAGATTAAAATATTTTGTGTCTTATTCCGTGGTCACGTACTGATGTGCCGGGGGAATGTTTACAAAATTTGCGAAGGTTTCCATTTTGAGAAAATTTCGGAAATATTCTCAGTTTTTTTGGAAACTTTCTCCAACTTGCCCATCCGTTGGCCATACGCTACATCACAGAGTACTGATTGGTTTGGTCACTGTATTCATCGCATATAGCTGTTACTTCGCATGTTTCTCCATTCGTCCCTATGAAACGCATTTCGAGAACATTCGGGTTCTAGACATAAACTTATAACAAATTATTTCACTAGATCTAGCCGTATAGTTAGAGATCGTCCATGTCGTCCTCTACCTAGGACGAATTTATAGCAGGAATATATCGCAGCCAGCAGACTTAAGTAAGCAAGGAAAATCGCAAATCTTTGTTTGGAAGCGTGCCGAGAAGATTGTCGAGACGGCTATTATTTTTTATTGCACGTCGAGACCACAGATTCGAATCTTACAGTAAATCATATTTATTTAGGTCTATTTTTCACAGATTTTTGGGAGGAAAATAATCTTATATATATTACTTGTACATTATTGTAAACAAATCAACAATATAGAGATCACCAGGTGCAGACTTAACTTAACCCGGCCAGTTAAGATGGGATAACAATTTCGAGTAGTTTTTGAAACAAAAATTATCAATGAAAAATTCAAACTGTAGGTTTTAAATATATACATATAAATCCCAATAGCCCTGTTTTAGCTAGTAACATCAATAATATGTTAAGAAACATGTTTGATCATAGAGAAAAATGTCTAAAACAATCAGCATTTTAAACGGAATACGGCCTCTGAATACGTACAATGACACGCATCTGACCGCTTTCTGTAATTCTCTTGCTGTCACAACTGTTACAATAGCCACAACTTGTACACAATACCTATGGGAGCGATTGCACTACAAGCCATGTAACTTTCATGAACTGGCGCCAGCTCAGATATTGAATATTGGATGAATCCTGCTACTAACAGTAAGCGAGACGGACATACACGTCCGTCTCGCTTACTGTTAGTTCTAAAATTATTGTAAACTAGAATTGCTCATGGTACAAGAAAACAAGGTATGACATTCCGGTTAAAGAGACTTTCTGAGTCACTGCTTAGTTGCCGCCGCTTGATGGCAATAAAGTAATTAACTATAAGGGAAAAATTAGGCAAGTGCTAGTCTGACTCGCGCATGAAGGGTTCCGTACCATAATTTATAACAAGTTTGTTGTATGGGAGCCCCCCTTAAATATTTATATTATTTTATTTTTAGTATTTGTTGTTATAGCGGCAATAGAAATACATCATCTGTGAAAACTTCAACTGTCTGGCTATCACCGTTCTTGAGATACAGCCTGGTGACAGACGGACGGACGGACGGACAGCGAAGTCTCAGTAATAGGGTCCCGTTTTAACCCTTTGGGTACGGAATCCTAAAAAATGATTGCCGCAAGTCGTACAAAAACTATAATTATACATTTTATGCATTACAGTTGCCATGTTCTTTGACTAAATTGTATTTTGTCATAACAATTGATTTATTAAAACACTCACGATCTTATGAGAAAAATACAGATAACAAGGGTATCGGGGACTATTATGATACACCACTGGCAACACAGAAACGGATTGACAGAACCAACCAAGGGTGATGACATCGAAAGTCCACCTGTCATTCCTTGCCATTCTTATACCATGGAATTGATATTTAAGATCGTGAATCTGTTAGAGGTTTTACTCTTGTGTCCGGCCGACTCCAACTGACTCATGTCAGATATTATTTTGTAGGTACTTGTTTTATAGAACATCTTGAAAAAGCACTTCTCACTGTGTTTACTTTTGCTAATATATTTTATATTATTTATATAAAATGTGGTTTGTTTTAACCTTATAATATAATCAGAAGACACAATTTGGAGATCGAATATCAATAGAAACGCCAACTAAGACACTGAATATTGTCGCTTATACAGAGTGGAACATTTCTAAAGATTGGGCTGACAGGATAGTGTCATCTGAGTGATCTACAATCCTAATTATAATTGTAAAGCTGGATTTAAAAGTCATCAAATAAAAATATTTTAATATCTGTGACAACCCTACTACTTCAAAGGTTTTATTTACATTTTAAATTGACACCTGTCTAACTTAGCGATGTTCAAAAGATGCGAGGGTTGATATGTGCAGATTTTTACACTAATGTTTAACAAACTGTATCTCAAAAATGGATAGATATATTTACATGGTTCATTGGTAAAAAATGAAGTACTCAGTCTGAACAATTCCCTGTTTGCTTAAAAGTCCCTCGATCTGTTCCATCCTGTATTTTATAGTTGTAAAGGTTATTTTAATTAGAATTTATATTTGGATTTTTCCAGATTCGCCCGTGTTGAATCATTTTCCTTATCCTTACGAGCTAAAGATAAACATCTCTCCTTCTCACTTACAGAAAGTTTGAAATTAATTTGAAACGAATACTTTTTTTAAAGGTTCTAATAAGGTAAATTGCAATTCTTTTTTTTACAAATTTGCTATTACTCCACTGCGGGGTTAATTTATAGATAGACGACCAAAAAACATACCTTAAGTAGACGAAAGTTCAGCAGTGGATTCTGATAATGAAGTTTATTTAAGTATCTTCTTTTTTATAAATAATGACACAAAGGTAAATTAAGAAAGAAAAATTGAATGCGATCTACTACAATCGAAGCGGGGTTGTAGTAGATCGCATTAAATTTTTCTTTCTTAATTTACCTTTGTGTCATTATTTATAAAAATAAAAATGTGGTATTACCACATAAAAAATATAGAATCGATAAAAAGATTCTATACAAATATCTTCTTTTTGTCCAGCCCATCGAAAATTAACCTTGTAGGCAAAATGCTAAGTTTCAGCGTTTTATATAAATATTTTTTTTAAATATTGTGCTTTTTTTACACGTGATTGCTGAGCCAATAGTTTTTTCTTTCAATAATATGACCGTTAATACTCAAACATATTATTATCTATTATTTTTATTTTTTCTAAGAAGTAACCTGTCTCAACGCCTCTTTTCTTTGCGCAGTATAAACTAAAGTGCGAAGCAGTGTGCTGTTAAAGGTAGAGTTAATACTACCCTGTTCTATAATCCTTTGAGGAAAGAACGACCTTATGATAACGGATGGTTATAAAAAAGGAGTGTAAAGAATTACATTTATTTTATAACGGAATCCTTTAGTTTCAGTGAGTTAGGTTTTTAAGAATATTTTCCTTTTTTTCTTCAAGAAAAGAAATTAAATTCTTCAGATTACTTAACGCTACCATCGTTTCATAAAAATCGTAACAAAAAAAAACAAGAAAAAAGGGCAACTTCTTTGCAATATACATATAAGTAGTTATTTCCTGTATCATTGAATGGTTGTTTTAGTTTCAACTAGTGTGTAAAAGAAGTAACAAAAAACAAAGAGACACGCTTTCATTGTCGACTGTTCTGTTTTACACAAACGTTAATTGCTCGTCAAAACCAATTCAATGGCCTTAACAACGATGGGGTTATCTTGTGGTAGGTATTTAAGAATCCCATGTCTTATAAATAATGAGACAAAGGTAAATTAAGAAAGAAAAATTTAATGCGATCTACTACAATCTAAGCAGGATTTGAACCTGCGACCTCTACGTTTCCGGCGTATTGCTGCCAACTGAGCTATTAGATCGCTACGTCAATCACACCAAATCTTTCATTTCATAATTCTTACGCTACTGGAGCGCCCTTTTTATTCTTTTATTTATATAAAATAAAATGTGGTATTTCCACATGAAAAAAATTGAATCGATAAAAAGATTCTATAAAAATGTATTCTTATTTACAAGGTCCCGTTTTTTCCCTTTGTATTTTATAAAACACGACAGTCTGTTTTAGGTGTCTTATAAACTTATAACGTACCCGCTCATCCCACGGGAACACTACATATTATCAGGATAAAAAGTAGCCTATGTGTTAATCTAAAGTGTCAGCTACCTTCGTACTAAAATTTGCCAAAATTGGTCCAGCCGTTTGAGCGTGAAGAAGTAACAGACATACACATAAAAACTCACAAACACACAAACTTTCGCCTTTATAATATTACTAGCGACTCGCCCCGGCTTCGCACGGGTGCAATGCTGATAAATTATGCATGCAAACCTTCCTCTTTATTTACTCTATCTATTAAAAAAAACGCATCAAAATCCGTGTTGTAGTTTTAAAGATCTAAGCATACATAGGGACAGACAGACAGCAGCGACTTGAACTTGCGATTGAAGTGTGATAGCTTACGATCCTTTTTTTTTTCCATAGCAGCTTGCGGGTGCGACGGACCCTTTGCACTGCTAGACGTGCTACTCTGCTTGGAGAAGCACCGGAGAGCTTACGATCCTGACGGTACAATAACTATTTAACGCGTCTGATTATCCTCCATCCTAGATTCCAAGTTGCGCCGCGACATTGTTCTCAAGTTATTTACCCATCAAACTAAGACTCGGTAAATACGTGGTTAGGTTAGTTTAGCCGGAGTTAACTGCAGTTAACTGGGATCGCGTTAATCTTAGCCGAGTGTATGAGGTGGTGTGTCTTAACGCCTTTACGGGGTGGGGCCAGGCAGTGAGCGATTTGCACCGGGTTTTTCATTATAAACTAAGGTTATATCAAAATTTAAGTTACAATATTGTGATGTTTTTTTAAAATATAGGGTAGATTGTTATGATTATTATTTGTCTAGTTTAGAATATTTTAAATATTGTAATAGCAACACTGGTTTTTGGCGCCAATCCCTTTCTCTTGGAGTGGGGATGGGCGACAAAAACCAAGTGCCAGGACGGACGAGGGCGATTTTTGCGTCGATCGTTCGTCCGGAAGGTTCAGTGCAGTGATACGAGTGCTTATTGTGATTATTTGTAACTTGAACTATGAAAAAATAAAAGTGTGCTTGTCTTGAATACGGAGTTTTTATTATCTCCGAAGTGGTACGAATCAAAGACGCCCAAAAAGAAAACGTGAGTACAAAACAATTAGTTTTTATCTATTACGTGGTTTTGAAGCTATTGGTTTAGAGATATTCCTATTGAATACAATATAGAATAAAAATTTAATAACTATAATAATTTTGCAAAGATGTTCCGTTTTGTTCGTCAACGTCGACGTAACATTTGGTTAGGGTACTCCCTGACATTGTTTCTCGACGATTTAAACTATAAGAAATACCCAGGGCACTGCCCAGTGATGTCTTATAGTGAAGTAACAAATAAAAACGGAATACTCTGTCCTGTAGCTTTCCGTTCGTTTAAAAATTTCAAGATAACATTCGGTCAGGGTACCCCCTGATATTGTTACTTGTCAAATTAATCGGAGGGAACGTGTGGCCAGGGTACTCCCTGGTAATGTTCCCCTGTAAAATAACGAGCGGAAGGTTGCGTACTATCTAATGATGAGTAACTGTTTTCAAATATTTAATTATTTGAATTGTATTTTTGAGCCAATACTTTCAACACTAAGTTATGATTAGGTATTACTTATGACAACGTTATGCTACAAGTATTTAAACATGATTCAGCCAAGTGCGCTACTGATTAGGTCAGCTATGTATGCTGTTTAGACTATAGACACCTATTAGATCAGCTAAGTATGCTGTTTAGACTATAGACACCTATTAGATCAGCTAAGTATGCTGTTTAGGCTATGTACGCCTATTAGGTCAGCTAAGTATGCTGTACGGGCTAAGTACGCCTCGTAGATCAGCCAAGTACGCTGTTTATATCATGAACGCCTCGTAGTACAGTCAAGTGTGCTGTTTTAGGTTAGTACGCCACGGAAGCCTGAATGAATTTTGATTTAGCAGTTTTTCATGCACTATTCTAACAAATAATACATACGTGTGAATGATACAAGTGATCCACATTTACATTATATTCCAATTTACTATCACAAACTAGATAACTTTAATATTTTCGAGTAATTACAATTAACTATACTTATTAATGATATATTTTTCATATTCTATCGGATATTCTGGTTTATTAATATTCAAGTTCAAGTCAGTGTCTTCCCGTGCTTTCAAACAGTTTTCATTATCACTACATAGTATAAAACAAAGTCGCTTCCTGTTGTCTGTCTGTCTGTCCCTATGTATGCTTAGATCCTTAAAACAATGCAACGGATTTTGATGCAGATATGCATAATTTGTCGGGGTTGCACCTGTGCGAAGCCGGGGCGGGTTGATAGTTAATAAAACACTAACATCATACAAACATTTATTTACAATTAGTTATTACAATAACAATAGGTTTTTCTACCATCTCTTACCATCACTCATATAATATATTTAAATAATTTTATTCGAGTCATTGATATAAACGTGATTTTATTCTGAAATGATAGCGCCACGTGTGCGTTGAGCGGCACAGTGTCAAATGAAATATGAGCAAAGTGTGATACAAATGAATTACTCCTTACAGTTAGACCATGACATCAGACAATGAACAAACAGATGCTTCGTCGCATACACCACCGCTAAGGGGTAGGCGCCGTAGAAGGAGATCTTCGACTTCATCCAGCGAGGACGAGACTCCAAGGAAGTCAAGCCGAATGTCAACGGAGGACGTGATTAAGCTACTAGCTTCGTGGAAGAATGAACCAAGTAAGAATTCATTGATCCACAGTAATAGCATGAACAATGTTATCCCTGAGTTTAATCCTGCCAATAGGGCACAAAGTATCGAAAACTGGATTAGGAAGGTTAATGAGTGTGCTCTTATATACGGATGGGAGGAGCGACAAACCATTCACTTTTCATTGCAGAAGCTAAGTGGGCTTGCAAAAAAATGGTATGAAGCTCTACCCTCTGTTGTGTATACTTGGGAGGAGTGGCAACATAAACTCCGGAAGGCTTTTCCTAGTGAAGAAAATTACGGGCGCCTTCTTGAGGAAATGTTGGCACGCACCTCTCGAAACGATGAGAGTTTTCGTGAATATTTCTATGACAAACTAGGACTATTGAATAGATGTGAAATCACAGGGAAAAAGGCTGTTGATTGCGTTGTACACGGAATAAGTGATAGATCAGTTAGGAGTGGCGCCCAGGCACAAAACTGTGCGGAGCCAGAAGATTTGCTCAATTTTCTCTGCTCTCAGCGCGCTATATCGCAACCGCAATTCATTCATAATAGGACGCGAGATCGTAACATAGTCAGGAATGGTAATGTTAGTAATACTGGGAGTACACCAACCACTTCGAATGAGACTGCCATAATTTGCTTCAATTGTAAAACAAAAGGTCATCCATTTTTCAAATGTCCTAAACCTTTAATTAAATGTAAAAAGTGTAACAGGGTTGGTCATGACAATGAAAACTGCAACCTTGAACCACTGAAGTCTGATAACTCTCAACGGTATAATAACACATCCGATAAAAAAACCCTAAAGATGTTAATAAATCGACAATGTCCGCATACATCGATTTTGGCAGTGAATGCAGTCTCATCCGAAACACTGATGCAGAACGTATAAATCTATACAAAGTATATGACAACCTCCCCATTGTCAAGGGTTTCGGGAACTCTACTATTACCCCGCTCTATAAATCTGTTGTTGATGTAAAGATTGATGAAGTAGAAGCATCCATCGAGGTACTGGTTATACATGACTCATATATGCAAACCTCTATGCTAGTTGGACAGAACTTTACAGAACTACCGTGCGTCACTGTGTTGAAAGACAGTACACGGTTAGTCTTTTACAGAACTCCTGTCAATGTCTCTTCCGATGATCATAGTAGAGCCCTAAAACTTTACGTTACCGGTACGACCCCTATTGCCCAGACTTGCACTGTACCCATTCACATGGAAGATCAGACTTTTACCGGTGATATTTTAATTGAAGGTTATAATAAAGTGGAGCCCGGGAAAGAGTATAGACTGCTTTCCGGAGCCTATCACATTACCCAAGGTAAAGGTTCTGTTGTAGTTACCAATCTGTCGCAACGACCCTTGGAGATTGAGGCCAATACCATGATTGCAAGATCTGTCCCTTTTGTAGAAACTGAATGTTGCCAAATTAACCGTATCAAGGTGGATGTGTCTACTCTAAAGCCACTTAATAAATCTGAAATTAATGTTGGTCAGGAATTAAGTGAGTCTGAGACTGATAGGCTGTATGGGTTGCTTCAGAATTATCGTGACTGTTTCGCGGAAAACTTAAGTGAGATAGGATGTGCAGTAGATGTAGAAATGAAATTGGATGTCTTAGATGACAAACCTGTCGTATACCGTCCTTATCGCTTGTCTTTCTCAGAACGCGAAAAGGTTCGTGAAACCATCGAAGACCTAATGCATAACGATATCATCGAAGAGTCCAATTCTAATTATGCCAGTCCTATACTCATGGTGAAAAAGAAAACAGGCGACCAGAGGTTATGCGTGGATTTTAGAGCCCTGAACAATAAAACTGTTAAAGACCGCTTTCCATTGCCTTTAATAGAAGATCAAATCACCAATCTCAGCGGCAACATGTTTTTTACCACGCTTGACCTCGCGTCAGGTTATTATCAAATCCCTTTGGCTCCTGAAAGCCGACACTTAACAGGTTTTGTAACTCCAGACGGTCATTACCAATTCAAAAGAATGCCTTTTGGGTTGGCAAATGCTCCGGCTGTATTTCAGCGGATGATTAATAAAATGCTCGGTAATAAACGATTTGAATATGCCTTAGCCTATCTAGACGATATCCTTATTCCCTCTAGGGATACAGATGAAATGTTTTCCCGCCTGGAAAGCATACTAAAGCTGTTGCGAGAGTTCGGATTGACGTTGAAACTAGCTAAATGTCGCTTCTTCGACACCTCGATAAGTTATTTGGGTTATGAAATATCATCCGCTGGTGTACGGCCTGGGGAGACAAAGATAGTGGCCGTCAAGGATTTTCCTAGACCTCAGACCATACACGATGTCCGGCAATTTCTCGGACTTACTGGTTATTTCCGTAAATTCATAAAAGGTTACGGAGAAATTGCTCATCCTTTGACGAATTTACTGAAAAAAGACATTTCTTGGCATTGGACTGAACGGGAGGAAAAAGCCTTTTCGGAATTGAAAGATAGACTGATTAGTAGACCCGTACTAGCACTTTATGACCCCAAATTAGAAACCGAGGTGCACACAGACGCCAGTGCTATGGGTATAGGTGGAATATTAATGCAATGGCAAAGCAATCCAAGAGTTTTAAAGCCAGTTGCCTATTTTAGCAGGCAGACTACACCTGAAGAAAAACACCTACACTCATATGAACTAGAGACGCTGGCGGTTGTGTGCTCCTTGAGGAAGTTTAGGGTCTATCTTTTAGGACTGTACTTCAAAGTTTTTACTGATTGCGCTGCCCTGCGAACCACTCTAACAAAGCGGGACCTTATCCCGAGGATAGCTAGATGGTGGCTTCAAATAAGTGAATACACATTCGAGATAGAATATCGTCCCGGGGTGCGAATGGCGCATGCAGATGCACTAAGCCGAAATACCACCTTACTAGCAGATCTCACTAGCGGTGATACGACGTTAGTAACAGTCTATACTCTAGAAAAGGAAAACTGGCTCTTGTCCCTTCAACTAGCAGATCCCGACATTTCTCGTATTATAAAAATTCTTAAACCCGATACAGACGAAGAATACAAGGACATACAAAAAAATTATATCGTTAAGAATCATTCACTGTATAGACGAGTAGACGATCGAACATGTCTTGTGGTCCCTCGTAGCGCGCGATGGCAGGTATGTAGGGCCAACCATGACGATATAGGTCACTTAGGTTATGCTAAAACGCTCGAAAGAATACAAGGCATGTTCTGGTTCCCTAAACTACGTAAATTTGTTAAAAAGTACGTCGCAGCATGTATAGAATGCGCGTACAATAAGGACAATGCAAGTAGGCAAAAATCTGGCTATCTTTACCCTATTGAGAAAGTGGAGATACCTTTTCACACGGTCCATATCGACCATCTCGGTCCATTTGTAAAAAGTAGAAAAGGTAATACCCACATACTCACCATAGTTGACGGGTTTTCCAAATACGTATTTGTTAGGGGGGTCAGGGACACTAAAACAAAGAATACCTTGAAGGCTCTTGAAGCTATTTTCTATGATTTTGGCGTCCCGAGTCGTATTGTGTCTGACCGTGGTACATCGTTCACATCAGCAGCCTTTAAATCATTTTGCGAGCGTCATGGTATAAAACACATCCTTAACGCAGTCGCTTGTCCCAGGGCTAATGGCCAAGCAGAGAGATTTAATCAGACTATATTACATTCCTTGGCAGCACAAAACTCTGGTGGCCATGAGCGGGACTGGGACAGGTGCCTGGGAAAGGTTCAATGGGGTATTAACAATACCATCAATGCCACTACTCGCAAAACAGCGACAGAAGCTTTGTTTGGGGTGAAGATGCGCGATGACTTGATTAATAAACTCTGTATTGACACTAGTCAATTTAGTGACGACTTAAAACAACTGAGGGATAATACACTGAAAAAAATATCCAGTGGAGCCTACTGACATTACAGTAAGACTTACTGCAATAACAGTTAGTCCTACTGACATTTCAGTAAACCTAACTGTAATAACGGTTACGCTTACTGTAATTACAGTAGGCTCCACTGTGTATTTTTTTCAGTGTATACGCTCTACCATCGATCAGAATCAGGCAAAACAAAAGTCTATACACGACTCTGATCGAGTACCAGCTACTAAATATCAGGTTGGTGATTTAGTTAAAGTTATGCGCAACAATTACTATAACGAAGGGAAAAGTACGAAGCTTCTATCAAAGTTTGTGGGCCCTTACAAAATAGAAGAAAACTTAGGTAATGATAGGTATCGAATCATAGATGTTCCAGGATTCAATAGAAAAGGTACTACACCTTATGAAACTGTTATCTCAGTAGATCGAATAAGACCATGGATAAATATTAAAGCTCTGGAAGTCCATGACAGCGATAGCAGTTCTTGTGAACAAAGTGATGGTACTGACTGATTGTTATGGTACATATAAACATAATGATATATATATATATATGTCGGGATGGGGTCGCGGATGGCCGGGTGCCGGTGTGTGGCACATTGGATGAGCTATTCGATATAGTTGTGGACGAGGAGGTAGTTCGAGCGAGATGAAACACTTCAGATACAATTAACTCGATTTATTCCTTATACAATGAAGCACAAAATAACAGTTCCTCGCACAGAGGTCTGTAAGCTAAGTTATCGAAGTCACGAACAGAATAGTCTTTATTAAATTAACATTAGGCACATTGCAGGGTTATAACACTGACTCTAAACTTGGTATAGCACAACGAAACGGGACAGTTCCAAGGCAGTAGTGCACTCGAAGGTGACCCAAAGTGAAGTGTCGGTGGTCGTTCGCTGAGTGAACCGCCAAGACTCTGTCTAGCGCGCCAAAACAGGTTCAAGGGGGCGCTACTGTTGCCTTCCAATGACGCGCCGGCTTCGTTGAGCTTCCATACTCATGACCGTTTCCGACACGGCCATACTGACGCCTCACACGTCCCCGTGTGCGTAATCTGAAAAGGAAAGAAAAATCTGGGCAGTAAAACGTCTTTGCCTCGGCCAATCCTGACCTTGAGGGGTTTCACGTAAACTAATGTTCAGGTCTAACCTATTATTATTAATTTAATCAACCATCGAGCAACAACAAACAAAGTATCATAAAATTCTCAATCTTGTTCTATGATCGCATACACCATTCCAGTCATTATATCATCGCCTCTATCCGGCGGATACCCATCAACAATCATCGCCTCTATCCGGCGGATACGCTCCTACAACCATCGCCTCTATCCGGCGGATACACTCCTAGCCATCGCCTCTATCCGGCGGATAATCTCAAAATACAACTACCTTCAGGTGATACACAATCAAGTGAAAATAGAACAATCTTGCATCATAAGCAGACACAAGTACAATAAAAAAATAATAAAAAAATCATTGCTCAACAGTTTCACTAGTGTTCGAATCATCCATATCATCATCAATGTCTTGTCTCAAATTTAACAACTATGCCTTTGCCAAATCGGGAATTCTTGGTACGTTCTTTTCAATATTCTGAACAGCGCATTCTTTCAATACCTACTACATTGTCAAAATTTCTAATAGGCTCGCTTCAGTAAGTTTATTTACTGCACAGTACTAACAATTTTAGCTAGACTGATACATGCCATACATAGTCACTGAATTATCCAACTGTTTGCCATGGAACTTATTGGAAATCAACTCTTCCATAAGCGATCACTCGGCAAACAAATCACAATAAAATGAGAACTCCTCACCAGATTGCCCCACATAGTTTGCTGACGTCACACGTCAACCCTCGTCCCAGTGGATGAAGGCGCCTTGCCGCTCGCCTTCGTGCGGTTCTTTGCGTGATGTCTTGTACCGTGCTAGCTGAAGCAGACGACTCAGAACTTCGCTGTTAGCTGCTGAGGTCACGTATCTTTTCCTGAAACAAAAACTCGAAGCACAGTATCACAAAGCTCGGTCGTTCTAACCTTAAATCCAACAAAAAAAAGGAAATTCAAATCAATCAAGCAAAGTTAGGTAGACTGAAATTATGATTCGTTAATGCGAACAAATAATCTACGGCGTAGATGCAAGAAGAGATTTAAATCAAATCATTATTTCCACTTTAATAACAAACTTTACTTTGTATGATAATTTTTGGATTACCAAGGCTTTACCGATTATTAAAACATTAATGATAAAAATCAAACTTCAATGTCAAATTCTTGTGTTCTAATATTTTCCTAATCCTATTAGTGTCTTCAGTACCACAATTAAAAGTATCATTAGGATCGTTTAAATGAATCTCAAGCTCACTAGTTCTTACGGAAGTTATAGGCTTTAAACTATACACCAGCTAAAGTACACTGTGTAAGAAACTATTCAAGACGTAAACAAATTCAATTCTACGGAACGATTGGAAAATCATGAAAAGAGGGTAGATTATTATTACCGCAGCCGCCCCTACGACTAGGTACATTGTATGATTGATGCACCCTCATAGCGCAATTTTTAAATGATAAACTTTAATAATGGTAGGTGAACTGCGTATTGATCATATTAATCAACACTAAATCTCTGTAACAAAATTTCGCGTCATGTCATTACATCACTACGAAAACAATCGTTAGAAAAACGTGTAATGAACTTTCTTTGAAATGATTATTAATTTCTAGCACGCAATATTCAACTTTTACTTGGAGGGTACCGGTGATACTGTTTTGACAAATACCCACTAAACTGAATAAGTGTAACTCAAGTCTACCCCAGAATATAGCTACACTTTTATTTGTGAACAAAATATCGGAATCGTAGTGAAAAGTTAACGACTGACCTGATGTGTTTTTAGAATCTGTCGGTGGGGCCATAGTGCCTATGTACGTCCACGCGTCGCTTGTAGTTGACCGTCGCTTCTGGGTCACTTCCACTGGTGCAACGACTGACAATATGTCCCGCTGTTCTTGATGCAAACCATGAACTTCGATGTAGTTTGTATTGTGACTGCTGGCTTTTGTCGCCGAGGTGGTACGTTGTAGTTTTCTTTTATACGAAGTAAGCAATCGAATTTTTCATGTCCGTTTCTCTCGCAATGAAAACAATTTAAACAGTGCAATCTTCATTTGTTTTCATACGGTTTTGTAGGTCTCCGTGACGGTGTTAGCTTGAGTTTCAATAACGGAAACGCTTGTAGCTCCTGTTCCTTGATTTAGTGATGTCAAGTTCGTTGTATTTCAAAGAGTAATCACAAACTTTTTCTTCCGTTTTATTCGCTTCGAATTCCATCATTCTTCGTATTCGCTCATGGGCCGTAGATACCATCCCAACTTCTGATGTCGGGATAGGTTCGCGGATGGCCGGGTGCCGGTGTGTGGCACATTGGATGAGCTATTCGATATAGTTGTGGACGAGGAGGTAGTTCGAGCGAGATGAAACACTTCAGATACAATTAACTCGATTTATTCCTTATACAATGAAGCACAAAATAACAGTTCCTCGCACAGAGGTCTGTAAGCTAAGTTATCGAAGTCACGAACAGAATAGTCTTTATTAAATTAACATTAGGCACATTGCAGGGTTATAACACTGACTCTAAACTTGGTATAGCACAACGAAACGGGACAGTTCCAAGGCAGTAGTGCACTCGAAGGTGACCCAAAGTGAAGTGTCGGTGGTCGTTCGCTGAGTGAACCGCCAAGACTCTGTCTAGCGCGCCAAAACAGGTTCAAGGGGGCGCTACTGTTGCCTTCCAATGACGCGCCGGCTTCGTTGAGCTTCCATACTCATGACCGTTTCCGACATATATATAGACATTAATCATCTAAAAGGAAATATTGTGTTACTGATAATGAGCTTTAATAGTTATCCACTCCATATTTGGTAGGTATGATTAGGCAATGATATTGTATGGAAATTAGGATACTTACCCGAATGTGATGTGTTTGGAATTCCAGTTGAGATCAGTTATATCTGTTAGGTTTATTAATAATAACTTTTTACTCCTTTTATTTCATGTCTAAACTGATTGAATATATTATGTACATGATAGAGATTACGTGCGCCAGAGGCAGCACGATGTCTGATGGCCGAATGTGATGTTTTTTTAAAATATAGGGTAGATTGTTATGATTATTATTTGTCTAGTTTAGAATATTTTAAATATTGTAATAGCAACACTGGTTTTTGGCGCCAATCCCTTTCTCTTGGAGTGGGGATGGGCGACAAAAACCAAGTGCCAGGACGGACGAGGGCGATTTTTGCGTCGATCGTTCGTCCGGAAGGTTCAGTGCAGTGATACGAGTGCTTATTGTGATTATTTGTAACTTGAACTATGAAAAAATAAAAGTGTGCTTGTCTTGAATACGGAGTTTTTATTAATATGTTTATTTGGTAAACTTTCTATTACATTTTCTAATGGTTAAGTTAAAATTTTGGTCGATCTCGGTTAAATATTCGTAAACGTACGTCTTGCCAAAAACAGATGTTTATTAAATTGCAAATTATCGTCTTTTCTTCCAAAGCGCTACCAAAACTTTATTCGTAAAAATAGTAAGTAAATATAATATGTAGTATAAACACTTTTTACAAAACAGAGGGTTCTGCAAAAATTCATTTGTTCTGAGATGAAATGAACAATGTCAAAATGTTTGTTACGTCATCTTATAACAATTAAAAAGTTTTGTTGATTCAACACGTACATTATACGGATGAAGTTTCCAAAAATTTCCAAAAAACTGGAAAAATATCCGGAAATTTCTGGAAACATTCACAAGAATTTAAAAAGGATATTTCAATTGGGACCTTTCCTATAGGTAATATTGAGAAAAAGGCAAGAAATTTCGATATGGAAGGTTTCGCAAATTCGGAATCTTTCCGACAGCACATTATGCGCTTTGTGTTTAGCACTCATTTACTCAAAGGTTAACTGGAAGAGATCCCTTAAAGGGCTAAGTTCGCCTTTGTACATGCTTATTTATTTCTTGTAATGTGTATTTCTCGTTTTATGTACAATAAAGTGTTTACATACATACATACATCATTTTACGTAGGTACGTGGTAGGTACATAGACATTGTTAGAAGTAAGAAAAGGCTGGAGACCTTTGTTTCCTAGAAACTTATTCCGTCGAATCTTTCATTTCGCTAAAAAAAAAATCGCAGGCTGGCGTCACAGGTTGGACATTCAGGTAGAATGCGTCGAAACCGCTAGTTATCTAGCCACACTCAAAAACCAAACAAAGCGATTGACACAAAAAATTATAAACGCCCGCGCACGCGCGCGATAGCATCACATGACGTCCGTTTGAATTTGGAATGCGCCCGTCTAGAACGTAACTGACGTTTGTGTAACGCATCTGTGGTTAGAATAAAAAAAGTTCTTATATATGCTCCTGACGTGGTATACTTAACATCAAATTGGTGCTACCGCATATTTTAGAATATTACTTTTTTATATACGTTATCCGAAACTTTTAACCGAATTGTGTCAAATGGACAGAAGCAACCTAACCTAACCTACTTAAGGTTTTTTACTTAGGTCAGTTTGGCATAAATTTCTCTCTTTTTTTCAATGTCAATGTATCTACACACACATTCCATTTTACAACTTTTAAATAGGTATTGAAGTTTTACCCGACAGCGAAGAACAGTTATTTTGCCTTTCTCCTCAGTGAAGTCCGAACTTCTAAGTATATTTATAAAAGTTGGACTACAAGCAGTCTAAATTCATTGCATCCAAATCGCGCGCTGTGCCAAACATTTGATTAAATCCTGAGTTACGGACACGCTTGTGATCGGTTTGGCACTTCGCTGAGCTGTCTTAGGAATGGTGTGATCTACTTTGCTCTTGGTTTATGGCTTGACGCTCACGAACAGGGGCATAAACAACGATAACTTACTCGTACCTTTTGCTGTAGTGAATTATTCTTGGGAATATAAGTCAAAAGCCAACTTATTCTACAACATTAATTACTTATATTACAGGTGTGGCCTTTACCTAAAAGGGGCAATAAATTAAAACACAGTTCCTATCCAAATTGAACAACACTTCATAATATTTTATTAAGTCCCACAGTAAGCTCTAGTAGGCTTCTGTTATGGACACTAGATAACGATAAACATAATTATATAGATAAATACATACTTAAACACAAATAACAACCATGACCCCAGGCACAAATATTCGAGTTCATCATTATCACACAAAATATTTTCCCTTGCCAGGATTCGAACCCAGGACCGCCGGCTCAGTAGGCAGCTGCTTTACCACTGCGCTGCGTTGATAAACAATTGTTTAGCAACTTTAAAAATAACCTTGTACATTAGCAGGTCTTATTACATTTAAAAAAAAAAATTTAATATCATGACAAATATATTGTTAACTTTAAACAACTTTTTGAAATGAATACTACTTTTCCCTGAGTTCTAGATAATAACATAGCTATTTCATTGCGTACAGACAAATATAAGATGAAAAAAAAACTATTTTCTGCATGAATTTTTGAAATTTCGAGTAGATTTTGAAACAAAAATTATCAATGAAAAATTCAAACTGTAGGTTTCAAATATATACCAATAAGTTGCAATGACCCTGTTCTAAGTAGTAACATTGATAAAATGTTAAGAAACATGTGTGATCATGATCAACGGATAAGGAGCCTTAGTACAGTCGCCATCAGAAATATCACAGCATATAAGGCGTTCATAAATATGTGAACACGACTCTTATTGACTGGGCTATATGGTACATAACTTGAGATGTTTATTCAAAGAAGCAATTACGAATTGGATATTAGTAGTGTGGTGAGATATATACAGCTATATCAATGCTAAGCACTATTTAATTTGTTTAAGATAATGAAAAAAAAAAAATTAAAGTTGCTGAACAATTGTTGTCCAGTTTCAAGAGCACTGAAATAATATGGTATAATGATAATTGTAGAGTAATTTCAAAATAATCTTAAAAAAAAACGTTTTCGCAAAGTACATTTTTCCAAAGCTAAATGCTGCAGAGTAAACTTTGTTAGTACTCGTATTTCATTTTTCCTGCAAACCTACGAGTACTAAATTCACTTTACGTTTTCGTATTCACTAGACATAAGCGGAACGAGCCTGACAAACCACACACAACAACATGTCCACAAGTCGTAAGACGCAGGCTGCATCTAGTGCCGTCGCACTATCGATAATTACTCACGTTTTCGTAGTTACTAGACACAAGCAGAACGCGCCTGACTAACCACGTACAGCAATACGTTCACAAGTCGCCAGAAATAAAGAAAGAAAGAAATACACAAGACGCAGGTTGCGTCCAGTGACGTTACATTGTCGATACTATCGATAAATACATTACATTCTCGAATTCACTAGACCTAAGTAGAACGCGCCTGACTAGCCACTGCAATGAATTTAGTTGATAGAAAAATAAATAAATGAGAAAAACAACACATTCACTGACACACGTATAATTTATTGTTTAATGGTACAAAATTACGAATTTGTCGATAATTTACACTGGAGATCACTTCAGCACACGTTTAACACCGAAATCAAAACACACAGATATTAATGGGTTAAAAATTAACAAATAATCTTAAATTTATATTTTAGGTTTTTCTAGGGGTTGAATCAAAATGATTAAGTTTCTCGCGACAAATTAAGAAGAATAATACTGCAATTTGACGAAAACCAGTCAAAATTCACTCACGTGAAAGGATTTTGGCTGGGCTGAGAATTTTGACTGGGCTGGCGATTAAAAACGGTTGCATGAATTGTTGAAAGGCTGGTGAAGAGTGAGGTATGGCTGATGGATGTTATGATTATATTCGAAAAAATGCAGTAAAAGAAGATATGTGCCCGACGAACGAGGCTTTCGGAATTTAGAGGGTTAGTACGAACAAAAAAAGCTTTGTCCGCATTAAAAATCAAATAAGCATTAAGATCACAACTCGATACTGTTAATTAAAACTAACAATTAAATATCGAATAATTTTGAATTGGTTTTGGCCAAATATTACACTAAAATTAAATTATCCTAAATGCACCGAACCGCTCGAAGATGTGCGCGCACCAGTCGCGCCGTGCGCGTCGATGACACCAACCTTCTGTAAGCCCTCAAGGGCAGGACTCGTACATTGGACGGCAGGTTAAATAAACAAACCCGTTCAGGTCTGACGGGCACTGGATGGAGGACTGTGGCTCCCAGTCGCAATCAGATCGTGCTAGACGCACACACAGGATCACACGCCGGCCGGCAAGAGAACCAAGCACTCGGCGCACCGCTTGCAGCCGTACATGAACTGCACCGCACAGACCCTCAGAAAAATAAGGGAAGGGCTCCTTATGGGATCACAAAAACGTGGACACAAACTGTACTACTCGGATCGCAAAACGTGGACAAAAAACTGTAGTACTCCGGTCAAAATACTTGAATACTCAAGCAATTATATTAATAAGATGCTTCTTGTCTCAAACTCAAAATCTCAATGACAATCCTTCAACCAATTCTTTCCTTGAAAGAAAACCAAAGAACGAACGAAATCTAATTTTTGAAATTCAAATTTAAATTTAAAAATACCAAAATGACAGTTTGCCAGACCTAAATCTATAAGAAAATAAGGCTACGGACTAACGAACGAAACTCGTACAATTGAGAATAGCGACACCTAACGGGAACGGAGCGAACAATTTCCGAAAGCATGCAATCTACCAAGTGAAACCAAAATTCATGCAAGCTAAGACATTAAAAAAAGAGTACAACTCGTCTGTAACAGATGGCGCTGTGCCATGATGAATTTAAATAAACAACGGATAGGTAAAAATAAACTCTTAAACCGTAGCGTAATGCTACACCACGTACAGCAACATGCCCACACGTCGAAAGACGCTGGCAGCAGCGTCTAGAAACGTCACAATATCGATAAATTAAAATGAGGCGTTTTAAGCATTTCTAAAAATCACGATAATGAGGTGTATATTCGTCTCTAAACGCGGGCAGTATCTTAAATTAATCTTAGAAATGTCACTTACTCCACTGGTATAATCATCATCACCTGTAGCTAGGCTCTATCCACGTAGCCTTTTCATGGCCGCACTACCTAACGCACCTGATTTTACCACATACAGCAAAACATCCACACGTTTTAAGACGCAGGATTGCTAGTGATACCCTATTATCGATAAATACATTTATTTTAGATACGATTCACAGCTGCATCTCTTACGATCACGATGGAATGATCACTTTTCTCTAAACACAGACTAGAAAGAGAAATATAACAGTAGTACCTATCGTTTACTTGTAGTTAGCAAAATCACAAACATAACAACTCTTTTCAATACTTTAATATAAAAACACAAAACTTCAGAAAAAAACAGCTTCCGACTCGTATTTTATTTTATTTTATTTTATGCAGTATTTTCATTTCAGTGCAGATAGACGACATCAGTGACTTTTCATTGTTCATTGGGCAATTTGACGCACCCATAACTCCAGAACACTTTTAAGAATACCTTTTTACAGTTTCTACATGGTATAGGTATACTCGTAAAGGTACGGTTAGTTTGGCTTGGTTTGGTAAAGTTGGCCCATTGTCTACTATCTTTTTTAAATGTTTGTGTTTCATTTTTGTATGGTGTTGACTGGAAATTATTACATGCGAAACTTTGTGAGTGTGCTTGGATGTTTGTTACCTCTTCTTGCTCTTACGGTGGGACCAGTTTTGGTAAAATTTGGAATGCTTACATAGGCTACTTTTTATCGCAAAAATATCTAGTCTTCCCGTGAGATGAGCCGGTAGCACCGCGAGGACCAGAATAGAATAGAATAGACCTCAACAGGAAATAAATATAAACAAATTCAGATTACACGTAACATTCAATAGAGGTAAACAACAGGCGGTCTTATCGCTAAAGAGCGATCTCTTCCAGACAACCTTTGGGTAGCGAAATATACCAGCTATATAAAAAAAATACAAAGTATGATATAAAACATATGTAAACCTTATTAAATACATAAATAAATAAACACACCTTAATTAGCCATGCAAGTATTTACCTGCATATGAAACGTCTTTCGCTTTGTCTACAAGTGTATTGATTCGACATCATAGTCTCGATAGTCGTTTTGGCGGAAACTCCTGGCCAATTTTTGTTATTAAACTTGTTTATAAAGAGTCTCGACCTTACGAAACTCTCGCTAGATGGCTTAGATGGCTAGATCAAGTGTCCGATACAAAAGGCAGTACTCCTAGACACGGCACGTATCGTCAGGAGCTTTCTCTCTCTGCAGGCCAAACCAAATAATACAATCTATGTAAATAGTTATAATCTATAATATATATATATTAATAACGCTAACGTAAAATAGAGAGGCTAATATTTAACTAGAGGACTTTCCTTCCTTCCTTCTTAAAGGATAGATAATTTCCGTGATAAAAATTATCCTTTATCGTTCTCCCGGGACTGAAACCATCTTCATACTAAGTAAGGACAAATTTTACGTGAATTTAAACCCTTTTTATTAGAATTATTAAAGATGGCTCTTATTTTTGTATAGTAAATTGGCTTTTTTTTGAGAATGTAAATAACTATACCTTTAACAGATTTGCTCTTACATTATAAGATACGTTAAACTCATTAAGGAAGGCAGTCCTTGCGGTCTTCATCTAAAATGTACCTTTAGTAGAATTTACGGTCTCGCTTAGTATTCTGGCCGATGTTACTTTATGAGAGCCACTTACTACAAACTTGCAATACGTACAATGTAGTCAATAATATAACTAGCGGAATTTTATAAGAAAACTAGAAACTTCGCCCAATTACCCCATTTATTCTTCATTGCTCTTGGGTACAAAGTATCATTTTAACCAACTTTGGTTATTCTTGAACCTAAACTCGTTAAAATCCGTCGGGCTGTTTTGATGGTGCTGTAATCGATGCCCATACAAAACAAAACAATCAATAATAAATAATAGTAAGAAAGATTTTTATACATAAGTTAAGTAGCAGTCGATCCTTTTATATGCCAAGGCCCAATACTACTTGAGAGCACACGAAGACAACCTTGCATTGTTTCCATTGTTACCGCCTTATGACGTTCTTAAGTAAAATAGAGCCTTAGTATAAAAAATTATATGATTAATAAGATATGATTTATCTAAAAAATCAAAATAATTACAACATGTGTTACAACGCACAACGTCTCTAGACTAACCATCATTCTGAACTAATCATTAAATCGTG
Organism: Apotomis betuletana; assembly: GCA_932273695.1. Classification (NCBI taxonomy): domain Eukaryota; kingdom Metazoa; phylum Arthropoda; class Insecta; order Lepidoptera; family Tortricidae; genus Apotomis; species Apotomis betuletana. The sequence continues at coordinate 12,769,853 of OW026316.1, forward strand.
ACTAACTAATAAAGATTCGCTTCCAAATTCCATCCAACACGTACATTCACGATTAAATCCCCAACTAACGATTCCAAGTTGTAACGAGTGCCGTAAACTCCGGCTAATTTCCCCCGAGCTAACATGCTGATGTGTTATGACGTCATAAAACGAACGACTACGGTTTATGAATGTGACGTCACTTTGAATTTTGAACGGTTTTCCATTAGTGAATAAGGATTTGATGAAGGTTTATCGAAGAGTGTGTTTGTAACATCACTATTTTAACAAAAAAATGTTTATAAAATCAGAATAATCCTCGGAAACGATGCGTTTTTAATAATAGTTGCGGAATTTCATTAGAACTGTTTTTTTTTAAATAACAACAATATTTTATTCATTATAAAAAAAGATATAATTTGTTTATGTTTATATGAGGCAATTATACGAGGCATCCAAAGTAGTTAATAGTCTTAAACAACTTCATCTGCCTGGAAGAAAAAGTCATAAACCTTTATTTTGCGTCTCCGTAGTTGAGTAAAAATATTATAATATTAAATTTAAAACATTAGTAACGAGTCCCGTACACACGAGCTAATTTCCACCGAGCCAACATGCCGATGTGTTATGACGTCATAAAACAAACGAGGACGCTTTATGAATGTGACGTCACTTTGAATTTTGAACGGTATTCCATTAGTATATCGATGTGTGTGTTTTTGGAACATTTTAAATATAAAGCATGAAATAAAATGGTATTTTATTATAAAAACTGCTTTTACCAGATTAGGGTAAAGTGTATAAAGGGTAAGGAGTTTTTTTGCTTCCCGCGAAAACTTAATTTAAAAAATAAAACTTAAAAAAAATTCATGATGAATACGGAACTGAAATTATATAAACGCCATCTACCGCATAACTCTGTGACTATTATGAAAACTAAGAAACTATCGATATATCGACATAAGATGACAACACTATAGCTAACTCACGGCACATTCCAAGAACGCAGCACATGTGTGGAATAAATTGTCCGTAAAACACAGCTTATTTTGCATAAAATCATATCTGTCTTTACGAGAATTTCTGTCACAGTCTTTATAAGGCACTTACGAGTGCACTGTATATTTGTTTAAACTGGAAATAAACTGATCAGTAGTATTTTTTATAGTTTGATTTAACCAATACTGGTATTATTGAACGAACGAGCGAAGCAAGCGAATCGTCACAAACAGGGAGCTTGACTAAAAATGTGTTTCGTATGTCCCGTTTGTTTTAAAGATATCCTTCCTATGTGTCAATTCCCACCAGATTTCCGTGAAATTTTGTGAGCAGATTCAATAGGTATATAGAATTATTCGTCGAATCAGTTTTTCGTGTTTTTTGTTTAATGGCGAATATACTAGGAATTTAAAAAAGTAAAAAATTTAAATTTTCAGCCTTTCCGAGCGGAGAGAGAACTCTCGTTTATGCATTGTGTCCCAGATTTGATGAGGTCTGTGCATCGCGTTGGAGAGCGCCCACCACCAATAGAACTTGAGGATTCGTATTTGCACAGCTGATGATAATCTCTCTTTTAGGTATGTTGAGTTCTTTCAGGATTTAAACGTTGGTTCGGTGCGCAGTCCACGGGATTCTGAGTACCACATTTCCGGTGCGAATTATAGCTACCTACCTTGTTACTTATAAGTAATTTTGAAGAACATCATAATATTAACAGGTACATAAACCCAGTTAAATCAGAGAGTAGCAGATTACGAATAATCGGTATAAATTCCCAGTTAATGTCAGAAACACTCTATTGAAACAACAAAGGTAAATACGGACAATATTCAATTTATTTAACGATATAACAACGCGCCGGTGTTCCAAATTGAATATAAATGAAGTTTCACCTGATAACCGTGGTATTTATTACGTTCGGTGTTGTTTCGGCATTTCGAGTGTTCACTTTTTGGAGGGTAGAAAGGAGGAGCAATATCTTTATTTATCTTCAAAAGTATCCACTGAATGGTATTAAATTGATAGCGCTATCGTGACTGAAAGTAGTTACGTTACATTAGCAACGGTTTGCTTATACATTTTTAACAAAAGTCATCGTAAAAATAGTTATTTATTTATTTAAACTTTCTTGCACAGATCAAGGTAGTACAAATGGCGGACTTAATGCCACAAGGCATTCTCTACCAGTCAACCATAGGGCTAAACAGAAACATTGAATTGGTGCAGGGATATGTGTTTATCCTGTATATACTTAACTAGCTGCACCGTGCAATCTTACCTGCTCATCTCACGGGAACACTAAATTTTTAAGGATAAATAGTAGCCTGTGTGTTGATCCAGGGTGTCAGCTATTTTTAATTCTACACATATCACTTCGTCTAAAACTTGGAATGTTTTCATAGTATTTATCTTGGTGCTCTGGCTCTGGCGCTATTGCTGGCGGCATTAAAACTCATGTTTACTGCTTAGCGCTGGAGACTTTTTCAAACATTCTCCTATGTAGATATTGCTCCTCCTTTCTACACTTCATAGTTCACTTTTTGCGAATTTTACTTTTATGATAAATTTTCGAATGCATTTTAGTGCCGTTTTGCTTTCCGGGATTTTATCGTTAAACTAGATTTATAATAAAATCCATATGAAATGGGTTTACTCACGTCGTTTAGGTCGAATAGTATAGATACTATTATAAAATTATACATTTGTATGGAAAATTAGTTTTCTATGGAAAGTGGTTATGATTTCAGGAAACATAATTAATTGCGTGATGCAGGATTGTCATTTGCTTTTTACGGGCGCGTGGCGCCATGCCAGCCTGGCGCCATCTGTTTTCATAATTTCTTTCTTCCTCGCATTACGCCGAAACGGCTGAAATCATGACCCCTTCCCATAAAAAAAAAACTATTTTTAATACATATTTAAATTTTTATTATAATAAAGTTCAACTCAAAATTCAGAGATATTCGAAATAGAATTACAAAGCTTAGATGTTTTCCTCTATTTATTAGAATTTTAGTTTTTCAAGATATTACCTACCTTTTATGTGACCCGAAGTATTTGTCCGTCATTGTAGAACAGAATATAGACTAGACTAACAAAAATAGATACGACACTTGGGCACGGCAGTTTATGAACACATACGCGGTGTCAGCAAAATGCACTGTCAATCCGTTTGTCAATATAGTCACCCGTGAGTGCTTGAGAGGAATTCAGACGAGCGTTACCGCGGCGTTTAAAAACAAATGAATGGAAATTGAACTAGATTATGTAAACTGTACCATTGATACAAAGATGAGAAATAAATTTAAATGTGTACCTAGCGATGACTTTGGACCGGTAATCGAAAGGTACCCGGTTCGATTCCCGGTTTCTTCGGCCAAGTTCCGCATTTAATTTTTCTTTGTGCTTTGATCTTAATATCAATGACACAATTAAAAAGAAAAAAAAATGGTTTACGCACATTACAAATAATGAGACGTTTCATAAATTTATAAATAACAGCGCCATTACTCGCTTATCGTTCAATGCTGTAAAGTAGTGCGGTAAGATTTGAATATTGACGTATTCACATTGAGGTCGCTAAGGTGTAAAACCTTTTAAATAAACAATGCAAAGATGGACACACGAAGCATAAGGAAAAATTAAAAAGGTTCTTTGGCGTTATGGTGGTGGAAAGGTTAGCACGTTGGCCCAGTAATCCGAGGTACCGGGTTCGATTCCCGGTCTCTTCCCCCAGGTTACGCATTTAAATTTTTCTTTGTGCTTTAATCTTTGTATCAATGATACAAACAAACAAACTTGTGGTGTAACCACATTAAAATGAATGAGACATTATATTACATGTTTCATTAATTTATATTTTGAAAGGTTATTTCATGTCATCAGTGTATTTTAATGTGTAGATTAAGTAAGACATAAGTATAATTTCAAACTCAATTTATTTATTTTTTATTGAATAAATAAATCATTTCAAATCAAAATAGGCTACAACCGCACGGCTGCCCTATATCAAAACCTAGTAAGGGCTCCAGACCAAATTTTACAGGAGAGCCTAAAAACATAAAACGTGGCAGCCTCAAAAGAACTCTTAATTAATAATAAAAAAAAGTACATGAATAAGTAGAGTACTAACAAGTGTATGTATCAATAACTTCATTTTATAATATATACTATATATGCACGTTTTATACCCCTTACTAACTTTGAAAATGTATTTACCCGCGTTAGTTTCTTACATTAAACCAGCTTCAATACCTAGTAAGGGAGCCCTTACTAGGTCTTGACTGGTATTCCTGTCGTCGACATCGAAGATATTTAAAACAAAACCTTTTAAATAAAATAGTAAGTGCCTTTTTGGCACATGTGTAGGTACCTTACCTAACTGTCTTTGCACATTAGGCCCATCTGGCATGTAGGTATATTACCTTTATTTTAAATTAATATTTATAAAATGGGTAGTTTGCACAAATGTAACTTTGACAGAGAAAAATTGTGTTATTTTCAGTCAACCTTTGACAACGGTATCTGTAAAGGTACCGAAACGTCAGGGAGGCTCAAATAATTTATATACGCGATATAATCCGTTTAAAATGTTTTATTCAAATGTAAACCTAGTATACAAAAGTGTTAGGAATACACAACAAATCAACCATTAAACTCCAGCTGAAATTCCGATTGAACTTATCCGAATGTACGTATGAACATTTTCAATGCTATATATGCAAGTAAAATAATTTATTACATGAGTAGGTAGGTATAGTTATTATAAAAAATATCATGCTTGTAACTCGTATTCTTAACCAGCTAAACACTGAAACCTATATATCGATGGCAAAAAGCGAGAACGTAGTAACCGCCACTTGGTCAAAAAAATTTTTTTTGCATATTCGGAATCAGCGAATTTTTCTGCGTCGACTGGTCTGGGTCCCATGGCTCTACGACGCTTAGAAAAAACTGGACTACGTTGCAAAACGAATGTATTTTTTTGACGATGCCCACATCTAATTGCTGTAAACACCCAAATAGTAGCAATTTTCTAAACGAGTACATTTACGCTAATTTTGTTCTTTCATAAATCAAAGGGTGTGCCGGTTACAGCGTTGCCGAAATTTTGTTCCGTGGCGGTTGCAGCATTTATGCATGTAGTGAAAAAATTACGAACCAAGCTTACTGCAATTATCCTGAAATAAATTATCTATGATTGACGCTTACTACATTTCATTCGAAAATGAATTAACAGCAAGCTACAGTAACGACATTTGAAACACAACGTGAAGTGGGTAGTGCTTGAAGATACAGCAATAAAAATGTGCGCTCGCGGCGATGTGGCTCGTGAATACGACCTGTGATTTAGTCTATCGGCGATCGCCGGAGCGAGTGGGTGTGCGTAGTCTGTGTACTCTGTGTGTCCGTGAAGTGTTCTCGATAAGAACGTGCCCTGCTAAAGTATTATTGGAGCAGTAAGTACACTTATTTTTGTTGGGTATATTTGGTTATAAACTAAGTAAAGCAAATGCGTATTTTTTTACTTTTATTTGTACTTTCCGCGATTATTGGACGTGGAAATAAAACTATTGAAATGTGTAACGCGGGATAATAAAATTGATTAAATCCATTTGAATGGTTTTATTTCAAAAAAGTGTAGTAAAGTTTTCTTTCCCCCTGTAATATTTAGTTTTAGCGGATAACAATATTATAGTCTGATTAACCCTAAGAATATTTATGTTTGTTTTTAGCACGATAAGTACAAGGTTGTGATTTTATAATATGAGAGATTTTATTAGCCTTTTGAAATGTTATAAGCAACGGAGGTTTTAAGTAACTTTCGTAATGTTTTTATACAGAGAAATTGAGACTAGATAGTATTTGATATGTTAAGACGGTAATTGTTGCTTCTAAGCTTTTAATTTGTAAGAAACCTGCATTTAAAATTTGGAAACATTTTAAAAAAGCATGTTGATAAAAGTTGATTGATACTTAAGTCGTTTTATTTTCACAGTTTCTTTTTGCCGGTGGACACTTACCACATTTCAGTTAGTCCTATAAAGAACGTAATGACATTTACGTCAAAATTGTTGAATCTTAAAATAAATATGCATCTGGTTACAGCATTTATGCTTTATGGAAATAATACTCGTTTCACGATTTTAATACATTTACATCTGGCGTTTACAGCGTTTTCGCGTAACGAAAAAAAAGTTCAATTGTCGTAACCGCCACTAAGTCGTAAACCAGTCTTTTTTGTTAAATATTAAATATGCCAGTTGAAAGAAAACCATAAGTTATGAATTAGATCCAAATATCAAGCATTTTCGTTAATAAATGAAAGAGTTATGATTTTTTTTCTCGAAATTGAAAAGTTTTTTGGCTCTGGTGTAAAGTTTGCATTTTGGCGGTTACTACGTTCTCGCTTTTTGCCATCGATATAGACGTGTTTGTTACTATGTAGGTATTTAATAAGAAAAGAGAAAAATATAAGTTCTTTACAAGCCAATTTATTTTATTAAACAACTCACCAAGTTGGAAATCTTTCTATGTCTTCTTGAATGTGTGCAAAAAACGTTGGTAACTCACTATTCTGAACATTAACTCTATAAACACAACAATGATCTAGTTGTACTTAAGTAGGTATTACGAGTATATGTTAATAGCGAAGACACAGACACTTCGCATATGTTTGTAGTAGCGAAGTTTTATAATTATGTATTTAAGGGATGATGTAGGGGTTCCTACGTAACAAAAAATTATAAATAAAAGTGTTGGAAATTAAAGTTGGTATTTAAATACATTTACCTGACATATTCGGAGATTTGACTCTTATTTTTATTAATAGCTGCCTCTAACAACTGCTTCGATCTATGAAATTGTAAATGACGCTTCATATTGCACGCAATACTTCAAAACCATCCAGACGACAGTTAATTTAAACAGCACGCGATGTGGCTGCGCCGGCGCCTTGCCGTGGACTGACCTAACACAGTGATACTAGGTGCCCCGCGCGCCCTTGCCGGCGCATTGATTCCCAGATCAGAAACCTAGTAAGGCCCTTTGACCAGCCCAAAACCTAGTATGTCTCACGCCCTTACTATGTTTTGATATGGGATATGTGACTTACTGGGTTTGACAACGGTAAACAGTTACTAGACATGTTACTTACTAGGTTTCGACGCATTGAAAACTCTGGTTATTATAACGATTTTTGAGCTGGTGTCTCTGTCACCAGCTGAGGACTTACTAGGTTGGTGCAAAAAACTTAAAAAACAAAAATCCAAAAATTTGTCCCTTACTAGGTTTTGATATAGGGCAGCCGCGCATTTTTATATGTATTTCGTCTACATTTGAGTTTTATGTGGGTATTTTAGAAAAAGAGGCCACAGTTGAGAAGAATGTGTAGTGTAAAAAGTATTTGTAGTGTAGATTATTAGCGAGCATCGCATCATCTGGCGGCAAGTGCATAAACCTCCAGGCCTTAAAATAGTGGCAAAAACATAACAAACATATATAAAAACTTTTTTTAAAGGTGGGGTCTTATCGCGGGCTATGTAACGACGAGGATTAAAAATCAATAAAAGGGATGCACCAGAGTTCCAGGCCTTTTTTGCTGGTTTTCGTTATGGTGGTAACATAACAAAATACACATTTTGCAGTTCTTTGTAAGTTTATATTAAAGCCATTGACTATTGACCGTTGTTTGCGGATTATCAGCTTCCTTTCTGAGCCCTAACAAGATTAAAAAATACAAGCGTTTTATAACCGCCCGTCTACTCCACCATTCATACTTAAGTGAGCGCCCACGTCAAGTGCTAGGTAAAATATTCATAATGGTAAAAATGGAGAAATCTTGTCACAGCGCGAAATGTGGAAAATGCAAGTTATATCATGCAGAACAGTGACTGCCACCCGGACCTCGCTGGGTTATTCTATTTTATTTTTACGCTAGTGTTTTTCTCGGTTAACTATTAAATTAAAAAAAATACACGAATGTTTACAGGCCAGCACATCTTGCTGCGACATCGTTTGTCGCGCGACTGGCTTCGACCCGCTCTTCGCGTCATCCGTCTTGCTTACACAGTATTGAAAGGAAAGTGACAGGTAATATTTTTTGTGTACACAGTTCTACAGGTGCTATACAATAAAACGTACTGTCAAGGAAATAGAAACACGTACCCTTTCGTTCTTGTCACAATTACAATAAGGATCAAAAAGGTACGCGTTTTAGGTACTGTACTTCGTGTTGTCTTACAAAATTTTCACGTAAAGCCTGATTTTTAATTCCGTGGAGTTCTGACAACTGTCGAAAATTTACGTTTCAAGAGTTGGCAACATTTTTTAACACGATTTATGATTTTTTTATTGGCTGGGACATCTGATCTCTCCCGTAGGTACCGTAGGTAGTAGGCACTCCTTTGGGAAACAGGGCGTGATTATACGTTTCATTTAACGTAAACTCGCCAAAAGCAGAATCATTCCACTGCAAATTAGTCATTACATATATTTTTATTTATAAAGGTATGTAGTACAATTGTAAATAATGTAAACTTAAACCATAGGTTTGCATATGATATATGGTTTATATGACAATCATGAGAATGATACAAAACGTTAAATTTTTCATAGGTACGTCGAAAAGCTATAAGGGAAAGTATACAGGTATCATTTAGCTATTGCACCGATTAAAAGAGAGTACATTTTTTCGTTCTCCATGCTGCACCATAAGGTACGGTGTAAACATAATACCTATAAATGTTTAGCAGTGCACTATGTCGTTATTTTCTTACTGAAATTATTATGTTATACAATACATGATGTCATTTGAGATCTCTTTATTGAAAATTCCTTTAAATGTACGTCTAGATATGAATATTTCAGGCTCAACATGTCTAAGAATGTTTTTCTTTGATAAGATAACGCACTCGGATTGATTTTCTGAATAAATATTTTACAAGGCAAAACAGAATCTCATAAAACCTTTATATTATCTACTGAAACTACACCGCTTTGAGTTTCCCTGCTTTTGAAGAAGTGAAACTAATGGAAATACCGCAACTTATCAACATTGTTATAGATAGATAAGTCGTCGAGCTGGTTTGACCGTTAAACGGAAGGTTCAGTCGAGGAGATTTATACAATAGAGTGTAAGTCCTCACAAATAAACAATGCAAAGCATAAGGAAGAAACCGAAAGGTCTTCTAGCGTTGGGGTGGTGGGGTGGTTGACTCACTTCGGTAATCCAGTGGTACAGTCGAGTTCATTTACATCTACACACTTACGAGAACAAAAATATCTGAACACGACTTTATGCTCCTGACAATAGGGTCGTGTTCAGATATTTTTGTTCTCGTAAGTGTGTAGATGTAAATGAACTCGACTGTACTGTTGTTCGATAGCCGGCAGGCTTCGCATTGTTAATTTTTCTTTGACTCGTGTTCATTTATTCACTCGCTCATTCCTCGCCCGTGAATATAAATGACACTCGCCTGGAATCACCTATCTTACACACTTGTATCATAAATAACTAAGTGATAATAGCCTATTTCTCATTTTTACATCTTGAATGTGCAATTACAAAATTACTTGCGATCAGAATTTCATGGGTCTACATTGACTCCTAGAATTATTTCATCGAATATTTAATTTCACCGAAAAATCATTTCACAGAAAGCATTTTACATTGTAATCGTAAACTTATATTTTTATACACCAAACCTAACCTAACCTAATCAATAGGATGATGCTTGCAAGAATTATTGTTCGAGAAATAAAAATTGTGCGAAACGATTTTTCGACGAAAAAAGTTCTTAACAAACAAAGTGTCGAATTTCGTATGTTAAAATTGGCGGCCTCTTTTCTAAAACCTTAGCAAGGAATCCTAAAAAAACTCTCCGCTAAACTTAAAGGCTAAGCCAATCTTTTGTAGTCAAAGGAATATTTTCATAGTAAGATATAATCGGGGAGATTCCTGTTAAAGATAGCTTTTTGCATGGGTCCGTCAAAAGATTATGCGAGGTAAGTGCAATTTAGACACGCTGTTTTGGCTAGAGCAGATTTTCGCGAGGGATTTTTTGTTATTCAGGGTTTTTGCGCTGAAAGCAGAATTCTATTAGAAATTTTACACTAGATGAGCTTTATACAAGAAAGTGTCTGATATGGTGACTTACTTCATTTATTGCATATTAATCATGTTGTACATTAGGTTGTCGGGGACAGGTCGGATGGCCGGTGTGGTGTGGCACATTAGATGAGCTATTCGACATAGTTGTGGACGAGGAGGTAGTTGTGAGTAAGATGAAACACTACGGATGCAATTAACTTGATTTATTCCTTATACAATGAAGCACAAAATAACAGTTCCTGGCACAGAGGTCTGTAAGCTAGGTTATCAGTCTCACAATAGTCTTTATTAAATTAACACTGTATTGTTGAGTTATAACGTTTCACTGATTCTAACTTGGTATAGCACAACGAAACGGGACAGTTCCAAGGCAGTAGTGCACTCGACGGCGACCCAGAGTGAAGTGCCGGCTTCGTTGAGCTACCGTACTCATGACCGTCTCCGACAAGGTCTTTTTTTTTTTATGTCATAGGGGGCAAACGAGCAAACGTATCGCCTGGTGGAAAGCGATTACCGTCGCCCATAAACACCTGCAACACCAGAGGAGTCACAAGTGCTTGCCTACCCGGAGGACGAAGATAGAATGCCTCTATGCTAGTAATTTCACCGGCTATCTTACCCCCACACCGGAACACAACAATGCGAACATTGCTGTTTGGCGGTGGGTTAGCAGGCAAGACGGTAGTAACAATCCGGACGGACCCTGCACGAGGCCCTACTACTCCAGAATAAGTCTTACTTAATTGACAGCATGAAATATTTTTTTATCTATATTCTTTTTGCTTTTTATTAATTCAGTGAATAAAGGATTTTGACCTTACAAACGGTCCGGTAGTTTTGAATTTTTGATATGTTGTCTAGGATAGTTAGTCAGTGTTTAAAATGCAAAATGCACAATTCCCCCCCCTCCGCGCCCGCCGCCATATTGAAAAAACCAGCACTCTCTTCATATTTTTGCTCATATCTTCCTTTAGGAGCATTTTAGCTAGAAGAAAGTTTCGACAATGTTATAGAGAGTTAAATTTACTACATTTTCCATTTTATATTTTGTTTCTAGGACAGATAGTTACGGAGATATGCACATTTAAAAAAACTTAAGAAATTGCAATTTCCAACTCAAAAACAAACTTCTGGATTATATCTTCGTTTAGGAGCATTTTAGCTAGAACAGTGCTTGGGTAATTTTGTAGAGAATTAAATTTACTATAATTTACATTTAAAATTTTGTTTCTAGGACAGATAATTACGGAGATATGTAAAAAATAAAGTCACATTTTCCGAAAATGTATGTAAAAATGGACATGATTTTTATAACCAATTATATTTCCTACATGTTTTAATTTGTCCTAGACTAGTCCGTAACTGAATGACAGCGTTCTAAACCAAGAATATTGAGAAATTTTCGGAAAATTCGACTTTTCCTGTTTTTTAAATGTGCATATCTCCGTAACTAACCGTCCTTGAAACAAAATTTGAAATGTAAATTATAGTAAATTTAATTCTCTACAACATTGCCCAAGCTTTGTTGTAGCTAAAATGCTCCTAAACGAAGATATAATCCAGAAGTTTGTTTTTCAGTAGGAAATTGCGATTTTTTACGTTTTTTTAAATGTGGATATCTCCGTAACTATCTGTCCTAGAAAAAAAATATAACATGGAGAATGTAGTAAATTTAACTCTCTATAACATTGTGCAAGCTTTTTTCTAGCTAAAATGCTCCTAAAGGAAGATATGAGCAAAAATATGAAGAAAGTGCCGGTTTTTTCAATATGGCGGCGGGCGCGGAGGGGGGGGAATTGTGCATTTTGCATTTTAAAACTGACTAAACATCCTATACAACATATCAAAAATTCAAAACTACCGGACCGTTTGTAAGGTCACACATAGTACTTTAGTCTCTATTCACCGTGTTATATCGATATTGTCAAATAATGAAATATTAGCACATGTTTACACATTCTAAAATATCTCAATTTGTGATTGAAAAATTCATTTGAAAATGGCCCACAAAATCATATTTGACAGACGTACAGGCAAACATATACTACTAGCTGTGCCCCGCGGTGTTACCCGCTCATCCCACGGGAACACTAAATTTATTCGGGATGAAAAGTATCCTATGTCCTTTCCCGGGTCTCAAACTATCTCCATGCCAAATTTCATCTAAGTCGGTTCGGCGGCTTAAGCGTGAAGAGGTAACAGACAGACAGACAGACAGACAGACAGACAGACAGAGACAGACAGACAGACAGACACTTTCGCATTTATAATATTAGTATGGATACTCGTACAGACGCACAACAGAGTGATCCTATAAGGGTTCCCTTTTTGCCGACTGAGGTATGGAACATGGAACTCTAAAAATTATCTGTCATATACAGAAACAAATACAAACTTCGAAAACAATATCAAATATAATGAGATCTAGCAAAACTAACGGAAACTATGAAATCCAACCGTCCATTTGCAAACTAAGTAAGTATATTTACACGTCGAAATGTTACATATAAAGCCTTCGAAACTAGAAACGAATTCACTTCTAATATATTGAATTTACCTCAACACCACACTTTCTTAGTTTATTTACCCATTCAAAATTTTACCTAAAAAACCACACTTTAAAGTTGAATTTCATTGGGCGAAATCCTCGCACCTTACCACAGGATCTTACAAATTCTGTTGTTTAAGTTTGAATTTTGGACCACGGTTTTAAAGTTCCTTTTACATTATGGTAATTTTTGAAAAGGAAGAAAATACGTTCCAGGGTGTGTCTGAATCCGGGCGAAAATCTCCTTCCGTCTCAGGTAGTCGGAATTTCTGAAATAAATCCGGACAGTTTGTGAATGGAATTTTTAAATTAGCTGATTTGAATACAGCTAGTGTTACGGTTCATGGTGTCCGTTTTATGTAATAGTGTGGCTTGGATATACTGTTATACAGAGTGAGTATGGGGAATGGGTTAATGCAATAAAAAAAAACAGAATTCAAGGTAAAAAAAAACCGGCCAAGTGCGAGTCGGACTCGCGCACCGAGGGTTCCGTACAAACACTTTCCATCCCTAAGTGGTTAAGTTAAGTTTGCACCTGGTATGTATAGCGCCCCATATAAATTAGGTGCAAAGTTAGGTATTAAAAAAAAAATTATGGTTTTCGTAATTATTCCTTTATCTATGCTATAAGACGTTGCTTCGTACCAAATTTCAAGATTCTGAGTTCACGGGAAGCACCCTGTAGGTTTTGATTCCCTTGCAAGTGTCGAAAATTTGCGGCATAAACGGCTGTATAGGTATTAAAAAAAAAATTTATGGTTTTCGTAATTATTCCTTTATCTATGCTATAAGACGTTGCTTCGTACCAAATTTCAAGATTCTGAGTTCACGGGAAGCACCCTGTAGGTTTTGATTCCCTTGCAAGTGTCGAAAATTTGCGGCATAAACGGCTGTATCTTTTGATTGCGTTGGCTTAGAAGTTTGATTTTTTCACAGCTTCAAGGGACAGTAGACTTGAGTAATTGATATAAATTTCAGCTTCATACCTCCACGCGTTCCTGAGAAAAAGGGTCTTGACAGACGGACAGACGGACAACAAAGTGATCCTATAAGGGTTCCGTTTTTTCCTTTTGAGGTACGGAACCCTAAAAAGAACTTGTAAATGTTGTATACCAACAAATATCCTAGGAAATCGATTAAGTAAAGTTGTTTGCTAGTTAGCCTGACTTTAACTAAATATTTAAAAGCAAATGGTTTAGAAAATCTTATTTAACTCCTAAAGAGGTTTCGATGAAAGTGGTTGCAAATTATCACGATTAGAAAATCGATAATTTTGTATTTTATTTTTTCTGCATAATTAACCGGTTAATAAATAATATATGTTGAAAAATATTACAACGGGACTTTTCAAACAATTGAGTGTTTTAATAAAGAGAGTTTCCATGTCACAGCGCTTTTTAAAAATATTAAAGTACCTTAATCGAATACTTATAGAAGCATTATCTTCAGACAATCACGTGTGCACAAAGAAAGCCAATCTCTTGGTGCAGTTTCGCCCCGGTGGACGAGTATTTTGTCATTTAATGCCATCTAAGAGGGTATGGATAGGAGAAGGTTGCAGCGTTGAGAAAAATAAGTTTTTTTGCTTCTATATCGTGTATATTATTAGTATTAATCTCAATTATTTGTACCACTGTAGACATATTGGTACCGTACCTACAACTACCAAAAATACGAATAAAGTAAAATAAGAATACTGAATGTAATTTAGACTTAATATTTATGGGCACTGGCTAATGGCCACGTTACAAGCTTATGTTGACGATGTATGATTATTCAAATAAAAAAATTATCTATCTATATTTGATATTTATCAGCAACTGTGTTCTTGTATCATCCTCATGTCACCTGAATGGTGTTGTTATCTTAGAACTTCAGCATTATGCGAAAATTGCAACGATTTACCACGCTCATAGTCTGTACTTTTAGGTATTTAAAAGAATGTAAACAAACCATTAAAAGGGTTATTTATAAGGTAACGTTTGGTTGCTGTTAATTTTTTTAAATAATTGAACTCACTACTGCAGTTCGTTCCATTTAAATAACATGTGTTATCGCTTAATTTTACCGTACATATACAAATATTTTTTTTCTCAGTAAATCGTCACTAAAAAGTACCCAATTTTGCAGAGGTTTAAAACGCAAGGCTGTATTACACGACTAAAATAGAAAGTCACAGGTTTAAACTAGCAACACCTTACCTTAGTGATTTTTAACTAGGCTGCATTATACTGGAAGTAGCACGACTAAAATAGAAAGCCACAGGTTTAAAGTAGCAACGCATCCCTTACGTGATTTTTAACTTTGTCGGTTTGACATTCGCCATTGCTTGCTGTCATATTCATGATACGCGTGCGAAATTTGTGTTTCAAAGCTTCCGTTTATTGTTAATTTACGTTAGTTTATTTGTTTTTGTTTTATAATTTTTTTGAAATAGTTTGTTTTTTTCGTTTTGGTATGGGACCGTGTTTTTAACCATTCGAATTGTATCACTATAATTCATTCTGGCCTTAAAAGGTGCACTACCACTGGATCTGTCAAATCTGACGGCTCCGGTTTGTTTACAATTTTTTAAATACCTAAAAGTACAGACTATAGAAAGATACAACCCTGTGAAAGACGAACAGACAAACAGCGGATAAATAATAGAGTCTCGTTAACGTAAACAGGAATCGCTAACTGTGATGCTGAGCGATAAACTCAGGAACTGGTGGGCCAAGTAGGTAACTGTTTTTTTTTATTCCTTGAAGTTTTAAAGTTCTTATGAAGAGAGAAATCGAACAAAATTGCCCGGATAAACATAATAAACCTCACTTTACTGCGCATAACAAACCACCACAGTCAAATAGATTTTGACAGAAACGACGTCTGTCAGGTCAGGTCTGCAAGTATCATGGACGTTTTACTAACAGTTTCTCTGTCGGTTACACTTTTTTGACACAGTGCTCACTCCATTAGATGTAACTCCATGGCTATTATATAAGTAATAAAAATATATTATTATTTATCATGAAGCCTATATGTACCTACGGAGATGTTGATAATTTGATTTTGACGTTGTTTTTATTTATAATAATATTTTAATAATTACATTTTGTGATTTTTAATGGATTTAATTTATGAATCAGCTTATTTGTTTTTTTTTTTATGAATTTGGAATGTTAGTTATTTTTGTGTATGATTAGAATAATTTCATATTGATATATGTTTTAGTAATTGAACTTGTGAATAACCAGTATTTGTGTTTTTGATTTGATTTACATAGTATTTTGATATTGCATAATTTTATTACGAATATGTATTGTACCGTGTATGTATTGTATATCAATTTCAAACACAACTCATGTTGTTATTGTGTAAAGTTTAACCGCGGCTAAAATTGCGGTGTGTGTGATGCCCCACATCATTATAAAAGATGAACTTTAAATTGTAGATAAAATAACCGAACCTATAGGATCCTAAAATCTTCTTTACCACTATCATCTCCCCGTGGTCTGCGTCCGTCGGCTGAGATTTCACCATCCTTCGAACATAAGCGCACGAAGGAGTCTTTTGTCGACTTTTAACGCCAGAGTACCAATATAAATTGGATAAAAAAGTGCCAATTTTTTTTTTTTACACAGAGTGGAACGGAGCACGGGTCTTGTCTGTTTAATGTGACATTTTTTAGGATTAGAAAATTGTTTTTTCCAAATAAACTATGTTAATGTCTGTCGTCGTTTTCAAGTTAAAGTTTGTTAAGCTCTTAGCCAAAAACTGCGTGTTACATATCGCTATTTATTACAAATAAATACATAAATACCTATGTCATCTGTCATTTTGAAATGTAATCAAAAAGCCAGAAGCGGTAGGGTTGTACAAAGAAAAAAATTTTTTGCGATAGTTTCGTGTTTTTTTATAAATAAATAAAAGAAATAAACATTAAGGGACAGTCTTACGCAAATCGACCTAGTCCCAAACTAAGCATAGCTTATACTATGGGTAGTAGACGACGATATACATATACATAAATGTATACATAACATTCAAGACCCAGGAACAATATTCGAGTTCATCACACAAATATATACCCTGGCCTGGATTCGAACCCAGGACCACCAGTTCAGTAGGCGGGTGCACTACAAACTACGTCAACCGTATTGTCATTTTTTTATTATTATAAGCATTTCATTTTATTGCAGGTCGATTCTACATCAAATAGAAGACTATGGTGTGCTTATAGTTCTATGCTGTGTTAATGTGGCAGTGTTTTGACCAATTTAGTTTATTCTCTTGGTCAAAAGATACCTTTAACCTGAATACCGAAAAGAGTGAATTCATTCTTCGCCGCGCAAACGAAGTTGTGATTAATTTAAGAAGGTCTTTGTTTAAAGATAACCATGTTAAGCATCCGAGAAAATACTTCAAATCTGATTTAATTAAATGTCATGTCTGTTGACTAAATGTTGCTTTAATCAAAATTAAATCATACACTCAAGTGGTAAGACGTAGGCTAAGCCAAATTTTAACAGACGTGCTCAAATGTTTATTAAATATTGAAGTATTCTTCGTGATTTCATAACGATTATTAAACTTTATTAACCTTTGTATGAAAATTCATAAGTAAGGAAATGTTTTTAGAATCATTATTAATCAAGATTACGTTTTTCATTAAGTTACTTATTTAATGGAAAATCTGTAGTATTATAATGATGATGATAGGTATTTTAAAGGTTAAAAATATAAGTTTAACACTTTTCATACATTATATTGACGGCAGCTCTAAGCGAACATAATTATCTCGGGGTGGGAGTGGACTACGTAAGAGGCCTGAGAAATCAGAAGGCGGCCATAGTTCTTGCCACGTCTGAGGACTGAGATAGCCTGCAAGAAGCCATCGAGCCTCAAAAAGGCATTTCTGAGACAAGTTGGAGTGGTAAAGAGGATCTGCGGATACCACCGGCGTTGGCGAAGCAGAACACTGTGGCTGGCTAGGCCGAATTTTGCTTTAAGTATTACAAAGCCGGCTCGGCCACCAACACTAGTCAGTCTTTCTTCAGTTAGGTACAGTATGTTTATGTACATGACGCGCCTATTTAAGGTCTTCGCACATTATCACAACTCAACGGCGACTCGATTCTATGCCAAATATTTAAATTTAAGCCCTATGTCATATTTACTAGGTTTAATTTTGACGATGCACTGATGCGTCGTCCACTCGTCGTCCACTACTAATATCATTTTTTGAAATTAAACCTAGTATATATGACATAGGGCTTAAATTTCAATATTTGGCATAGACTCGAGTCGCCGTTGAGTTGTTATAAGTATTAAGAGGCGTTATAATGTGCGAAGACCTTTATTTATATTGTGAAACAACTAAACTTATATCAGCTAATTTTCACCTTTTTTACATGCTTCTTAGTCAAAAGTTTTGTCTTTTAATCCAAACACTTTCTACGCTACATCCAAACGACATGACAATATAGCTTAAACTACAACTTTGTAGCATGGAAACTTAAGGTGCAAACGTACAAGTCTCTAGAAAGTTCAGACACAAATGCGCCGAAAGCGAAACTTGGGAAGCGTCCGGCAAATCGTGTAGTGTGTCGAGTCACACGTGAGAGTGCTAGTTCATGTCGGACATTTTGTCTGAATGTGTCTTGAGTGTCGCGAAACTTTTTGATGTCATCGCTTGCTGATTCTTCTTTATCCTTACCCAAGAAGGGCTCACGACTTGCCGCGTACCGTGTTAACAACTACGGTTTGACTCCACCTTCCGATTTTCTTCGTGCGCTTCTGATGCGCGTTTGTAGCTACTCGCAGTTGCACACATTACCATACACCATCATCAACTGGTTCGTATTCTACACAAACAACCAATAAAATACAATTGTCAGACTGCCTTTGCGAAAATCAAAAGATGACCTTGTAAACCTTTTAGTGTTTAGTGTTTCGTTTTTTGTTTAAATTACATACCACACCGACAATTCATTTTTATATATCTTTACAATAAATTATTATAGGACAACCTCACACAAATCGATTAAGTCACAAAGTAAGGTACTAGACGACGTTATATACCTATTACATACCAAGAGTACCAATAAATGTAGGGTCAAGTCGGCAACAGTGGGTCACTTTTTTTTGCAGAGATGTAATTTGATTTGGGTGAGTGTTGGAAAGATGTAAAAGGATCCGTATTATAGTGTAACTAATATATATCGATTATTCCAATCGATTTAGCTCGACAAGATAGTATTTTGGAAAATATATAGTATTTTCTAAAAAAACTCATTTGAGCCATTGTGTACTGTGGGTGGGATACAGTGAATCGGCCCTCAGTTTACAGTGAATCAGGCAAGTCCACAGTGGATCATCTATAATATAACTCAACTAATAATGCATTTTTTTGCTTTGTATCGGTCTTTATTTTTTTGTTTTAATCAAACAATAAGTTACACATCAGAAAAGAAAACTTTTTTTGACTACTTCAGCCTGAAAGTGATTTTTCAGTCTTACACATTCAAAATGTCCTAAATGAGCTTAATTTTTTATGATTTATGCTACATAAACTAAGTAACTACCATTACTTAATCAGTATCTTGCATAAAATATCATAAAAAATGTTTCTTTGGCCTTAAAATAAATAATAAAGTTATTTTTCGAAATTCCTTTGTACTCAATCCGTAAAACAGTAACGCACAGTATTTGAAATAATCTTTTAAAAAATCTCGTTGTTCTTTATTGCACATTTTACTAACGCTATAATTTGGCGTAAACGAACCTAGCCGACATTAGTATATCGTGTCTTAAAATGATAACGTCTCAGTGCAGTGAAAAGAATTCCAGAAATATAGACGCATTTCTCACGCTCAAACCATTTTTTTTTCATGTCATCAGCTGTAGGTTTATCTATTTTACGGGGCCTTGCTGGATGAGCCATCCTAAAAGGGAAAATTAACAAAAATTGTTACATCTCGCTAAATTTTCTAAATTAATGTCTGTTAACCATTATCCAGTACCAATAGTACACAGTGGATCATGAACCACTGTGTACTTAAGTGATTTGAGCCACTGTGTACAAAGCCGCCATTTTGGGTTTAACTCATACCACCCGTGATGGTTTTACGTAAATCGAAGCGCAGTATACGCCAAAATGACCTCAATTAAGTTTATTTCTCAGCAAAAATATAACTCCATTGGTAAGAGGCATGGTTTGTGAAAAAATAAACAGTATATCTTACCTTAAAACTCACTTTTCTTACGTCAAAACAAAAAAACACTCGCAAAACGGGTTTGTTACATAGCTGACTGACGCAAAGGAACTGGATGTGACCTGTATATATCGGGAGGCCTTCCGAAGAGTAAGAGAGACGGAAAGCTACCTATGATACTTTTGAAAAACGGCGATTGCGCCACTGTTGTCGCTATAGCCACTGTTGCCGCCTACACATACAATACGTAAGTAAGTTAAAGCATACCAAATATGACGAATTTTAATTATATATTTTAGATACAAAGCAGATATCCGATAAAAAACATGCATGTAATTTTGCGTTGGTGTGTGATTAATTTTGCTAAAAATGATCGGTTATATCTAACGGCTTTATCCCACTATAAAAATTAAGGTGTCAACATTTTATTAATAGTCTTATATAATTAAGCTGTCTCAAATAAAGACGTTATTTTCGTTATTGTGGGTCTATAAATTGTTACGTAGGAGTGATTTGTGAGTCGAAATGACGGGTTATGAGTGGAGAAAAAACATGGCTACTGTTTGTATGGACATTGTGGGTGTTGTTGGTAACTAGTTAGGATTATTATTCTCTATTATGGGTGTATGTCTAATTGCTTCATATATATTTTTTTATATAGAGTTTGGTTGTTATTGTGGTGGTCAGTGTCACACAAAAAAAAAGAAAAAATATTGGGCAAGTGCGAGCCCGACTCGCGCATGAAGGGTTCCGTACCTATACATATATATAATCTATAACAAGTTTGTTGTATGGGAGCCCCCCTTAAATATTTATTTTATTTTATTTTTAGTATTTGTTGTTATAGCGGCAATAGAAATACATCATCTGTGAAAATTTCAACTGTCTAGCTATCACCGTTGTTGAGATACAGCCTGGTGACAGACGGACGGATGGACGGACGGACGGACAGCGAAGTCTCAGTAATAGGGTCCCGTTTTTACCCTTTGGGTACGGAACCCTAAAAAGGTGGTGTTAATTTACCCACATTAAAAATAATTTCGAAGAAACATAATTGTGTTCCGAAATAAAAAATTGACATACAAAGTTAAGTTTTAGTTAATGCAATATTTTCTTTTTGGTATGGGTATATATGACGTCATTACTTTTTAATTAATTATTTTTCTTTTAAGGCTCTGCTGTATGTTGGTCTGTGTCACTGTGTGTCACAGCTCTGTATATTTGAACCCGTAGGTAGATAGAGACTTGACATTTAGGCGTAAAGTGTATTTTTACAGCTCCGCTATGACAACAAAATACAAAAAAAAATATATAAATATATATTTTTCTTTTTTTTACTCGTACAGACAATGACTATGCGTAATTCCGTACGAGTATATACTTCTTCAAAAAATAATGGCTACAATAAAGTACAGAACGACCAAAGTAACAATAATTCTTTTTATAGGCGTCGTTAAAATGTACAGTATCAACCTAACTCAGATTTAAGAATATTTATTTTTAATTTGCCCTTTCAACTTTCCCTGGACTATAAAAAGTGAATTTACAGCCTCCTTAGGAATGTGTATGTTTACAAAGAAAAAACACCCTTAAGACTTTACCCATAGGAGTTAATCAATTTTTAATTCAGTTGCAAGGTTCTATAGCAATTTTTGCATGATGAAGCAACAATGTTAATATAAGTATAAACATGAGTATTAAACAGCAGTGAAATTGCAGTAAAATACAATGTTATTCGTTTTGTATTGGATTCACCGCTAAAGTAGCAATTTGACCCAATGTGAGATGAGTAATCGTGTTTGTAATCTTTTTTTATAGCAGATTGGCACATTTGAATTTGTATTTAATAAAATATGTAACCGATAATTCTAGTTTCCGTTCTTTATTTGTTATGTATCCATCCAGTGCAGAAAGGTAGCGGACAAGTGAACTACTGGCATAGTAAATGTAATTTTGCATCATCATCATCATCATCACCATCATCACCATATCGGCTGTTTAACGTCCACTGCTGGACAAAGGCCTTCCTTAAAATTCACCACACACGACTAGTCGAATTTTGCACAAACAACCGAGTAAATTACAATTACGACCGAGTAAGTTTTTTTTTGTGTGTTTTTTTATATGTTCCTTAATTACTCGAAGACGACTGAATCGATAATTTAGGAAATTGTTTGGTAGGCTACTTTTTAGTTGGTCCCATTATCATGAGAGGATCTGATGATGGGATTATGGAAAAATCGAGGAAAATCTACAAAAGATATTATGCACTTATCCTGATTTGTGTATTTTTAGTAACTTACTTACTTAATTGATGATAATAACAAAACGGGACTGCATCGTGTTCAAAACATGTTTATTTAATTACCTCGACGTTTTGAACATGATGCTACGTTCATGGTTTCGAAGGGACCATGAGACCATGAACATATATCATAACGTTCGAACTGTATGAAGTCCCGTTTCTTTATAATAATGTGTGAAAATCGTGTAAGTTTAAATCACACAGTTGATCTCAGGCATCATTTCATTTTGATGAGGTCAGTTTATTTTTCTTGAGAAAAAGTTTTGATAAAAAAAAAGGAAATTGTTCTTTAATGTATTATTTTGAGCCTCTATTAAAAATCTGTATGAACGAAATATTTCTCAGAACTGCACTTGTACCTGTTTACACCGACCGACCAGTCAAAGATAAGGCCAGTATTTTAATAACACCGGCAATTTATTCCCTTGAAATATGAATTGGGCGTGCAGCCTCTAGGCTAGAGCTGAGTTATGGCCGCAAACGTAAAGATTCTAATGGCAATTGAAATGTTTGTGATGGGTACCGCTATTTTTATGGTATGATGGCATTTTAATTGAACAAATTATCACTTTTAAACAAAACACAAAAACTCGACGAACGAACATTACTTAAAAATCACATTTTGACAACGTGGTTGGCACAGTTTGTAGTACACCTGCCTACTGAGTCGGCGGTCCTGGGTTCGAATCCCGGTCGGGGCAAATATTTGTGTAATGAACTCGAATCTTTGTACCTGGGTCATGAATGTTATGTATATGTATTTATATAATTATGTATTCTTTGCTTAGTTTGGGACTAAGTCGATTTGAGTAAGATTGTCCCTTCATCATCATCATCATCATCTCAGCCATAGGACGTCCACTGCTGAACATAGGCCTCCCCTTTGGACTTCCATATATACCGGTTGGAAGCGACCTGCATCCAGCGCCTTCCGGCGACCTTTATAAGGTCATCTGTCCATCTTGTAGGTGGACGTCCTACGCTGCGCTTGCTGGTCCGAGGTCTCCACTCGAGCACTTTACGGCCCCATCGACCATCTGCTCTGCGTGCTATGTGGCCTGCCCATTGCCACTTCAACTTGCTAATCCGGTGAGCTATATCGGTCACTTTAGTTCGTCTACGGATTTCCTCATTTCTGATTCGATCACGTAGAGACACCCCGAGCATAGCCCTCTCCATTGCTCGTTGAGCGACTTTGAGCTTTGAGATGAGGCCGATAGTGAAAGACCACGTTTCGGTGCCGTAAGTCATCACTGGTAACACACATTGGTTGAAGACTTTCGTCTTGAGGCACTGAGGTATGTCGGATGAAAAGACATTGCGTAGTTTCCCGAACGCTGCCCAGCCGAGTTGGATTCGGCGGTTGACCTCTTTCTCGAAGTTGGACCTACCTAATTGGACCACTTGTCCTAGGTAGATGTATGAGTCAACAACTTCGAGTACCGAGTTTTCAACAGAGACTGGGATGGGCACAACCTTGGCATTTGACATGAGTTTCGTCTTGTCCATGTTCATTTTTAAGCCCACCCGTTGAGAAACTCGATTGAGGTCATCGAGCATCATGCTGAGTTCCTCCATCGACTTTGCCATGACTACGATGTCGTCGGCAAACCGAAGGTGAGTGATGTATTCGCCATTGATGTTGATGCCAGATTGTCCCTTAATATTTATGTATTTATTTTGATAAATTTAATTATGATATACCATCATATCATAATTAAATTTATCAAAATAAATTGAATGAATAATCATTACTTAACAAAAAAAATATATTACGAAACGAAGTTATGTTTTATGACAATGGGACCAACTTGGTTCCCAAATCGTTTCAGTCATTTTCAATAACATATCTTTACAAATATAAGAAAATTTGAGCAAATGTATAGATTTCTAATAGCAATTGTTTGTGATGGTTTTTATATGTGATGATATTTTAAATCAGTGTAAAAAGTAGTGACGACAGTGACGATGTTGTGCTGTCCTTGTCATCTATATTTCGTGATTACTGTAGCCAAAAACTATATTATGATGTATTGATTACCGTAAAACCGGGTTTCTTTAGCCCTAAGGGTAAAGATTGTCCCAAAAAATTGAAAGGATTTAACATCCCGCCACAAAGCCAATAGACGTCCGATCGTAGCAGTTACGCTCTAAAATCATAGATGGCACTACCTACTCGCGACGCGGTACCGTTTCCAAGTTGCTTGCGCAGTTTTTAACTTGTCGATGTCGGTATCGATCAAGCGTGAGGTGAGACGTACGTGCATAAATGGTGTCTGCAAACTTTTGGTTAAAACAGCGAAATAAGGTAAGTTAGCTTACTAATACCTATATCTTGATATAAAGCACGTCTTTGAGAATACTGAAATTACAATAAAAACTTATTTAGCCTTTTCTTAGAAACATAAAGTTCGTTAGTAAAATCATAGTAAACATTGTCCCCCTTTTCGGGGAACTTTAGCCCGCGGGCCAAAGTGCAAAATTTGAGAGAGATAATAAAAAAATTCGCGTAAAGTAGCAAAAACTCCTGCAATAAGCACCGCTCCTCGACATTTAGAATCTGGCGACCAAGTCATTGTCAAGTGGGAGCAAAGCTACTATCCTGGACAAGTGACATCTTCACCATCCGAGGCGGCAGTCCTTGTGAGATGCATGAAGAAGGGTAAGGAATACTGGCGATGGCCTAATATTATAAATGAGCAGTTGTACACCTGGAACTATATAGGTAGTCCAAAAAATAGCTATCCCTAAATTTATAAAAAAGGGCTGCTTCTCCGTCCCTGAAATGGATCGCTACAAGTAATACCCATTGATTGATTGTGACTGAGATTTTGTACTTTTTTTTTAGTTGAAGATAAAATATTACCTTATTCTTGCTACTAATAAAGATGATTATTATATGTTGACTAATTCTAATGATGATTCTCATTAACAGACTGTTAATTAAGGTTTTTTTAAAATTTGAACAACTTTTATTCTATATCAGAACTGAAAAAGTTATTTTTGTGTGATTTTTGCTGAAATAAATGTCAAATATTGCATCAAAAATTGATTCGTTTCATTTGCTAGCCTACTTTAAAGAGGTTTCTTGGGTTTCTTTGTTGTTTAGATTGATAGTGGGACTTTCTGTATGAAATAAGTATAAAGTTCAAACTTACCCGCATCTAAAATCAACTTTGGCCCAAAAATGAAAAAATAAAAAAAAATACACAGAAGGTTTTTTTTGAACTTTTTTTTACGTTTACTTATCCGACGTATCCTTAAGATGCACCCAAACCGTAACTAAGCATTCAGATCAAGGATAGAAACGTAATGATCTAGAAGTATATAAAAAAATACAAGAAAAAAGGGTCATGTAACCCGACTTTACGGTAACTTTTTTTTTATTACTAGAACAGTAAAACAACATTTTGGCACTGACAAAACGATCGAATTATTTTTATTTATTTCTATATTCGATAACTTTTTATAGATTCAATAACACGAATGCATAAGTAGAAAAAATATGAAAGGTATTAAATTAAATAAAAATGCGAATTAAAATAATAAAATTCAAGGTTCATAAGCAAATATTGAAAGGAAATACAATTATTATTAAATACCTACATGTCAATATAGTATAATGATAATATTAAAAAAAAAAGATAGTTTTATAGCTAGTATAGAGTAGGTACATATACCTAATTATTTACATTTCCTCAATTTAGCTAGTGTCCAAAAAAAATTACGTTCAAAATAAAACAGTGATGGGAAATTTTGAATGCCCAATAAAACTTCGGTACCCTTTTTATTACATTGACATTGATTGGCGATCAATTACTTTTTTAATCAAAATGTTTACTTTTAATGACGTCTTTTAAATGATTTACTTAAGCAATTCCGTTGATTTACTGGTTTTATTTTACTGTGACCGGAAAGTAACGAATTAATAATAATCAACCAAGAATCAACCTAGGCAAGCCGGAGCAGAATTGGCTTACTTTTTATCTGAGAGCGATAGAGAAAAGTGATGAAACGCTCTGTATAGGCAAGCCTGTGCGAATCGGGTTCATTTTATGGACGCCTGAGTGAAATATTCACCCAAATCATCGTTTGATACCATCCGTAGACCATTATAATATTTCGATCATTTTGTAATAAAGTTTACACTTTTACGATACCCCTAAAACAAATTTAAAAACTGCCATAATACATTATTATTACATACTGATTAAAGTTATACGATTCAAATGATTATTTAACTAATTTAAGTCAAGAAACGAGATTTTAGTTTGTCGGCTTTTAGATTTTTTACCTTATATCTTTTCTGTTTATATTGAGTGATTGAATTAAAAAAAAATAGTTTTGATCTAAAATAAATAGTCTTTATATTTATTTTAGTTTTTAAATAAATAAAAAAATATATTTTCATTAGACTGAAGCTCGACTATGGCCTGGATATAATATTAAAAAAGGGAGTTTAGGCACCCAAATCTTATTTTTTTGCTTTTATAGATTCTAAATCAAAATCAAAATGTTTTATTTGCTTCAGTACAGTATACAAAGGTTTTATTGACATACAATAATACCTATATCGCAAACGAGTACCTAACGATCTTCGGAAAAGCATTTACTATGTACTTATTTTGTAGTAAATTAATGTCCTACTAAAAACGAACAAGATTTAATGTCCCGACTTTTGTTTGTTAATCAACCAAATCTGGTTTTGGCAATGACCTGCGGCCATTTCGTTTTATGGGCTATTTCGTTTCTATCTTGATTTATTTCTTACTTTAACTACAATTTTCGAAATGTACTAGTTTAGTACGAGGAGTAAGAAACGGTCGGATACGGTAGATAGATTTATACCGCGGTGAATACGTCATGGGAATATATAATGCGAAAAGGCTTTGTCTTCTTCGTTTTTGTTGGACCTAACACTAAATAGTCATTGCAGTAGAGATGCGCAGAATGTGTCACTAAAGTGAAAACAGTGATATGTGTCTTTATCTCACCGAGATATGTATCACTCATTTAGCTCATTTGGCTCAGTAGATCTTTAGACTATTATCGTTCACGAGTGAGTACAGAACTAGGAGATGTCGATCAATTTTTAGATTCACAGCAGCATGGCAACATTCCTTTCATGAGCGAGAGAGAGTGAGTAATACTCAGATGATAGATGATATACTACCATGTATGATATGCTACTTGAATCTTCAGTGAGCGAAAGAGCTAGTGAGCTAAACCAAATGATATAGCTCGTTTGAATCACTTACTCGCGAGCTACACATCTCTAAATTGCAGGAATATAACAATAGGGGCAGAAGAACAACCCACGTGATTTTATACGAATTTATTTTTATATGTCCTTGAGAATCTATACAATGATATTTATACAGGGGGCCTGTTCCCGTTTTGCCAAAATGATTTTGGTTAAATTTTACTACCCAAACAATTAACAACTGTTGATTTTAGCCTATGCTATCTTTGGCGTAATTTCAATTTGCAAATTTACATTTCGTCAAATTTTCATTTAGCAACGGTATAACTACGAAAACTGATGTTAATTCATTTGACCTTTTAGCAATTGCTTTATTAAGGGAAAATTAGACAATATTTAAAAATTTCGTCAAATGATAAAATACAAAAGAAGGTTTGGGTATGGCAAAGGGGACCTAGGTAGGTATGTTATCGTATACATTACGCTGAAATTAACGTGTTTTGTATGGCCAATTTTTTCCTAAATTGATAATTAACGAGATAATGAACTCATAAATCGACCAAAACTAACTCCGCCGTAGCTCCAGCGCTGCGGGAAGAGCAGCCCAGATAGATAGATAGTTTCAGCAGGTACACGTAATTTCTACTTTCGAGTACCTATTTCAATACCGCATCCAAAATTCCCAATCCCGAGTCCGCTCCGTCCACTAAAACTTGTTTGTCCATAAACGCGCTAATTGCCGCGTGAAATATTGGTGTCCCGCTTTATATCCCCTTTATTGGGCGTCTGATCGGCCCCATAAAGACGGTGAACACCGATGTTTTGTCCACATTCATTAGCGGATAGTCTCAGTATAATGTCTATTATGTGGACAATAACTTCAAGCCTCTAGTCGACGCTTCTATAGTCGAAGCTCATTTGTACGAAAGCATAATTCAGTATCTTACTATAGTGAAAATTTATTATGTCATTAAAACCACTAATCATAAATTCAAAAATACACGCAACCGAATAAAATACCATTAACTTTTGGTCATTTCACCATTTTCATTGGACAAAAACTAAAAAGAAGACGTGTTTGGACTGCTAATTTTTATGACGTTACAAGCCAGTATTTTCGTAGAAACTTCATACTCACAAATCCTTTTTGACATCCCATAAAGAGCAGCTGATTTGAGCTGTCATCAAATACCTTATTCCGAAAACCAATTTCAAATAAATATTTTTGTTATTTTTTTTATTAGGTTTGTATGATATCAAAAAATAATAATAATAAATATAATATGTAACATCATCTACAGGAACAACTATTGTTTGCCGGAAATGCACTATCAGATTTATGAAAAATTTGAATAATTATGCATTCGGACAAATAAAACATAGGAATGGGTCTTCCGAGAAAAATTACAAGCCCATGCAAATTATCTGTCATTGGAACATCAAAATAATGACCAAAACCCCTCTATTTATTTGCCTTATTCACCTCCACAAAGCTACCTAAATCCAATCATAAATAATGCATCATCCCCCCACTTAATATTTTACGATCCACGCAGACCCCTATTCTGGCAATTATATCGTTCTCATATTTTCCAATTAAGTACAATATAGCCAGCTGAACCTGAAAGGAAGGAAAAATATATGAAGCCCGTACAAAGTTAGGGCCTTCTTGTTTTGGCCGGGGATGTTCTCGTTCGTTAATCCAGGAATAATCGTAGATTTTGGGGTGATATGCGGAAACAAAATTATCACGTAACAACCGTGTGGTGCAAGAGGCTTTACTCTGGTTAAATATTGTATACCGAATATTATCCTCATTAGGGCATTATGATGATAATGTACATTATACTTGTAGGTAGCATTTACAGTGAGTAATTATATACGACGGCCGAATGCCTGTTTGCCATCATCGTAGTAAAATAAAAAAAATGGCTCAGTGACCCAAGCATGTTAGCGATCAGGAAGGGAGCAGGTTAATATTATTCAAACAACGGATAAATTATAAACGTTTATTATAAAACGTAATATGAAACAAACAAAGGAACACACCAATAACTATTATAATTATGCACACACACGCACACCTCCTATTATCACTGCAAGAAACACCAGCCGAAAGAGAGAGTCTGGCGCTCCGGCGCAGCCCTTTTATTGATTCCCAATCCCCGCCGTTACATCGCCCGTGGTGGGCCCCCAACTTCATCCTTGACGAATAGATGGCGCTGCAATGCTGATGATGTACTTGCACCCGCCGCTAACAAACAGAATCTTAGTCTACGAAACGTGAGCACGCCACTTGCTCCGATCCTGCGCAGTTTCTCGCCAGTTTTCGGCTTGAAGCTTACGCAGGTCCACGTCTCCCCAGCGGAATCTGGGACGACCGACCGGTCATCGACCGATTGATCGCCCCAAGTACCTATGCTCTTGTTGTCTTGTCGCGCGATCTTCTTACATTCTTTGTAGGTGACCGAGCCAACAAAGTCTATACCTACTCAACCGGTAAGCCTTTCTTTCCCGGCGTTTGCAGTAGTATTGCTAAAACCGCTCCCCACTCATTGTTTAAACACAGCACATTAATGATGACAAATTGGCCTTTGAAAACATCCCGCTAATCTATTTGCGGATTTAAAACGGCTGTTAAATCTTGTTATTGTTTTGGAATAGCGACCCTTTTTATTTGAATCCCCTTTTCGGTCAAAATGCGGTTAAATTGCCGAGGCAAAGTTTAAAACGTGCTTAAAGTATTTAAATCCAATGTCACGATGTAATTAGGTGTTTTATTTGTGATGTGGGTACCTATATGTAAATGTTTGCGTTAGTGTAGGTATCACAGTTTATATTAGAGAAGGCGTCTTATGCGTATACATACATTGTAGATTAAATCGTTTATATCATTGTAAAAGGTATGATTTAAGGAAAAACTACTATCTAGATTCTTTCAGCATTCTTCTCAACAGTGCTCTCATCTTAATAGATGCCGGTGACTAGACTTCTCAATGTGCCCTTGTGACTTACATAACAAATTTAATTAAAGCTAAGGTCACAAAATAATTTTAACACATTATTTAATATTTGAAAGATTTTGTATACCTCTTTATATACTGATTAAATAACACTATTATATCTGTACCTTAACTTCTAAAATATGAAATTAAACAGGGGCCTGACCCTTTTTCCGTACCCTTTTCCTGGCTCTATTTGGCCAGGCCGTTCTTATTTTGTTTCAAAAAATCTCGTTTACAACGTGACTTTTTCTAGAACACGCGGAATTAATATTTCATTTTTCAATTAATAATCCCGTTTGGTGCAACTTTTTCCGGCGGTTAACAAAGAAAATTCCACCCTCGTAGTTAATTAAAATGGCATTCTGGGTGTGGTGGCAGTTCGAGCGTTTTTTACATCATCAAAATATTACTAAACAGTCCTAACCCGACCCCGTTCTTTCTTTGCAGAACATGTCAGGCTACTAAACGAAGTTATGAATGCCACTGACTAAATTTTAAAATCCTAATTTGAGGATACAAGACACCTGCAAAATTCTTCGCTTGGACTGTGTGAAAAATGTATAATTCTTTTTTTGCCACACCGTAATCGGATAAAAAGTATCCCATAACGATCTCTAGAGTTATCCCCGTATAAAGTAATATTTCAATTTTGTTTAGCAGGTCAGACGTGATTGTGGAAATAACAATATTATAAACATAAATACATGGTAACAAAAACTGAAATAGAGGTCATAATCGCATTCATTAGGCATAGACAACAACGTTTTCTTAAAATTTGTGAACATTTTACATAGATAAATATTTTCATAATATTTTTTACCATCTCGTAAGGGTTTAGTTAGCCACCAGAAACGGTGTCTCCCAAACATTACACCATAAATCGTCTGCAATAGACGCAAGAGCCTATTTAAGTGACCATTTTATAAAATAAAAATACAATAATTTGTTCCCAAATCACTACATAGTATAAAACAAAGTCGTCCTGTTGTCTGCCCGCCCCTACCTATATTTATGCTTAGATCTTTAAAACTACGCAACGGATTGATGCGGTTTTTAATAGACAAAGTGATTCAAGAGGAAGGTTTATATATGTAGTTATAATACCCGTGCACCCGTGCGAAGCCGGGCGGATCACTAGTAGCATTATAATATGTTAATATGAAATCGCTTGGAAAGGGGAGTCACTCGACAAATACCCCTGTATTGGAGGAAGCTGCATGTGCCATATTGAATTTCATACATTTCTATCACCAGCCAATACCGTTCGTTTAATAAATCTTTAAATAATAAATGCCATGCTTTTAACGCCTGTTAGTCTTTTTTCTTTCAGAAAATATTCGATTCTGCGAATGGATTTTAAAACGAATACTAAATGTAAGCTAAAAAAAGATTTCTCTCGCATTTATAATATTCTTTTCACAGGAAATAATGTAGAATTGTTCGTTGATCCTATTTATTACCAGTATAATTAAATGGGTCTTATATTTTAAAATAATACATAACGAATTTTTGCTGCTAGCTAGTTTTATACAGTTTTTCCTTTTTAAGTTGTGAAGTCATACAGTTCGTGACTGATATGATATTGTGATAACTGATTATTTGAAAGTCCTTAGTGAAGCTAAGGACAATGGGATTCATAAGGCGGCCAAGAGTCACGCAACGTGCAATGGAAAGGGCTATGCTCGGAGTTTCATTGCGCGATAGAATCAGAAATGAGGATATCCGCAGAAGAACCAAGGTAACCGACATAGCTCACAGGATTGCACGGTGGAAGTGGCAATGGGCAGGCCATGTAGCCCGGAGAATGGACGGCCGTTGGGGCAGCAGAAAGTTCTAGAGTGGCGACCACGTATAGGAAAGCGCAGCGTGGGTCGGCCCCCTACTAGATGGATCTCGTGAGGGTTGTCTGCACGGGATCGCACTTTGTGACGAGTCATGCGGGAGGCCTATGTTCAGCAGTGAACGTCTGTGGCTGATAGATACATAGATAGAATGTAGCTTGGCCTACTTGAATTAACCCGGCGAGCATGACCCAGGGTATGACATACCCTGTCATTAGTAAAAAGAGTTGGCATTTTCTAAATGTTTGCCTGGCAACACTAGCCTGCTCAGTAGCTGGAGGGAGGGGTGTTCGGGAGGGGATAGTGGCAAGACAACAGTGCGACGCGCGGCGTCGGTCGGAATATTCATACCCGGACCTGCTTCGGGTATGTCACACCCTGCGTCATTTTAGACGTATTTTTTTTACGTAGGCATTTCAATTTCTGTTTTTTATTATTCTCAGTAATTTTAAAGGTTTCAATGTATGTTTGAGTTTATTTTAGTTGCTTTTTTTATTATTATTAGTTTTTCATCATAATGGACATTGAAAGGCAAGAAGAAAGGATTCGTGCCATGTTAGAGGAGGTGGGATCAGAGTTTTTTGATGAATCCAGTTCGGAACAAGAAACTGATCACTGTAGTGAGCACGAAGTGAATTGTGACTCGGAGCAAGAGGCCGACGATTTGGTTGATGATCCAGCCAATTCTAGACAGGAAGAGGCTGTAAATCTTGCAGCAAGCCCATATGGAGCATGCTGAATTCATGTGCAGAAATTGTGCTGAATGTCGATGACAGTGATTAACCATAATCTTAAATTAAAAATTTTTTTTTTATGTTTTCTGAAGAAGAGGATCTCATTATCTTTTAGTTAAAAGTAGATTTTTATTCTAAATACTGTTTATTTTGTTTATTTGTGGATTTTTGTAAACCTCTAAACTTTTATTCGTATAATTACATAGTATAAGGTAAACACGAATAAATAAAGATAATTTCATGATCAAAACTTTTGATTGATTTAAATTCATTAAATAATTCATTATTAAACAGTATAAATCACGAAAAAATAAAATTATATTAATAAAAAATATATTACGGTACATTACATTTCGGGCATGTCATACCCTGCCTCATGCTTGATGTAACTTTTTTCCACGTCATGCTCGCCGGGTTAAGGAGTATGGTAAGAAGTCATTTTTGGTAACTATTTTGGGGCGACAAAGACCTATCTTTACATTTTTCTAAACGTTTTCAAAACTAATACGTAGGCATCGGAAAATCGGATGCTTTTATACCTAAGCTTTAGCGGCGGCTTTGTTGTTCAGTTGTAGGTATAGACGGCTTTGTTTGAGGTATGATTGAGATAGCAATAAGATTTTGACAATTTTAGGTAAATATCCACCTGAATTTTCGATCCCTACTAATAGATATAATCAAAATAGGGGTTTCAGGGTCCTTGATCATAAATTAATGAATTATTTGAAACACTATATAAAAAAAAAATATGTTGTCAATTGAATTAAACCACTGACTCTTTAATCAGACGGCGGTAACTGCTTAACATTAGGCGAGCTGCATGCTTGTTTTCCATTGTCGTTGTATAAAAAATCAGACAGATCAAATGAAAAGTGATTTTATGCAATTGATTATTTCTAAGAAAAAGTTAATTTGAAACCAGAACAGAGCCCACAGACAACAAAGTCTATCACAACGTTTAGTTTATTAGAAAGCGTTACCCGTAGATCCCGCAATAGCTAGTTATTGGTATAAATAAATATATCCACGTACGGTATTAAATTATTGCCGAGGTATCGTAAACCTACAGCGCTCGTGCGATACAATATTTATTTTTATTAAGTCGATGCACGCATTGGTATTGAATAACGGTCAGTTTTGGCCGTGTCCCAGAATAAAACACTTATTTGATCTTCGCAAATCACCTGAGAACTGGATATGCAATGCAAAAGTACAACATACTGTAGTTATATGAATGAGCTTAGCTTATTAGTTATGAAATATGTCATGGTCATAAAAAAAGAAAAAAAAGACGAAAATAATAAATATGTCTTCAAAGATACGCAAATTTTTATTTATTTTTTAATCCAAACAAAAGTTTGGAAATTGTTTTCAGAACCCTTATAATTTAACAAAGCAATAATTGAATATAACGCACTTTTTAACGGCGAAAATGGCAAATTGTCCCCATACAAAGACTGGCACGCCACCCATAAATGATTCACATGTAAGTGGCCATTTGTATGGAGCGTTTTTAGCGCTCAAAGTTCTTTTATCCGTCAAAGTTCATCATTCCTAGTTGAACTTTGACGGTCATTTCTGACTTTTAGAGCAGTCTAAGTGTAGAGTTAGTTCCATATAGATATCAGAACTCAATAAAAAAAAAGAATCGGTTGACATCCTCAAAAAAGATTGTCTACACGCCTATAGGGATACAAACCCGTGGACCACAAATAAATAATATTGGTGGATTGTTTAACATCTTATGAACTTTGACGGCTCAACCGCTCTGAAAACGCAGCGTTTCCGCAGCGTGCTTCCGCACAGTGCGCCTGTTGTATTTTTTCCGTACCCCACGTCTGCGGTCGTAACAGGAACTAATTGCTTTCGGAAACGCTTTATGCGATCATATTTCACGTGAAAAATGATTTATCTCTGGCTTCTTTGTCGCATTTTCGTATGTAATGGGATATAGCTTGATTGCGGGATTTCAAGGTATTGATTTAATTACCTAGCAATTGATGGAAAAGTAATTAATCATTTAGTTTATTTCTTTCTTTAGGGTAATACCCATTATTGAAACGCAATATTTTTGAAGTAAACATTAAATATTACAATTTGTTGAGCTGCTGTTCACAAGATACCAAAAAAAGTCTTGAAACATATCGACCACTCTTAATAATCAACTATGGCCTGGGCCAGTAAATTAACAAGTAACGATTACAATCAATAATTAACAATTAACAATTACAATTAACAAATAACACGTTAGCGGACACAGAACCATTTCCAAATTGCATACTGCCGCACAGACGACTCATACAAAAAAGTTCTAGCTATAAACGACTGAAGGCATTTTCCTTTCTATCAAAACTATGAGAAACGTTCGGCTTTAGACGATGTGGCAGTATTGCTAAGATAAAAGTCGCCGTCGACGGATACGGTACCGTATCACTCGACGTATTGTCTTCTGTCCGTGAAGGTAATGTACATAAAAAAAAGTAGCAGTAACCAGGGCCATACTAACGGCTAACTTATGGTTAGTGAACAAAAGCCAACCTAAATATATAAAATAGAGTTGTATGTATAATTATGAAGCTTATCGTTGCAATAACACTAGTCTTGCAGACACCGGATTACGTCCAAATCCCCGTCGACCAGTACACGTCAGTGCACCCTAAGCACCGGTTACTTCGAACAGCTATCATCGGGCACGCCGCGTGAAACTACTTGGCATAACGCCAGCTCTATTATCTTGCTATGGTTTCAGCCACCAGTGTAGGTACTGCGGTTGCTGTGTAAAAACGCTCTGGCAGGTTTGTGTTCCTTTTAATCCGAGTCTGAGTGGAGTTTTTTAGTTGAAACAAAACACTATGCAGGAATCCTCAGTGATGTATCCCAGTACCTAGAATATAGTACGCAGACTATAAGTCAACATAAAATTTCACGTTATAAAATCTCGTCGTGGTTATAAGGTATCGCGGGCTTGTTTTCCGCAACTCGAACGCCCTTAAGAATACAATGCACCAATTATGCGAGAGAGGTTGATGGCACTACTTATGTCAACCCAATTCTACCAAAAAGCCTAGCAATCCCTTGATGTTGCCCAAGACTTTCTGGTAGCGACCTCGGAGAACCAAGGTATATGTTGTGCACGATAATTGGCCAATCCAGGACATTCTAGAATGATATGGGCGGCTGTCTCTTCAGCAAAGAGGAGTGAATAAGTGTTTTTTATCATGTCCAGTTATAGCTCCAGTTACGAGCCAGAGCTGGGGCCTCTTTGACTGCCTTGGATTGCGCGACAACCTGGGATGGATTGTTCGAAGAGCCTCTCTGAATGTTGCCTAGTGCGACAGGACACGACAAGATGCAGAAAGTTGCGGGTGAATTTGAGTTGACACGAGTTTTGAACCTGTAGGCCGCAGGGGCTCTAGAAATGATGTGTAACGCAAGAACTGTGATTATTGTGAACTATGACAGTCTTACCATTACCTATTTGTGATAGCACTTCGACAGAAACGCTTCTCCATCCACACTTGTTGAAATGTACCGTGCTAGTCAGCTGTAGACTTACACGGGGATATTTCGTGAGTAAATTTGGATCCCATCTATAGATTTTTATAGTTTTATCAAATAGAGTGAGAAAGAGAGGAGGGCGTCAGACACTTTTATTTATACTCCAAATGACAAGAATTCTGTAGGAATGATTGTTAAGAAAGAGATACATTTCAAACAAAAACTTGTACCTATGTATCTATATTGGTGTAATCGTATTGTACTGAACTAGAATAAAATTAGCTATATATTTATCTTACTGTTATTGTATATACATATTTCTATAGAATGTATTCTTAATAATAACAAAAATCTTTCACATGATATTTCCCTACTTATTATTATTTAGCAAGACAGGGCATACGGATTTACGGATACACTTGCGCGTACTCACCATAAACACACATTCGCGCCCACACACACTCACTCATACACACACACCCTCTCTTAGTCTTTTATAAAATAGAAAAATAAACTACAAACAGTGTAAACCATGCATACGGTAACCCTATACCTACTGTTGTTAGTATATAAATTCCGAATAAATATAGTTTTTTATAACGTCAAGATATTGTTATGACACAGCTTACCCTAAAGCACAGGTTTACCTATTTAGGAAGCAGTCGCTAGCTATAAGGAAAATTTGTAAAGATGTTTTACGAAATAAATTATTATTATTATTACTGTAATAGTTGCACTCAAAGCGAGCAATTACTGTCTGTGATATGGTCCATGGCCCCGCAGACGTCAAACTATTCTGGGAGAATGTACCACTTTAAATCGTCACGAAGTTTGAAACTATAGATCACAGGATCCCTAAGTATGCGTAGCGTGCAATGGATGTCAGTCTTCGACCATCTATGATACGGGTCTGTGCGTCGCAGTCGCCCAAGTTATCATCTGTATATCGCCATATTTAAAATCTCAACAACCCTAAGAGATCCCGGTCGAGCCATTTCCTCGCTTCCTGTTGCGAAGTGGCGTTCCCTGTTCTGACCGCTTCGGACGCCATCCATCTTGTGTCCCTTTTTCTAAATAAAAATGTTTTAGGGTTGTGTGTCAAAAAAGAACTACAGAACCCTAATAAAACCTACGATGTCTTCACTCTTCCACCGGCATTTCTTCTTTACCATCTCATCAAACGCTTAATTAATAGTTATGTAGTAAACTAAACAAATACGAGATGATGAAATTAAAAAATTATCGGGGCCTAAAAGTTTCTAATAAAAAAATAATAATTTTCTTGGATTCCTACAGATCTTTTTTTCTCGCAGAGATAGTTCTAGTTCGTGCATAGTAATTACCTATATACATCTATATGTCGCAGTGAAATGATAAAATCAGGGATTTGGTCAAATCCCTAAGGGATTTGATAAATCCACGGCAGACGTCAAAATTGTAAACGAGTTTTGTTATTTCACTACACAAATGTAGGGATTTGATCAAATCGCTAGACTAGTTTAGTGAAATGACGAAATCGGACTGGTAACTAAATTTGTGTAGACATTACACTGAAAATTTTTAGGGATTTGATCAAATCTCCAAACTGGTTTAGTGAAATGACAAAACAAGCTAGTAGTCCATTGCCATTTTCCTAGGCAAAATCGGAGATTAGGTCAAATCTCTGCATCAGTTTAGTGAAATGACAAAATATCATAGTAGGCTGATCTTGCTTTGCCGTTTGGAGATTTGACCAAATCACCGACCTTGTTTAGTAGGTGATTTGGTCAAATCTCCAAACTAGTTAAGTGAAATTACAAAATATAATTTAACGCTGAACTTGCTATAACGGGTTGTACTCCAAGGAATTTCGAATTGATCCCTGCCGCATCTCTCCGGTATCGCTCTACACGACCATTCTTTCATCCTCACCACTTAGATAGTTGGCAGTCTACAACTGCGTTTTTCTACAAATGTCCCACTTCGCACGACGGCATTGTGGAATGAATTTTCCCTTTCGGTATTTTCGGACCTTCAAACCTTCAAGAAAAGAGCGTACTCCCACCTGGAAGGCCGGCAACGCACTTGTGACTCCTCTTGTGTTTCGGGTGTCACTTTGCACCAGGCGATCCGTTTTCGACCGAAAAGCCAAAAATAACCCGTTCATGTACAGATTACATTTGAACCTCCTTTTGAAGTCACCATTCAGGTTCTATGATCGAAGTTCCGGGCATCTTCTAGTAGGTACGCTTCACTATCACTATATCTACATAGTATAAAACAAAGTCGTTTCCTGCTGTCTCTCCCTATGTATGCTTAAATCTTTAAAACTACGCAACGGATTTAGGTAATGCGGCTTTTTTTAATAGATAGTGATTCAAGAGGAAGGTTTATATGCAAAATTTATCAGCATTGTACCCGTGCAAAGCCGGGGTGGGTCGCTAGTTATATAATCCTCGCCCCAGTGGTGACTGGATCCGGAAGTCGCGTTTGAAACTCCGCATACGTCTTTTAATCTCGTAAAGGAGACTTAACAACCGGAAATGACATATTTTCCACATACCTACCTGGCTGAAAGCTTTAGTGAGAGTTAACAGGAAACACGCCGCCATTTCCCGGCTACTTCCGGTGGCTTAGTGCTTGCCGGGCGGTGCTTTTTCTGTGAGCTTTAAATAAGAGCTTTGTTAGATAATACGTGGTTTAGTGGTGAAAATTGTATTTATAAGATAAAATATACATATCCTGTTTTTATTAACATAATTACTAAAATGGCCTAATGGATTACCTTGGTACCTTACTGGAAAAGTGAGAAACGACGATTTTGTGACCCTAACCCTCAACTATGATAATTGTTTTCCTCGACGTGGTTGGCACAGTGCACCTGCTTACTGAGCCGGCGCGTGTTCGAATCCCGGCCAGGGCAAATATCAGTGTGATGAACTCGAATATTTGTGCTTCAGTCATGGTCATATGTATTTGAGTAGGTATATATTGTTTGTCTTGGCCAGGACCCTGCGCGATTCAGTTATTCTCGAAAATACGATTTATGTAATTGGATTCGATATTATCAATTATGATTAACGTCCTTGTGTTGCCTGGTATCGATGCCTTAAATAGCATGCGTATATTGCAATAAAATACTGGTAACACAACGCATTGCGCAATCCTTTCCCAAGACATGGGGCGGCCATATTTTATTTTTCAGACGAAAACCATTAAGCACATCTGAAGGTAGGCGCAACTCCTTCGCTCCATAAATAACAAGAACGCGCGTTTAATGGAAATAAAGATACAATTTAGTTTTTCATGGAAGCGGCTGGCAGATGTGGTTTATGGGGTTGATGGTTGTGTAATGTTCCTTTAATTTTTCCATCTGTGGCAAATAGGATGCATTAAGTTGAAATTCCCAATTTTTCTAGTTGTGCCAATCCTGAATCACTAAATTAACTCAAAAACTATATTCTTGCAATAAATGCTAAGGTCTACTTAAAAAAAAAGGAGTTCAAATTAAAAGCTTTTTAAATTTGAATTTTCAGCAACACTAATGATACTATCAAATTATTCACACAAAACCGTTAATATGATAGGAAAGCTGTAAAAATATGAAAACTCAAAAAACTTGTCCAAAATGATCATTCTTTGAATTTTTAATAACAAAATTAATTTATTTAGCTTTGTATCCTAAAAAGAAACTTCATACGAGCATGTTTTTTGAATTACGAAAATTCTAAAAAATAATTAATTTGACATACCGAAACTTCGAAATAATTAGTATTTCTTTTTCTTAGTCTATAGATGTGTAAAATTACACAATATGTTTTAGTCTAACTGAGTGTAAGTAAAATAAATTTAATGTTGACTTTTTTCCATTCCTTTTAAAATGTTGATTGTTTTAGACATTTTTTTGTATCATCAAACATGTTTATTTACATATAATGCATTAATGCTACTACATTTTATACATATGATGTTACTACCTAGAACAGGGCTATTGGGATTGATTGGTATACATATATTTTAAACCTACAGTTTGAATTATTCATTGATAATTTTTGTTTCAAAAACTACTCGAAATTGTCAAAATTCACGCGGAAAATTAGTTTCTTCAACCTATTTTCGACTAGTTACTATTATTACCTAGAACTCGGGGAAAAGTATTATTCACTTAAAAACGTTGGTTAAAATTATCAATATTTGTCATAATAGGAAGAAAATATTTTTTTAAGAGAATGAGGCCTCTAAAATACTTATACAATTTTTTAGTGATAATATAGATACTTACTTTTTTTTCATACTAGA
The DNA here is from genome assembly GCA_932273695.1 of Apotomis betuletana. Taxonomy (NCBI): domain Eukaryota; kingdom Metazoa; phylum Arthropoda; class Insecta; order Lepidoptera; family Tortricidae; genus Apotomis; species Apotomis betuletana. The sequence continues at coordinate 12,810,551 of OW026316.1, forward strand.
GGGACCCACCATAGTGTACACCTCTACTCTTTTCGTAAGTCACGATATCCGTGTACATTACCGCCGCTTCCCAATTAATCCTAGGAGCTATAAATTTGTCCCCGTACCGCTCTCTAAGTAAATCAGTGCTCTTGTTTCCGGCCACTCGCATGCGAAGGGTTCAGTACTAGCGCTATCAAACTATACACAACACTCTTATATTCTAAAAAGGGTTTAGAATATAAGAGTGTAGGGTATATAGGGTCCACAGTAACCACTGTATAAAAACGTCCACTGTGTCAAAACGACCACTGTGTCAGAACGTCCACTGTGTCAGAATGTTCACTATGTCAGAACGTCCGCTGTATCAGAACGTCCACTGTATGAGAACGTCCACTGTGTCAAAACGTCCACTGTGTCAAAATGTCTACTGTGTCAGAACGTCCACTGTGTCAGAGCGTCCACTGTATCAGAACGTCCATTGTATGACACAGTGGACGTTTTGACACAGAGGACGGTTGATACAGTGGACACTGTGGACCCAAAGGTTCTAAACTAGCATCGTCTAAACTTCGTTAGCACCGAAAAGCAAGCAGCAAGCAGACCGGTGGAGGGGAATATTTTGGCGGGGATATTATGTCTTGGAGGGGATGTGGGTTTTTGTGGGTTTTATTTGTGGATAAGGAATATCATGATTAATTGAAAACTCCGGAACACTACATATTTCGGGATAAAAAGTAGCCTAATATAAAATGTGTCAGTTACCTTCATACAAAAATTTATCAAAATTGGTCGAGCCGTTGGAGCGTGAAGAAGTAACAAACATACACATAAACACAATCAGAAACATTCGCCTTTATAATATTAGTGTGATAAACAAAACAAGGCACAGTTTACATAAGAAACGAAATATAACTAATAATATAAAGAGACAAAAAGAAATTACTTGTAAACATAAAGAAATTCAAGACAAAGCATAAACAAACTAAAACCTCAACAATTTTATACTTCATTTACAATTCTTATAGCTAATACTTAATCATTCTTATTTATATTATCTACAAATTAGTTTTTAATTATATTTGCAGGTATTTTTTTGATTTGCATTAATAATTAACATTGGCGATGGAAATTGACGATCGAAGTTATTTATTGAAATGCCGTAGCTATTCTATGCAAATTATTGATTGACGACTTATAATTATAATACCGATTCCTTATATACTACCTATTCTATACAACTACAGAACGACAAGTTGTATACAGTAATTTAATGAATATTAAAGGTGTTATTATACTTGCCTAGACTTTTACATTTACTGAAAATTTATCTGATATTGAAAATATAGGAATAAATCGGAAGTGTAGCTAGTTTTGCATCTTACTTCTTAGGCAGAGGTACTAAAAATAATCTTGATTAAGTAAAACGAGTTCAATGCTCTTAAAGCCTCTCATATTTCAGAAAAAATACATTTCTCAGTGCTAATTGAAAGGACTTTACATTGATCTCCTTCTAGACAAGCGAAATTAGTCTGGAAGAGATTTCTTTTAAGCAAACAAATTAATCAACGCGTTACAAATGGGGCGATTTGTGAAGATTCTTTTTTTGGGTCCCGCAAATAGCGCGACTAGACAAATGTTAATTGTTTTTTATGGCGCCTAATCTATGAAATTTATATCCAAAGAGGGGTGCGAAAATGCAATTTCCTTATTGGAAGCAGCGAAAAATTCCTTGGTCTTCCTTCAAATTGTGGAAGAGAATCCACAGGGGTTTCAAAGATATATATATTTGTAAGCCTGGTGTAGTGTCCCACTGCTGGGCAAAGCCCTTTCCCATGGATTTCCACTCGTCTCAGTTCTTAGCTGTTTCTGGCCAATTAATGATGAACGCATCTAGGTCGTCGCACCATGATTGCCTCGCCACCTGTGAGCATCCTTTGGCATCCACCAAATTTACCCACCTCTGTGGATGCATGCAGCAACAAAGAGAATCTTACTGGGGAAAAGAACAGCACCACAACACACTAAAAATGGTCTACGCACCAGTTCATATCAGGGTGTCCGTCATGAATTCTATATATATATTCTTCGTAGATCATCATAAAGATTTCCATTCTAACGAATATTGAGACCATCAGGGAAAAGTCGCGCCGTGGCGTTTGTTTAATGAAATTCTAATACGGAACCATGTACGCCAGTGAGAATAAAAATGAGCTTTTCGCAGGAATTAGTAAGATCTAAGATAGCTGGGCAGCTGTTAAGTGAAATTTACGACCCGACTGGGACTAAGCTCCATACGTCTCATAATTTTATATTTAACGGTATTTCGCACTTTTATGGCTTCGTGTCTATTTACTTCGGCTTCGTATCTATTAAGCATACATATTTTAACCTAAAGACGTACGTAGCCACGAGAGGCTCACTACGTGCCGTGAACCGAGCTAATAGCATACACTAGTATGCACCATGATTATTGGCTCCGCATTCCCTTTTGGCTCGCACAAAATCGCCACGCATTCATAGCCACTCAAAGTGTCACAATCGCATAGATAGGTAGCATTGTCACGCCCCATGGCCAATTGAGTCGCTTAAAAAGCTAACAACCAATAAATCAGGCGACTTACGAGTATTAAAGGAAAGTGAGGATACGTGAAGGCATCAAACATATTTATATTGAGTGCCGATGGAAAACGGGTTCTATAAACGCCAAGGGGCCTGTGATCATTGCGTTTATCGCGTGATAAATAAGTGACAAAGCATCCATCCCTCACACTCGCATTTTGTCAAAACATGACGGATGCTTAGTCACTTATTTATCGCGTGATAAAAGCAGCCATCGGCCCGCAAGGTCACCGCTGACTGATATAGAATATACCAAGAATGGATTCATTGGCCCAGGGCGCTAATTCGAGTGTGCTTTAAGATATCTCTAAATAAGCGATGTCTCATGAATATCGCCATTAACTGTCATTGAATCGCTATGTTCCCGATTCGCGAGCCGCATATCTAAGTTGTAACAGGTAAATGAGGCGCAAACTTAACTTGACCGGGTTGGCGAAGTGGCGAAATATGAGTACCTACCAGGTACATCCATACGATGTGGTGTTACGTCCGTTGGAAGACTGGCTTCTCGCTGAGGGTGCACCAGCTGCAGTCCCGCCACTACGTGCACTTCAGCTCGTTCGTGGTGCGCGTGCCGTGGCCGCTGCAAGACACCATCGCAAGTGCAGACTTCTGGCAGAAGGGTATCGTGTTTCGGCAGTTCCGGTGCCGAATTCTACACCAGATCAGACGAAGCAACGGGCTACGCCGTTGCATCGCCTAAATCTAACTAGTTTTAAGTCTTGTTTATATGTGTTTTTGTAGTTCACAGTGGCTTTATTTCGGTAATGCCGTGTAACTAACTTGAATTCGAAATATTAAAGACAGAATTCGGAAAATAATACCAACTAAAGTAAAATAATACAAATTTTTATAAATAATGACACAAAGGTAAATTAAGAAAGAAAAATTGAATGCGATCTACTACAATCGAAGCGGGGTTTGAACCCGCGACCTCTGCGTTTCCGGCGCATTGCTCTCCCAACTGAGCTATCCGACCGCTACGTCAGTCACAGCAAATCTTTCATCCCTTAATCCTTTACGCTACTGGAGCGCCCTCTGTGTCATATATGTTTTTTTGAAATGCTTATTGCGCATTAGCCATACCCTAGGATGTGCGTTTTACAAGCACGATCCCCAAATCCCCATTGCTTTACAGCAAGTGTGAAGACTGCGAGAGAGATGGCGCTGTTCTAAATATTTGTATAGAATATTTTTATCGATTCATATTTTTATGTGGTAATACCACATTTTTATTTTTATAAATAATGACACAAAGGTAAATTAAGAAAGAAAAATTGAATGCGATCTACTACAATCGAAGCGGGGTTTGAACCCGCGACCTCTGCGTTTCCGGCGCATTGCTCTCCCAACTGAGCTATCTGACCAAAAACATATATGACACAGAGGGCGCTCCAGTAGCGTAAAGGATTAAGGGATGAAAGATTTGCTGTGACTGACGTAGCGGTCGGATAGCTCAGTTGGGAGAGTAATGCGCCGGAAACGCAGAGGTCGCGGGTTCAAACCCCGCTTCGATTGTAGTAGATCGCATTCAATTTTTCTTTCTTAATTTACCTTTGTGTCATTATTTATAAAAATAAAAATGTGGTATTACCACATAAAAATATGAATCGATAAAAAGATTCTATACAAATATTTAAAATAATACATTTAACTTCTGAATACAATCCCTTTATGACTCGTAATGAACAGAAAATATGCCAACTCCATCCAGAATATTTTTCACGAAAATAAAACAGGGGCTGAAATATGTCTCCAGGGCTTCAAGTAAATTTCCACCCCAGCCCCATTTTCGATTTGGCTACAAAATGTAGGGAAGTAAATCAGTATTTGGGAAGGGACAACTTACAATTTATTGCTAACATACCCACGTGCTGTTTTTTTAAATGTGTAAAAAGGGTTCCGAAGGGTGACGTGTTTGCGAAAATATGTTTGTCCGGGGGAGATTAGGGTAGTAATTGTGGACGGACGCAATTTAATTTGCTGGTGAATGGGCTTCTTAGACGTCGTTATCGTGAACACATTGATAAACTGCATTAGAACTGTAGGTATAGAGCGTTTCTATGGTCCTGACTTCGGCGTACACATTAGTACTGAAATGCCCCAGGTTTTTTTTTATTGTAATTGGAAACAAACAACATTCAATCACGCAATTAGAGTTAACAAAAATTTATAATACAGAAGCCAAAACAGTTTCACTAATAGTTCATACATTACCTGATGCTCCGAGAGCACAGAAAACATGCATCAAACATTTTTAAGTTTAAGTAAGTGGTTATGTGCCTGTCTATTATTAAAATTTTGAGGATATGATAAGAAAAAAAAAGCAATAAGTTACAGTTGGAGTTGAAATCAATAATACGATCTTGCTTTTTATGAAATAATTTAAAAAATAGATCTATTGGAAAATATAAAGTAGACTTTTACGGTTTAGGCTTTTCTTATTTGCACGATGTTCTTAGATTTAACTATAATTTAGTGAGACGGCCCTTGCATGTAAAAGTGAACGTTACGAATAGCAACTGTAAGAAAAATGTGTAATGAATTTCTTTTTTTTTTTTTTACTATAATGAATAATTACATGTATGATAGAACGAAGAAGTTTCGGTACTTACAGGGCGAGCATAGGCCCGTTTCCTAGATTCAATTTAAAAAATATTTTTCTGCCTGAAACTTAAAAACTATTTTCAATTCACCTTTAACACATTACATACATTACATTAGTATAAATCTAAATTGCGATCCACCCTACGAAATATCCTTTCTTGCTTGTCATTGTATTACATCAGATTCACCTATTCGTTGATTTTAATGTTATTCTACTGATGCACTTGCACTGGCTTGCATAAACCATACAAAGCCTTGTTTTTCTGTCAACAATACTCGCCGGTCGCATGTCGCCTGTCCCAATTAGTTTCGGATATATGTCAAAAGTTTCGTCTCTTTGCCGCACAAAGCATTTTGTGGTGAAGTGATCCTGCCTTGCCTGTGGAGACTGAAACGTTGACCGAAAAATATTCCGTAGTTTACATCAGATCTCATTGACTCATTGTAGTCGTACGTATTGCGGCGACGGCTGGCTTTATTCGAATGTTCTTTGTGATATCACTAAATAAGCGATTGCTACGGTGTATCTACAGTACAGTCGCCCTGCAGTGTCGCCCTTTTCTTCTTAGATTGATCAGAAAGGGACGATGCTACAGTATTTTTACTTTTGAATTTCTACTCTTTTATTTCGTACCATAATAATTATCACTTTATACTGTCATTAAAATGCGATTATTGCAATTCTATCTGGATAGTGACATTTCATGTTACTACCCGGTCATGTTAAGATTGCGCCTGATATCTATGGCGTCGCATATAAATGAGACGCAAACTTAATGCGACCGGGTTGGCATAATAGGACTAGACCTCGGAAAGATCCATAACTCTATAGTTGTCCCTGGCTCTGGTTTTGACGTATGCGCAAATAACACGTAACACAATATAACACGTAGGAGTTGTAAAATAAAAACTATTTAAGTCATACGTAATATATTGTTTTTAATTTTAACATCGCCCATAAAAACTGATTTTATCATTCCGCATTTGAGCGGTGTTGTAGTAGACTATGGTGGACTGGTAAATAATGCGTTTTAGCGTTAATTTCACCATTTCTGCTTTTTGTTTAATTGTACAAAAAAATATAACTTGTGTAACACTACCGATATTTCACACTAATATTATAAAGGCGAAAGTTTGTATGTGCGTTTATGTGTATGTTTGTTACTTTTAAGCTCAAACGGCTGAAAAAATTTATTACGATAAATTTTGGTATGAAGGTAGCGGACGCCCTGGATTAATACATAGGCTTGTTTATTTCCGAAAAAAAAAACCCCGTGGGATGACCGGGTAAAACCGCGCGGTACAGCTAGTTACCCATGAAAACAGATTTTTAACATTCTGCATTTCAGTGGTGTTCTAGTAGACTATGGTGGATTGATAGAGAAAGGTTTTCAGCATTAATCTCACCATTTCCGCTTATTGTACTGCACAAAAAAATTTGTGCAACAACAGCAATATAAGCCGACCTAAATCCCAAATCTAAACCTCGTATGACAAAGTTCCCGATGCCATAGTGCACTTAAAATGCAAGTAAGACAATATTGCACGAAACTAACTCAATTTCTCGGCGCAAACAAAGTCCGGCCCGCCGGTGCGGACGTGTCCGGGACCCACCTGCCGGGATTCAGCGGTGAAATTCCGGACTTTGTACATTTTAGAGAATAATAAAGACTTTATCACGAAAATATGTACTTTTATAGTGGGAATATTGTACTCTTTAGGAGGTACTTATGCTATTCGAATTAATAACCGATATTCAATAAAACAATGTGACCAAGTAATTACTCTGCACATCATCATCATCGACTTCTGGACAACGTTCGGTCTTGCGTCGCCCTAATCCAATTTTTGCCCGCGCGCTCGTTTTTCGTCGCATTTTTATACGATGCTACAGATATCAGTTGGCAACTTTAATTGGCCGTGTAACAATTTGAAATGTCACTTACTTAATGTACTTACTTGAGATATACCGGAGACATCGAATATTTAGTGATTTCTCAAAGAACTCGAATTAGCGCCCTAAGCCATTCTAAAAGCTCAAATTAACGTTTTAAAATAATAAGAATGTAGGTAGCTAGATAGCCGTTATTTAAACATCACATTTAGCCTCTGGCTTGCAATAAAACTCCCCAGTTTCATGAAACAAAGTTCGTTCAAAAATTTGTCCAGAACAAAGGTTCTAACTTGAAGCGTGGACCGGCAACATTTCAAGCAAACTTCGTATTCAAAAATTGAATATCAATTTCAAAAGCAATAACCGTCCCAGTTTCATATTTCCTGGAGCCCGCGGTTTCATACGTCGTCGTCGTCATCGAGTGGAATGTTTAAAAAATGTCGCGCCGCATGCGGTTTATCGGCGACTCCAATAACTGTGTCCGTGATGTTTCTGCGATTTTATTGAGCCATTAGATGGGACCACGGTTCCACATTTTGAAAACGGGCTAGGGGACAAGTGACAGGTATACTCCGGCTGCACACAATCGCGAAGTATGAGTTTCTGCAGCGTAAATAATTGCCTCTTCACCTTCACACTATCATATGCACCTAACCTTGGTCAACTTCGTGTGGAATCGGGGATCAGAAAGTCATTTTATTATTAGCAAACTAAATTTAAAACAAGAGGTAGCAGATTGGCAGCTAGTTTCAGAATAGCATGCTATTACTTACTTTTTTATACAAACCAAGCAGGTGCATGCCACTTTTTTCTTCGCCGTAGTCGGGTATAAGTATCCTATACTATCTCTGGATGTCCTTAGATCAAAATTGGTTAAATTCCGTCAAGCCGTCTCGGCGTGATAAATGACTAAATATTTTTTGCCAACAGATAGCGCCTAATACAAATCCTGCTGCACGCTGTTAAGGTTTTTCCTCACCCCTCTTCTCTCTGTTTTTTGATTTTTTAATAGTATAGATGATGGTATGTAAATCACGTGACACTACACATATCCTGATCTAGATCCACATATTCTAATCTGGATCTATGGAAGATCAGTTTCGTGGTGCTCACGACTGCTATGTAATGACATATGCTGAGAGTACTCAATTTTTGCAACCAGGACACCATTTAGCTCATAAAATGATGAAGTATAGAGTTTATATTACATTTCATTTAAAAAAATACTTAATTAAATGTAAAATGTAATTGTTTGCCAAATAAGTGTATCTTTTTCTTCACTTAATTTACTTACTCCGCATTTTAACAAAGTAATTTTGTTACCCACCCAGAGAACAATGGAGAGGGCTAAATACGCTTGGAATAAGAGTAAGCGACAATAAAGTAAAACAATAAGCGATATTTTAATGTTCTGCCATACCATATCGTTGGTGCGCGCGGGTCGCCTTACATGCTCCGTCTAGTGGGGGTTGTCTGTGCATGAAGGCGAACACGCAGCAAGTTCGCCGCGACGCCTATTTGTATAAAAAACTCGTTCCCAAATAGCAAGTGTGGAAAGGCCCTAACTTGTACCACACAGATTTGGTATTGCGATCGGTACGAGTATAATGGCAATAAAAAAGGTCTGAATGATTTCAAAACAAAACCCCCAATAATGTATTTTTGGAATAATTTATAGCCAATTTTTATGTTTTTCGGTACCCTTTAAAATCTGATTTATACTCAATCTAAAGGCCATTTCATGATTCGGTTTTTAGTACGTAATAATAAAGTACTTTCTTTAAGTATATTGTAAATCTCAGTAATCGGTACTAACGAGTAGCCAGCATTATAGGTATAGCCGTAACATCGAAAGTTTCAACTATTTCATAAATAAATATTATGTGTAATTTATACTTTTGAAATTAATAACGTAACACGCACGTAATTAATAGACGATGTTGGAAAAGAAACTTTATGATTTACACTGATATACTGATATAAAATCACCGTAAAACGGCATATCCGTACAATATTTTGACGAATTCAATAACTAAATAGGAATAGTTCTTTTCAAGGAATGTCTTTGGTACAATGCCACGGGGCCCATTTTTAGACATGGTTTAGTTTTAGATTTAGTTTAACCATAAGTACAGTATATATATTTTTAAATAGACGTATTTTTACTAAGATGATTTGAAAATAAACATTAACTTCAAAGTAACTATTCGTACAAATTTGAATATTATTCTATTTCATCTAAAACAGAAACAACTAAAACAAACTACCACCTCAAACAAGAGACACAATCAAAATATAAACAGCACGAGATTTAATAAAATCTCGCTCGACACAAGCGTTGTTCAAACGTTTGACGAGCGAGTTTTATTTTAAAGCAATAGTCGAGAAATTTAGCGCAAATCCTGGTGTTCGGTATATTTTTAGCGGTATTTCCAGCGATGGCCGCAAAGCGAGCTGGTATGGAAATCCGGGAACATTTTCCAAACAGTGGCTTGAATGTCTGAGGCGGTCTAGCGACTCGTACCATTGGTGCGATCGTTTTTCTAACATAATATTCTGACAAGTTTTAAGTGTCTAAATTATTAGTTAAGAACAAGAAAATAATATTTTCTTACTTAAAACTTGTCAGAATACTAGTCTCACATAGGTATCTGAGCGCCTCCATGGAGGCAGAAGAGACAGCCATCTTCATCATTATAGAATGTCATTATTTATTTATTATTCAAATAAGTTTCACAGCATTACAGTAAAAACCAAGGCACTGTGAACTACAGAAATACATATAAACAAAGACTTAAAACTAGTTAGATTTAGGCGACACAATGGCGTGGCTCCGTTGCGTCGTCTGATCTGGTGTAGAATACGGCAGATTGCCCCGGAACTGCCGAAACACGACACCCTTCGGCCAGAAGTCTGCACTTGCGATGCACATGAAGTGGTCACTCCCAGAACTCGTCGGCAAAATTAATGGATTGCTAGGCTTTCTTGTAGAACTGGAATGTTAAGAGTAGTGCCATCAACGCTTCAATGCTAAATAGGTGCAATATAAGACGCCGAGGTACCTAGGTATGTAAAACTTTTCAGAAATGTTCTTATAATTTATGTTGAATTGATATTTATTCATACCGAAAAGAATATTTCTACTTTACGATTTAACTCCAGATCAATAAACACTGGCAACTCTGTGAACTAGTCCTTACGAGGTTGGTTCGAAATGGCTGAAATTTGTATTTTTTACGTTTCAAACCCCATATATACGCCATTTTGAAAATTTTCAAAAATGTGAACCGACAAAAAAATCTTTATGCCTACTCATCGAAACCTACATTTCATAAGAATCGGCTGCAAGAAGCGATCTGCAGGTGAGAACAAAACATCCGGACATACAAAAGAATTGTTGGCCAAGCTGAAACGGATATGCTTCGTCTAGATCAAAAATAGGAAGTCTAAAGATATTCTCATAAGCTACGGACCCATGGTAACGCCCGAGCAGCCACTCCCAGACAGTCCACAGGCCACTTCGTTCTTTGTTCCTCCTTACAATATTTTGTTTGCCGTCTCCTGAATGCACCCGTAAGTATTTGTGTCCGGCTGATGAATGGCCACCACCGAATGAAGTTTGCTTCGAGTCCCAGCGGTGGCTTTGGAAATGGTAAGGGGAGAATTGCTCTAAGTTGTTGCTTTTATCTGCATTAGATTTTTAACAACTTGCTTTGTCTTGCTTGTGTTCGAGACGGTACACGGTGGTTTACCCTATTTGATGGCAGATGTGACATCTACCATCAAATAGGGTAAACCAAACGTCGCTGCAGTCCAGCGACTACAAGTAGCATACAAGTTACAGGTAACTTGTATGCTAAAGTTTGTTTAACGTAGGCACTATTTAAACTGTTATATACTGCGTGTATTCGGATTACATGATTGGTGATTAGTAGTGATTAGGCATCGGAAAATCGGATGCTTTTATACCTAAACTTTGGCAGCAGCTTTGTTGTTCAGTTGTAGGTATAGGCGGCTTTGTTAGAGGTATGAGTGAGATAGCAATAGGATTTTGTCAACTTTAGGTAAATACCCACCGGAATTTCCGATCCCTAGTAGTGATTATAACAAAATGGTGCTTCGAACCGGACTCCTTCGTAATTACCTCTATTCGTTATACAAATTTCACACGTTGTTCTTCTACGTGTTTTATTTACATTTCAATGTCAACTTGTTTGACGTTTTTAATACAACAATAGCGATAATCGATATTTGTGGGTAATTTCATCAGTCTCCTTACTTAAACCTTTTTTTTTGTTTTGGATATTGCAGACAATTAATTAGTTGGAACAAATGACAGCTAATGACACCCGTTCCGAGTCGTTCTTGGTGCAGAGGCTGTCCATCGCGGTCCAGCGCGGTAACGCGGCGAGCGTGTTGGGCACTTTTGCACCGGGAACGATTCGGGGCGGGCTTTTTGATTAGATAATATTTAGGTTTAGTTATTAGTTTTATTGTTTAATTTAATTTATTGTTATATCTTTACATTAATAAAATAACTTTTTATAATGTTGGAACAAATGTCTCATACCTGACTTAACTTTGACTTAGTACCAAATAACCCTCTGGGTTCCAAAATAGTCTCACCATACGGTATTTTACTGAGCTACATAGAGAACGGAACAAATTCATAATAATTTACTCACAATGATGTTCTAGGCATCCCAAAGCAAGATAAACATTATTCGACACTTATGCAAACCGATCACTCAGCGTTCAATTAAATCGTTCACCCCAATTTTACCGTTCAATATATTCGCTCAACAATGCCATTTACCCAGAGTCGATATTTTCCTCTCTTATTCACCGCCCAAGGCCTACATCGTCATTCAAACTTCGGAACATCTTCAGACCCTAAACACCCACACTTCTCCGTTTGCACAGGGAAAATGGAAAAACTTTGATTGTTGTAGGTTTTTTTGTCACTCCATGATTTGGGCATTTTTATTCAGCTTTTGTTGTCTTAAATAGCGGAAGTTTTTGTGTCTGACAACGTTTGTGTTTGAATTGCATAGGTTTTTGGAATTTCTTGTGTTGTTGTTTGACCTGTTTATGAGTTGAGTTGACATAATTATTCGCGGTTTGATTTATCGAAAATAAGCTTAATGCTTATATTGAAGCGAAAAATTTAAAAATAAATGCTTTGAGCGGGATTTGAACCCTTCTCCCCACGGTTTTCATGGCCAGATGGGTGCATTACCAATTATACTATCAAAGCTCTTAGTCAAACCATCAAATTTTCAACCAATTACTTCATTTCTACATGCCTTAGGGCGGCATCGTAGAAATTCAATTTTTTGCTTCTCTATAAACATTTAGTTTACGCTAGCAAACTTTACTGCTTGAATAAATATTGAAAATAAGCTTATTGTAAGGCGTCGTGGCAGATCTCGTAGATGGTGAGCCAACTTACACCAAGACTAGTGGGAAATTGTTCAGGACCGGGTCACATGGAAAAATTAGAGAGAGGCCTTTGCCCAGCAATGATACAGCGTGTTTTTTTTTTAACCATTAGTATATTAGGAATATAAATGTTTTGAGATATATTTGTTCCAGCTATTTATTGCGATGGGAATCTATAGCTACTATTACAATCAAGACACGGAACCTTTTGTAGTATTTTCTTATGTCCTAAAACTACTCTAAACGTTATCTAATTAGAAAATAGTATAAAAAAGTCAAGTATATGTATGATTAGACGTTTAAAACTATGCAACGGATTTTGATGCGGCTTTTTTAATATTAAGTGTGATTCAAGATAAAGTTTTATATGTATATTACATTCAGCATTATACCCGTGCGAACCCGGAGCGGGTCGCTAGTACGATATATTTTCGACATTTCAGTCTCCACACTTCCACAGTCAAGTGATCCTGATCACTTCACCACAGAATGCTTTGTGCAGCAAAGAGACGAAACCTTTGACATAGGTATAGCCGAAACTAATTGGGACAGGCGACACGCAGCCGACCAGTGGTATTGTTGGCAGAGAAACAAGACTTCGAATTAGTTAAGGCAAACCAATGCATGGTTTGGTTGTGAATGACGATAACAATATGACCAAAAATGTTAAAAGATTCGAACCTCCAAATAGACTATTATTTTTTGTCTAATAGAGAAGGTAGACGTCACGTCGTCGTATATTAAATTTAAGGAAGTGACTATAGCAAGGGTTACATGAAGACAACTAGGTACATACGTATATTTTATTTTATTAGCTACACCAACAAAAGTTTGACTTTTAAATGTATGATGATTATCTGATACATACTTGTATTATAAAAGGGGAAAGTACCTAAGTATGTCTGTTACCCCTTCATTTTGATGAAATTTTGTATAGAGATAGTTTGAGTCCCGGCAAAGCACATATGTACATATAGGATAGTTTTTGTTTCGGAAAACTCTAATTCTATTCAGATGAAGTCGCGGGAAAAGCTAATAAAACGATGTATCACGTAGGATACTAATTAAAATATATATCAAAATCCCGTTTTGCACTGAAGATGTCACAAGCCATTCATTGCTCAGAAACAGATCCGCACAAAGGCCCGAATTTGAGTGCTCACAATCACAAAGGCTTCCAGAGTATTGAACATTGAGCACTGAGCGTTGAGTTGAGCGTACAAATTGGCGCTCAGTGCTATCGACGGTTGAGGTATTTATACCGTGAAATTAACTCAAAAGACTGTGTATTCGATTACCAGAGGTTCAAAGGGAGAATCATTTCTTTAGTTTTTGGCGGGGAGTCAATGAGTTCGATCCGGTATTTAATTGATACGTCAAATTAGCTGCTTTTATCAAAATGTCGAAACAGTTTCTTAGTAAAGATGAAACCATTTTAAAATAATTGATTGAAAATGGAAATTGGAGGCAAACAGCTCTAAATACACTGATTTAAGCGAAAGAAATAAAAGTTAAAGTTTTCGAATTCTATGTTTGTTAAAATATGGGTAAAGGAACCAGTAGTCGGCCTTTTAACGAAAGTTCTGGGTTTAAACTCCTCGCATGTATGCATGCGGGCCCCAATAAAAATAAACCAAGATTTTATTCGTTAATTATTTATTCATTTTTAATAATTGTTAAGAAAAACACTTAATAGTTTCTGAATTTCTTAAATAATCAAAACAAAACTAAAAAAGGCACTTTTGCCCAGTAGTCGGCCCCAAACGACCTTAAGTCGGCCATCGAGAACCCAGTAGTCGGCCACATCAATATAATATTTAAAAATGCGGCCGACTACTGGGTTTTCTTCGGAATCGTTATGTAGAAGTGTTTACTAAACTGATTGTTAATAAGTTAAGCATCTAATGAAGTCAAATTCATTAAAATAAAATAAAACATCAAAAATCCAGAGGTCGGCCACCTACGGCGGAGTACTGGATATACCACTAAAAAAGTATTAACCACTAGTCGGCCGCCTCAAAAAATTTCTTTTGTGTTGAAAAACATGGATAATTGTACCAAAATAAACTACTAAACTATTAAATAAGACATTAAAATGAAAAAAAGTACAATAAAGTATACGACGAAGCTGCTTACCGCTAATAATCACGACTCCGAAATTTAACAAAAAAATGGCGGCCATCGCACAACACCTCGTGCTCGCGGACTACACTGGTATGAACCTGTTTTACGCTCACCGCTTGCCCCTCCCCGCACAGATGACTCAATCATTCGACCAATAAGAAGTTGGAGCGTCATTATGCATTCATCTCATTGGACAATTTAAAAACTAGCACTTCGCGGCGAATAAAAAACCGAAAAGGCCGACCACAGGGTCCTGGCCGACTTATGGTAACTTTACCCTAGGTACTTTCATCTCAATAAGAAGGATATCGTCATAACGCCTATCGCTTATAGACCACATAGCTATAGTTGTTGGACTTCTGGCAGATGTCATTATTATAACTTTTCACCAAAAAAAACAGCCGACTATAACGAGAAGAAATTGTTTTTCCGAGAACAGCTGAACGAGTTAATATTAAAACACTAAAATCGTCATAGATTCCCTAGAATATTTGTTTCCTCGATTCCTCAAGATTTCGTTGTCTGGTCTGAACCAAAATTTTATGGAACCAACTTGGAAATTTCTACTTTCGAACAAGTCTGGAGAAGCAGATTATAGTAGGGCAAATTGATGGCAGACGTGCCCAAGGAAGGGCACCTACTAGATGATCTAACACATTGAAGAAGGCAGTGGGTGACAGCATGTACCGGGCGGGACGCAACATATAACTGCACTGAAAAAGACACTCGAACAAAAAAAACACAATGGGTTCATTAATAACGGGGTTTGAGGACAAAAATTTAACAAAAAAATACAACAGAATTGAGGAACTACTCCTTAAAAACTCGGTTGACAAGAACATCTCCCTTGGTCCTCTCGAAATTTCGTGTGGTTTGAGTTTGTCAAACATTTCTAGTTACTTAGTAATTGGAGCTTTAGACCATACAAAGCAACTGGAAACGCAGTTCAAATGGCTTTGACCAGCCTGGGCTGTTGAAACTCTGAGAAATGCGCAAATACGAACGGAATTTCCACGTTCAGTAGTTTTGGCGTAACCCAACAGAAAACCTACGATTTTAGCATCTGCTAAATGTAAAAATTAAGTGTTTGCACCTCAATTGTATAAAAAATGTAATTTGGTTTATTTTGACTACTTTCACTTCACTCCCCCACCCGTAAACCAAAAAGTTTGCGGGTTTTCCTCGGATCTGATAACAGTGATAACTTTATTTTTTAATTCATATTTTTAAAATGGGTAGTTTGGGTAGTTTTTGGCACCGAATCAGTTTATAGCTGCCCCTGCTCACACACGCCTGTTATTCTAGGATGTGATTCTAAACAAAGGACCTATTCAGAGAATATTCTAAAAATATATGTTCTATATATACCTAGTCAAAGATTTCTTTAAAAATAAGTAAATGTCACTAACCCTTTAAATGGTGCTCTCTTTTATATACTTAGGTACCCATGTGCCATCATTTTGGTAGAAAAGAAGAATTCCATTTTAATGAAATCTGTATAAGACGCATTTTTCCCCGTTGACACAATAATTGGCCTTGAGGAAGTCTTATATATTATTATAATGTAACATTTTATTAATGCCAATTCATCTTTTTTATTGACTTATTATATAGTATCAATTAAAAAAATAGCAAGAGATGTAGGAGCAGATTCCCTAAAATCTGTGAATTACGCATTCTCCCGATAGACGCAATTGTCCCTGACGATCTTGCCCCATACTGCTATTAGCCGAACAAAGTCTCGATCACATTAACAGATTACGGACCCAGGCCGGCGCCGAATCAGTTTACAGCTGCCCCTGCTCTGGTGTTATTCCTGGATGTGATTCTAAACAAAAGACTTATTCAGATAACTAGAAATATATCCACCGAAGTTTCTAATACAACTCTCATTTTGACTCTTGGATTTAAGAAAAAAATATATCGATTCTCCATCTGACTCTTGAAACAGACGCAGAACAACTTATCTGGGAACACTTAGCTGTAGCGCACCTCATACAATTTTAGTTTAATTGAAGACATTCAAACATGACTGTGGTAATTGATGGCACATTATTCAGTATGAATTAGTATTTCGTCGGGAAATAACTTTTGATAGGTTAAAAATTGATATGATGAATATGAGCTTGTGAATCTTGGCCGGGCGGTCAGTCAGTCTGACATAAGCAAACGAGTGTGTACGTATATATCGAGTCGATGAACACATTTTATGAATTATCATCAGCATCATAGCCGATACACGACCACTGCTGGACAAAGGCCTTCCTCGCAGTTCTCCACAACGATCGGTCGTGCGCCGCCTTCATCCAATTGCTTTCCGCGATCCTAACCTTCCCACACTGCGTCTTTCGATACGCGGTCGTCACACAAGAACCATCATTCTACGAGCAATGTGCCCCCTCCACTGCCACTTAAGTTTGGAAATAGTTACCCTAAAGTTTTGGCACTATTCCCAGAATACGGCTCTTGCCTTTGTTCAGCTAATTGGGCGGGTCTGATTGCACTGATGCGCCAGGATTCCCGCATTTGCTTCATAAACGATCCCGCTCGCTCATTAGGCCTCCAAGCAGAGGCTTAGTAAAGGAGAATTGCGTTTGCGCAAGATAACTATGTGTCTGCGCTACAGTTTGTAAACGGAACATTAGTACACTTACTGTCCCCAAAATCGAACAAGCCTACAGTTAAACAGCTAGGTTTATTATTATTATATAACATTAGTAAGCATATAGAAGTAATAAAAAACCGGGGAAGTGCAAGTCGGACTCGCGCACTGAGGGTTCCTTACAAACACTTTCCATCTTAACTGGCCGAGTTAAGTTTGTACCTGGTTATGTATGGCACCGCATACAAGTGAAGTGCAAAGTTAACGCAGCCGATCACGTTTGTTGCATGGAAGCCCCACTTAATTTTATTCCATTTTTAGTATTTGTTGTTATAGCGACAACAGAAATACATCATCTGTGAAAATTCCAACTGTCTAGCTATCACGGTTCATGTGATACAGTCTGGTGACAGACAGACGGACAGACGGACAGCGGAATCGTAGTAATTGGGTCCCGTTTCTTACCCTTTGTTTACAGAACCCTAAAAAATAGAGCTGCATAAAATAAAATTTCTCGTGACTACCGGGTCAAGTTAAGCTAGATAGCAGGCGTTGCATAAAAATGAAGCGCAAACTTAACGCAACTAGGTTGGCAAAGTGGCGATATACTAGTTATGGAGACTAGAGCTCTCTTCAAGGTGTCAGAGAGATATACGAGTATATTGAATCAGGGCTCTGATTACTTAGGGTTGGAATCAATAAAAGATCCAAACACCCAAAAAACAAATACAAATAAAGGTCGCAGTTACCCCAACGAATGTCCAGTCATTAACAATACGTGCAAGAATTCTCATTACGGTCACTGGGGGCCTTGGGGCCTAGGGGTTCGGACTTAGGGGACAGTCAAAGGGTTGGGGGCTTTAAATCAACCGTTTTGTTCAGCTTGATGGTGCAAATATGATACGGTTTTAATATTTTAGGATGAAAAGTTTGGGTTTTTTTTTTAAATTCACAAACTAACCGGCGTTTGACCTCAGTATCACTTGACGGAAAGTGACTAACGGGGTCAAGGATGCTGCTCGCCGGTTCAGTAATAGCATATCACTCTTACCCTTGAAGATACCTAAATTATAATTTTCTGGAAATACACACGAAGGTTTCTCTTTCTAGTTAAGTTGGAAGTCATACAAATTTTATATTATTTAGTTATTATTCAAAGGTAGATACAAATGGCGGACGTAATGCCATGAGGCATTCTCTATCTGTCAACCATAAGGCCAAACAGAAACATTATTGGTGCGGTACATACAGCAAAACGTACATGCAAACATTGCACTGTTGATACAGGAATACATATAATTACATTGATAGAATATATAAACATTATAATATAATATAACTAACAACATATAAATATATACAGACTAAGCTAAAGTCGTGTCTCAAACCAGTCATAGGAGTATTATTCGAGCATTTTTTTTTTTTTTATCTATTAATTTTAGGAGCTTGGTCGTTTAACGATCATGCCGCTCCATACGTTCTCTGATGGTATATTACAATTTACTCAACGCAACTTTTATAAAACTTATACAATATCAATATTCGAGCATTTCTCAAAAATTTTGTACAAAAATAAGACGTCAATTAAAGTTCAATATATTTTTCCTATTTTGTTGCCAAATATTTTAGTAGTATTATGTCAATGTTATGGCTGTGTTTGATAATTAAGATTCTGTTGTGCTTATACTTTTTTCATTATAAATAATCTGTAATCAAAGTATTGGAAATCACAAAGAAAATTGGTAACTAAATAAGAAAAATATATCGAAATTTAATTGACGTCTTAATTTTGTACAAACTTTTTGAGAAATTCTCATTCAGTGCTGTCATAGTTTGCACGGAACCTACACCACTAGTCAAACTCGCACTTAACCAGCTTTATTTATTTTATTATAATATTATTTAACTATACTCCGTTCCATTATACAAAGGAAGGTTCTCTAAACTAACTTTCACGACATACAGAAATGAATGTTACTTCAAATAAAGTATAGTTCTTCTACCGTTCAGACTTATGTTACTCGTACATAAAGTTCCCGTGATACATCGCTGTGCCAACTTCAAACTTATGAAGATCTTTTGAACGTAAATAACATTGAGTTGAGTACGTTGTAGATGCTACGAGAGCTACGGCGTAGAGGCGTAGCAATTATTATGATTGGTATGTGGCTACGGTTTTAGAAGTTAATATTTATAACACCCGATGAAAAAAGGTGGGAAGTTTAATCTGTGTATTTGTGTATCTGTGTCTCTGTCTGTAGCATCGGAGCTCCTAAACGGATGGACCAATTTTAGTGCATTTTTTTAAATCGAAAGACATGTCCGTCGAGATAGGTAGTTCTTAGCTATGTTTGGTGGAAATTAGTTACACCATAGTTTCCAGGATATTCAGCTTTAATTGAAACAAGTGACAAGATCTCAGCCGATATTGCAGTTAAGAATTCCATATGTTATGTTATGTTCAGTTTTAGTGGCATTTTCTATATCACTCAATTTAATTAATGAGGGTCCAGTTACTTGTATCGGGGGTGTTTTAAATGTTTAATTTAGGTTATTATAATGACAAGTTGATGAAATGAAAATTCACGTTTGAAGCCTTCAGCGAAATAAGAAACCCATAGGTCCAACAATGGGATATTGATGATGATGATGATGAGTTGTCGTTGTATACATCAGATGCCCCCTTATTATTAGAAACCTTTATTGTAATAATCACCGTAAATAAGACAAAAAAAGCATTACATCAAAATAACAAATCCTATTCTGGGAGTAAATGCGTCAATTTATATGAGAAAAATATTCGAAGTTTACATACATATACGTACCAGAAATGAGGAGTTTCGTCATTCGTATCACGAATTCTGAGGATAGAAAAATATTTTTCTAAATCAATTTGAATATGTCCCTTGTTCCTTACAGATAACCGTGGTGAACTATGAAGAATTTTGTTCCTTAGTTATCTCCAAGGATTTTATATTTTTCGCAGATAACTGCTTCTGTATCTGTTCCTCGGAGATAACTAGCCATCTCCGAGGATCTTATATTTTTCGCAGATAACTGTTTTAGTATCTGTGAGGAAAATTTGTTCCTCGGAGATAACTAGCCATATCCAAGAATTTTATATTCTTCGCAGATAACTGTTTTTGTATCTGTGAGGAAAAACTGTTCCACGGAGATAACTAGCCATCTCCGAGGATTTTATATTCTTCGCAGATAACTGTTTTTCCATCTGTGAGGAAAATCTGTTCCTCAGAGATAATTAGCACATCTCCAAGGATTTTATATTCTTCGCAGATAACTGTTTTTGTATCTGTGAGGAAAATCTGTTCTACGGAGATAACTAACCATCTCCAAGGATTTTATATTATTCGCAAATAACTGTTTTTATTAAGTTTTGAGGAAAATCCGTTTCTCGGAGATAATTAGTTATCACTAAGAATAAAAAGAACTATTAGGAAGTTCAAACTGCGCTAAAAAAAAACTTCACAGTTCACCACTTATCTAGCCACAGTTATCTGTAAGGAAAAAGGGGAACATCCTCGTTCGCTAACATGTTACGAAATAAAATTGAGTGCCTTTTGTAGAATTAGAGAAAAAAAGCCACTGAGGACTTGACTAAAGAGACAACATGACATACGCGTCGACCTCAGAACGTCTTCATCTTTTTTGTACTTAGTTAAAGATATATTATTCTATGTTATATTTGCACCCCGGATATATATTGTTACCCAAGCCGAGCATATAACAGTAACGCTCCCGAAATGAAAGCTAACCCTTGAGCTGATCAATAGATATCATATCTATATCAAATATAACGACGCCATGAAATCCTACCTCAATAACGTCGACCCTTGCCTAAGACTCCATATACAATATTGAATAGGCAATACAAGTTTGGACATAATATTGTAAACTACGAAGTGTACTGTGAACAAGATATCAAATGTAGGGCCTTCATCCTTTACAACTTTGATAAAGGCCGCACTACACACCGTTACTGTTATTTATAACTGTAAGTTCATTCTTTTGATAGGCCTCTGACCAAAAGTTTCCTTTTAGAGCTGATAATGATAATTATCTTAATTTTTTTCTAAATTAGGCTACAGATGACATATGATTTAAAAAATGCCTCACACGAGTGGCTGTTCATCATGAGACCTTCATTTAATGGTAATAAAACGCCACTTAACCTGAACATAGCCACACATATGGGCTTAGATCCCATCTCTTGTTCTAATCAAAGCTGGGGACGGCTGCGGTTAGTTTCACCAAACAAGGCTTTCGAATAAAAAAAAGCATTCAATTCAGTCCATCGTTTTGAAACGGATGCCAGAAAGAATCACACAGACCCCGATACACAGAAACACAAATACACATGTGAAAATTGTAAAACCCTTCTCGTTTCGGTGGGGGTTGAAAACATCAGCCAGGCTATCATATATGAACGAAATTTGCTTGTATTGCGACATGGACCCGTTTTCTCCTAGTTGGTGCGCATCGTCGCGTCGCGTATTCGTAAAAGTCCGTTTTGATGTAACTACAAAAGAAAAGGTGACTACAGACCATTAGCTAAAAAATAATCTTAGTGTACAGGTGATATATATCACACAAATATTTGCCCTTTCCGGGATTCGTACCCAGGACCGCCAGCTCAGTGGGCAGCTACACTACCACTGCGCCAACCGCGTCGTCAAACGATATAAGTATGACCATTTTTGAACAGCTCATGAACTATATACGGTGTGATAAACAGCCTGATACGATCGCGTCCCTTTTCATTAGGCTAGTTCGGTTTACAGGCCGATATGAATAAAACATACAAAGGGCTAACACCAATAATTAACGACTTGTTTACTGAGGGTAGATAGCCCCTAGATAAAGTTACTTTATATATCAGGAAGTAACCATTGTAGAGGTACGATGTGCAACGTTTGTATATTAATGTTGTTGATTTCACTAACATAACTACACAATATATTGTACTGAACAGGTTATAGGTAAGTATTGTATTACAGGCATATTTATCCGGAGAAGGAACGCAGCTAGTCTTATGGAAACCGTACCCACGGGTTAATTTAGTTAAGGTATTGTAATTGTAATTTCATAATTATACTTATATACAATCATATTGCAGAAAGAACATGCTCGATTAGTTACATTTCAGTTATTTTTATAAAAATCAACACATTCGTCTGGGAATCATGTTGCCACCTACAGTTCTTTTAATAGCCTGTTTAGGTGTCCCACTGCTGGGCAAAGGCCTTCCCTTCTTTTATCCAATTGTTCTCGTAGCAATTTTGTAGTGTTTGACGTTCAACTAACGTCACCGACATCGACATAGCAAACAGGGTTAGCAAACTGAAGTGGCAATGGGCAGGGCACATAGCTCGAAGAGCCGATGGCCGTTGAGGCAGAAAGGTTCTCGAGTGGAGACCACGTACCGGCAAGCGCAGCGTTGGACGGCCACCCGCATGGTGGTCGGATGACCTGGTCAGGGTTGCGGGGACTCGCTGGATGCGGGTCGCTTCTATCCGGCCCATGTGGAGGTCAATTGAGGAGGCCTGTGTCCAGCAGTGGACGTCCTATGGCTGAAATGATGATGACGTTCAACCCATTTTCGAAACCATAATGCCGCTAAATTTCTAGGCATACGCATCAAAAGTGTTCAAACACAAGGAAGGTCGCAGCTATTTAAAGAGCATCAGAGGGAAATTTTAATGTCAAACTTTTGTCACCCCCTAAAGTTTTATAGACGACATACAGGCGTCGTTTGCGACCACAATGTAATCCATTAACAAGTTTCTTGTTCAGCGACCGTACCCTAATTTACCCTTTAATTTGTTGTCATGTAACCCTAAGTACATATCACAGACTACCAAACTTACGCATAATTAATTTTACATGCTGCAAATTTAGAAATATTTTGTCTGTGAAATATTTTAGACTGTGGCGTAAACACCGATAGGGTTGCCAAAATATGCAGGCCCACTAATTTGTCTGACAAGTCAGAACAAGCGGCAAATTTAATTTTCTTAATCGGCTGAATTTGTTTGGGCTATTCGGGGAAGTCTGTCTCAGCGATTAAATTCATTTAGACAGGATTATAAATTTTGTCATTCAGTAAATTGTCTTAATGCGATTAGGGAGTAACGCCAATTTTCGTATATTTTTGAAACGCATTTATTGACTCA
Organism: Apotomis betuletana; assembly: GCA_932273695.1. Taxonomy (NCBI): domain Eukaryota; kingdom Metazoa; phylum Arthropoda; class Insecta; order Lepidoptera; family Tortricidae; genus Apotomis; species Apotomis betuletana. The sequence goes on from OW026316.1 coordinate 12,834,012, forward strand.
GTTAATTTTCTCCTGGAGTATTTGGGCCATTTTTCCTAAAGTTGTATACCCCACTTTTTTTTTAGTTTCAATATTTTGGGTATTTTGTACTCAGAATCACGTGCTCTTTCGATCTGATTAGGAGAAAAAAATATCCCAAAATATTCATAATTTTTTTGATTTTCCATTCCGTTGCCGCTGTAGTAGGTTATACGGAAATGGTAACGGAGTGGAACGAAAAAACATTGGGACACTTTTTTCTTCTAATTAGATCGAAAGAGCTCGTGATTCTGAGTAGAAAATACCCAAAATATCGAAAATTAAAAAAGTGGGCTCTACAACTTTAGAAAAAATGGCCTATTTATTAATGCAACAACTCATACCAATTTTCCTAAAAAATAATAATAATAACTTGTTAAAACAGTAAGGCGGTTACTTTATACAGTATACACGTAAGTTTTATATTTTATAGAAATACGGACCTATTATTGTGCAAATTAAAAATGACTACGATTCCATTTCTGAAAACGTTATATTATGACTGTTTATCTATTGAATATATAGTTCGACGCAATTTTATTTTTGATGAAAGATATTCATCACAAACAATATTTTGACCTAAGTATAAGTAAATATTACATGTTTCGTTCATAACCTGTTCCTAACCGTTTCAAAATAGTTTTCCTTAAAATCGCATATTATCTATCGGAAATATATATTCTTCCATAAACCACGCGTAAACGGAACTTGCAAAATACCCAAAACAATATTCACGAGCCCGAAAAAGAACCACGTACGTACAACATTTAATATTTACACGCCACGTAACTAAGACGGGGAAAAAATCGTCAAAAACAGTTGAAACGTTGCCGCCATCTGTGCTATGATTTATATTCAGTGTTTTGCGCGCGGGCGGTAAATCAAGTCGCCAAGTTGCAGAACGTCGTAAATAAAGAATTCTGTCTTTTTGAGTATTAATAGTTGCATTTGAGACGTATTGTCGTAAGATGAGTTACGTCGTTTGCTTGCGGAAACACGAGCGAAGTACAGTACAGAATTTTATTGAAACATAATTATCAGATAATAATATCAGTGCTGTATAATACTTTTATGTATTATTTAATAACGCTAGCTAATAAGGCACGTAGCCTTAACTTATTAATAAGGACCTGAACATCTACAGTTTGGATACAAATAATTTCTGAGATTGAGCAAAGCGGAATCAAAAATACAGGAAAGCGGAGCTCGGCCGCAGATGAGACAAGCTTGAGAAGGATGATGACTATGGCAGGCTGAGTGACGCGTATAAATGTTTATGCATGAGAACTTTCTATCGTGTTTAAAAAGTCAGTGTTCACAGGATAGCCTAAACCGCCCCGCGTGCACTAGGCAGCCCGGCTGCTCAGCGGTTAAGATTTTTAGAATCCATGCATAAAGAAATGGTGTGTTGTTCTTGTGGGTCTTTCAAACTAGGAAATTCCAAAAGAATGTCAAATGTAATACAAAGGATTAGAGGGAAATGGGAATTCCACGGCATTGATCACGATTATAAATATATTGTGCTTATTGTCGTTATTGACTTAAATTAAATAAAAAATACACAATTGGTCACAATTCCACAAATAATCATCTCCGAAATATTACCTATATATTTTTTACACAGCAGGCAATGCAAGACAATAAACAGATGATTTTTACGATATCCCCTGTAGACCCACCCTTACCCTTATTACCTCGCCAGACAACGGTCGAGATTGGGCCTAACACAAACTAGCGAGCTGAAAGAAATGCGAAAACTTCTTATTGCATACTGCGGTAGTTTTTTTCAGAGATGCCACGCTCGTGTATCTCGCTCACTCGTATGGCCGTCGCGCTCGGATGTCTCGCTCAACCGCTTGCCGCGTCGCTGGTCGTGCAAACTCGTGGTGGCCTTATATCTAAGCACCTTTAAGATACCGATCTTAAAGGTGCTTAGATATAAGGCCACGTTTCTCCTTTCCTGTCTATGATGGTTTAGTTTATCACACCTGAAAGGCTAAAGGACAATTCTAGCAAAAAAGAATTCGGACCCAGCAAATTTTAGGGGAAGTAAATATTTCAGCTGTCACATTAGTGTATAATAATCTTAAAAATTGGGCAAGTGCGAGCCCGACTCGCGCGTGAAGGGTTCCGTACCTATACACATATATAATCTTTAACAAGTTTGTTGTATGGGAGCCCCCCTTAAATATTTTATTTTTTTTATTTTTAGTATTTGTTGTTATAGCGGCAATAAAAATACATCATCTGTGAAAATTTCAACTGTCTAGCTATCACCGTTGTTGAGATACAGCCTGGTGACAGACGGACGGACGGACGGACGGACGGACGGACGGACGGACGGACGGACAGCGAAGTCTCAGTAATAGGGTCCCGTTTTTACCCTTTGGGTACGGAACCCTAAAAACCATCATGGATAGTACCTTTATGTTTATTTGTCACCACATTATATAAAAAATTCAGAAGATTTCTTGAATTTTGTACCACAGACTCTCATACGGAAGACGATTGCTTCCCCAATAATTTTCAGACGCAAACAAAATCCTTAAATAAACTACGAATATATTCTATCGTTTCCTTCCTGTGATTTCAGAAAAGGATGCCAGATGTGAAGACGACTAAGGATTTAGAGAACAGGACCAAACTGATAGGTGGAAAACTTAAATCCTGTCTGGTCGAAAGGATACACGTAGTAAACATTGTAAAGCCAGTAATAATGACTTTCACGAAATTATTTATCTACACCTGCAAAAGATGGAAATAAATTATAATTATAATGGTCTCAATTGTAAGCGTGATGACTATATAATTATATAAATAAATTTTATAACTAACCGACCCTCTCAATAATAAGATTTATATGAAAAAAGTAAAAAATCAATTTGAGTTTAGGCTAAGGTCAAAGAATTTGAAATGTATAACTATTGTATTGTTCTAGACACACAAATAGTGATAATCTAATAAGACATCATATTGGTTTGTATGTGACAAAGGCTGTTGATGATTTGTTGTTGCAACTCATCTAACGAGGCCTGCGTTGCGGATCAGAACTTGTAATAAATTTTTTTCGTGTGATAAGTGATAATATAATAATATCAGAACAATCTCTTGATCTGCAATTGTGGATAAGAAACATAATGTGTCTGCATGTTTGCCTGAATGCTTATGAAGACTATCTTGTGCGAAATGTGTTAAATATGTATGGAGCTGGGTTCAAAATCTGTTTACTGTCGCTAAGACGTTTCTTTGAATTTCGGCCCGTAAGCCCGTCCACGGAGAAATCGGAGTGAATGCAAAAGTAGGGAAGCATCCGGACAAAGGTATCAGATGTAGTCCTAGAGGCAATAAGCCTTTGGATACTTTGGGAACTTCTGTGATATTAGGCTACGAAAAGCGTGGGTAGGTATATTACACAATGTTAAGGCGATCTTCTTTTGTACCTATGGAACTATGTAGGTAATCGTTTTCTGTTCAAAATTTTAATCGTAATTCTACCATTTTAATAGTTAATTCCCAAATGAGGTGATCGTTGCACAAAGAATGTCAGAACGACAAAAGATGATAGGGTCGATTGGTATGGTAATACCTGCGTTATTTTGTACCAAAACACTCACGTGATATAGGTACAAGGTGGTCAATCCAAATGGGTCAGTACGGAGAAAACGAAAACTATAAGAGATAGGAAAATCTGTTCTTAAAAACCATGATGTCGATTTTAGATTTAATAGAAACTGCATTATTATTTTTTCTATATCTTTTATTGATCTGTAAGTAATCGCATGTCATATTGTACCATTCTTTACAGCGGTTTTGGCCAGGTTACGTAAGAAATTATGTATGAGATTTACAAAAACAAAAACAGTTTTTAATAAATCTTAAATCGACGCTATGGTTCCTAAGAACAGATTTCCCTTTCTGTCATAGTTTGTGACTTCTCCCTACTGACCCATTTGGATTTATCTACCGGTATTGTTATAAAACTCGCATACGGCTCGTTTCTATACCCGCCTCGTATTATTAAAGTTTATTTTTTAGCATCTAACAAAATCAATTATCAACCAAGAGCGCACCACAAGCGCCCGAAATCCCTTTCTGGAACAGCAAAAAATCCCTTGTAATACGCCAATTTTCTTGTAACCTTCCATTAAAAACCACTAGCAGCTTAAGCTGTGCCATAAAATTATGACTATAATACCACCTGCCGCCCGCGACAGGAGATAGCTGGGGATATATGGGGGTCCTCTTATTCCGGATTATGGGGCATAATGTCGAATTATTGTATGTTGGGATAATATGTGGCCTTAATACCTGAAGGTTTTTGCTCGGCTTCATTATCTCTGTATTTGTTGGGTGATTTAATTTGTTCGGAATTATGGGCTGTGATGAATAATCGATAATAATCGCATTTTGTTTTAACGCTTACGTGTATTTGGTAGGTTTAATATGAAGTTTAGTTATTCAGGATACGAAGATACTGGCTCAGTTTGGTGCCTGCTGGATACCTATCCCAGTTTTATCTGCCTAGTTTAAATATATTTTTTTTTTCATAGCTGACAAATTATATTAGGGTGAGGAGGAGAGGAGGCTTTTGATTTATTTAGAAAATTCAAGAATTATATAGCAAAAAAAACTGAAGAATAAAACTAGACCTTAAAACATAAACCTTAAAGTAAAACTGCTAATGTAAATTACCAAATAATCTGTAGCATTCAACGTTGTTGAATCAACATATTTTTCCATTTCATCGGGAACTAAACTCGGTAATTTTTACTATTCATTAATTTCATGATTTTCTGATTAATTAAACCTAGACGTTTTATTAGGTTGATTTTTTTTTCGATGAATCTTAAATATTCGTTGAAACGTTTCTAATAAAGTAACCATACGATTATTTTTCCTTAGACTCACTAAAATCTCAATGCGTCTTTGTAAGGAGAATTCATTAACTGAAATAATGTCATTTTCTTTTAAGAGGCCTTATTCCTTTTAAAATGCTGATTGTTTAGTCATTTTTCTCTATGATCAAACATGTTTCTTAACATACTATTGATGTTACTTTCTAGAACAGGACTATTGGGATTTATTGGTATATATTTGAACCTACAGTTTGAATTTTTCATTGATAATTTTTGTTTCAAAAACTACTCGAAATTGACAAAATTCACGCGGAAAATTAGTTTTTTTAACTTATTTTCGACTGTACGCAATGAAAGCGTGAAATAGCTATGTTACTACCTAGAACTCGGGGAAAAGTATTATTCACTTCAAAAAGTTGGTTGAAATTATCAATATATTTGTCATAAAATGAAAAAAATAAATTTTAAAAGGAATAAGGCCTCTTAAACTCTTGTTTTAAACAGTTCAATAATGACTTTAACCATTGAAAAGAAGAAAAGACGGTCACTTAGTAATAAAATTCACTTGTTTCCCTCTGACAAACTAATTAAAGCCCTTAAAATGCTCAACCGTCCGTAGCTAATCCCACCTGCCATCCAAAAGGACAATTTGCCTGCAAACTTCCAAAACGACTTAAGTACACTTACGAGTCTCTCACTTACGACATTACACCCCGCTCTTGATACCTTCTTACACCTTAATCTTAGAATGACGTAAGTGAGTGTGCTTGTTAGGAGATATAGGCCGTTTTGGGGCGTCAGATATATTTGTGGAAGTCCTAATTGAGGCTCGTGATTGACACTGTGACTTTGCAAATTAATTAGATTTCGTTCGGCGGCCTTATTGAAATATTAGACGTAATAAACCGGCCCTTATTAAGTGAGTCTGCAGGTGGTTTCTATTGTTCCATTTGACATCAAACGGTGTGGGTGTAATTTGAGGGGTCTGTACAGGTTTTAATTTAACTTTGTGACTAGACTTGGGGGACTTTGATATGGTTGCTATTTCACGCGTTCTATGACGATAATTTTAATCTACCCCATCTTTTATTGAGATTTTAAGGTACCGTTGGTACGGTCCCTATGTAAAGTGATCCTAATATTGGCCAGAGTTAATTATGCAGCCGTATGGCCTATATGTAAGTACATACTAGCTGCACCGCGCTGTGTTACCGGCTCACCCCACGGAAACACTACATTCTTCGGAATAAAAAGAAGCTTATGTGTTAATCCAGGATGTCAGCTAGCTTCATGCCAAATTTTATCAAAATTGGTCCAGCCGTTTGAGCGTGAAGGAGTAACAAACATACACATAAACATACAGTGTGATTCTATAGATTACTAGCTGTGCCCCGCGGTGTTACCCGCTCATCTCACGGGAACACTAAATTTATTCGGAATAAAAATAATGCTATGTCCTTTCCCGGGTCTCAAACTATCTCCATACCAAATTTCATCTAAGTCGGTTCAGCGGTTTAAGCGTGAAGAGGTAACAGACAGACAGACACACTTTCGCATTTATAATATTAGTATGGATTGCTACTTCAAAAGTTTATTTCCTTAGCTTTGTTTGAAAACGACTAGGTACGCTAGTGACCCTAAACTTTTTAAACGATACATTATTGATTTGTAACAAAAAAAAATTTTGAGGAAGAAAATCAAAATAATAAAATAAAATGCAAATTCTTTGGTGAATAGAAATATCCAACCTATTCGATAATAATATCACTATTGAAAACGGATGTTATTTTACCGTCAAAAGGGAAATTAAACAAATATGATCGTATTTTCAGTTAATTCCTTTGTGTTACAAAATGGTTAATTTCGAAACGATACCAAGCCCTATTGTTTAAGAAACAATAACAGTCGCAGGTAAAGGCGCTTTATCGCGAATAATAAAGGTTTTAATTTCATTGCTAGACAAAATAAAACCAACGAATCTACAAATGAATAACTACATACGGCCTCGTACCACTAGATTCGCACTAAACGAACTATACCAACTTCCCGTTATCCATTACTCATTTTCCGTGCACCTCTAAAATCTAGTAGGTAGTCGACGCGCAATGTATGAATATACTCCGAAATGTTGGTCCTGGTTAGTGATGTTACTCTAAGTAATCTGGCAGCTAAAAAAATAGTAAAACGCGAAAATCTGAGTTCATTCACAAAGGATTTACAAACTCACGCCGGTTTCCTAGATTTTTAGGGTTCTATATTTTTCTAAGCTTTAACTTTCAGTCTAAAATCAGTTAATATCATTGTAGTGTACAGATTCAAACAAGGGGAGGTACTCAATTACACTTTTTTGTATGTGTTATTATTAGCAGCAGTTTTATACAAATCGATCAGACCCCTAACTAATCAAAGCAACGTTATTATGGGTATTAAGTGATGACATAAATAATGTAAATAAATAGTTATTATAGTAAATACAAAGAAAACATCTATAACCCAAGGTTCAAATCTTCGAACTCATCACAGAAATATTTTCCCTAGCCAGGATTCTTACTCAGGACCCCTAGCTTTGTAAGCAGCTGCACTTTTAAGAATCAAACTATTGTCGGTGTAGCTGATGTAGTAAATATGTAAGTAGCTGTCTCCATCTATCCATGGCCATCAACTTGATTTTCCTATACGACATGACGTTTACCTTCTCTTTTATTTGTTTTATATAGTTTATTCTTGTTATTCTCCTGCCTGGCTTTCCTTCAACTTTTCCTTTGATAATGTGAATTCTTATTCTTATTCTTATTCTTATTCTTATTCTTATTCTTATTCTTATTCTTATTCTTATTCTTATTCTTATTCTTATTCTTATTCTTATTCTTATTCTTATTCTTATTCTTATTCTTATTCTTATTCTTATTCTTATTCTTATTCTTTTTCTTATTCTTATTCTTATTCTTATTCTTATTCTTATTCTTATTCTTATTCTTATTCTTATTCTTATTCTTATTCTTATTCTTATTCTTATTCTTATTCTTATTCTTATTCTTATTCTTATTCTTATTCTTATTCTTATTCTTATTCTTATTCTTATTCTTATTCTTATTCTTATTCTTATTCTTATTCTTATTCTTATTCTTATTCTTATTCTTATTCTTATTCTTATTCTTATTCTTATTCTTATTCTTATTCTTATTCTTATTCTTATTCTTATTCTTATTCTTATTCTTATTCTTATTCTTATTCTTATTCTTATTCTTATTCTTATTCTTATTCTTATTCTTATTCTTATTCTTATTCTTATTCTTATTCTTATTCTTATTCTTATTCTTATTCTTATTCTTATTCTTATTCTTATTCTTATTCTTATTCTTATTCTTATTCTTATTCTTATTCTTATTCTTATTCTTATTCTTATTCTTATTCTTATTCTTATTCTTATTCTTATTCTTATTCTTATTCTTATTCTTATTCTTATTCTTATTCTTATTCTTATTCTTATTCTTATTCTTATTCTTATTCTTATTCTTATTCTTATTCTTATTCTTATTCTTATTCTTATTCTTATTATTATTCTTATTCTTATTCTTATTCTTATTCTTATTGTTCTTGTTCTTGTTCTTGTTCTTGTTCTTGTTCTTGTTCTTGTTCTTGTTCTTGTTCTTGTTCTTGTTCTTGTTCTTGTTCTTGTTCTTGTTCTTGTTCTTGTTCTTGTTCTTGTTCTTGTTCTTGTTCTTGTTCTTGTTCTTGTTCTTGTTCTTGTTCTTGTTCTTGTTCTTGTTCTTGTTCTTGTTCTTGTTCTTGTTCTTGTTCTTGTTCTTGTTCTTGTTCTTGTTCTTGTTCTTGTTCTTGTTCTTGTTCTTGTTCTTGTTCTTGTTCTTGTTCTTATTCTTATTCGGTCACTCTTTCAGTACTTCTTCATTTCTGACTTTTTCTGTCCAGGAAAAAGAAAATAATACGTCGATGTAATCGTCGGCGAAACCCGGGTAATCCCGTTTAGTGAATAGCTATGGAGGACTATTTTAACATTTTTGCACTGAACCCATTTTATGTTTCTCTGCCTTGCTTGGGTTGTCTACCTTTGAGCTTTGAGCCTTTGTACCATGCGTGAAAAAACAGTTGCCTAACTTGTTTTCGCGAAAGTGATTTATTTTTTCTTTGTTGCGCTTTTAAAAGACTGAATTTTACTGCATCAAAGGGAAATTCTGAGAAAGGCTTCGCATTTTGTAGTTTATTTTGGTGCTGATTAACTTTCCTGAGATTATAGTAGGGTCAGGTATTTTACTTGGCTCAAATTAAATGTATTTAGTATACAAAGAATGTTTTTAAGTTTAAAATAATGAAGACAAAGTAGTTTAATATAGTCAAGCTTATTGGTTTTCTGTATTCGTTTTTTATTAGTTCTTTTACTCGCGGTTGGCACAGCGGTAATGCAGCTGTAATGCTGCCTCCTTAACCAGCGGTCCTGGCTTCGAAACTCGGCAAGGGAAAATATTAGGGTTATAATCTCGAATAATTGTTCCTAGGTCATGAATGCATCATGCATCTATGTATTTCAATATTATATAACTTTATTATGTATGTATATCGTCATCTAGTACCTATAGTACAAGCATTGCTTAGTTTAAGGCTAGATCAATCTGTATAGGATGTCCTGTAATGTTTATTTATTTAACCGACGATGAGATAACAGATTGATGAGTTCGATAAATCACCATTATCAAAACAATACAAGTTATTTAGTTAGATACACTAAACATATTTTCAAAAAAATATTTCGAATCCAAAACAAAAGTTATAAAATATCACAACCTCACAATTTTCAGTACACGGTTTTCCAATCGGATATTGGCTTTAATTTTGCTCGCAAAGATCCGTGGGAGCTGGCACCTGCTATGTCCTTTTAAACCGGCACCCTTTTTGCTTAAGATTCTACCAAATGTAACTTGCGAAACGAATTTCAAGACTTGTCTGACTATGCATGTGTTTATATGTTCAGGATTTAGTCTATCTGCGTTTGAATATCATTTGCAGATATAATTTAAAAAAATCGGAAGGAAACTTTTATCGATATCTGAGCATATCCATGAAATCATGATGTCTTATATTTTATAGGTAAAAGAACCTCAAAGATGTCCTTTCTTTGTGCAGGAGAATAAGATGATTCGAGGAAGAAGCTGTATAGGAGCGCCGCCGGAACATTAACCGTAGGTTGAATGAACGCAACCAACCCGATATACCTGAAATATCAGTTATTTGGCGACCTCTCAAAGTACCTAGAGTCATGTGGGGTAACTGTGCGCAGCGGGTAAGTGTGCGCAACCCCTTTATTTACTAATGGGGAGGGGGAAGTTTGTGATATGTGTAAAAAAATTAAAGATATGTTGGTGAAAAATTAGTTTATGCAAAAAAAATTCAGATGGAGTCATTCGTTCTCTCAAAAAAAAGAATATTTAAAATCCGGTGCTTTTAAGGAAAAATTTGTCGCCAAGATGAAAGTTGTCACAAGTAAATGAATTTTTTTCCTGTTACTAATGTTTTAAAGCCTTTTATTCAGTATAACATTTGAAGCTATATAATGTCTTAATAAAATTCGCTAAATGTTATCAAAATTTGTCTGCTTACAATAATAAAAAATCTACAAATTTCATTTACCTGCGCACACTTACCTGCAGTATGGGGTAAGTGTGCGCATTTTGAGCTGATTGAATTAAAGCGATTTTTCATCGAAGTGTTAAAATTTTATTGGTTATTTCTTAATTTAATTACTACTTTAATGAATGCTTTACCTGATACATATATCCATTTCCTTACCATACTTATCGTTTTATTTTAATACTAGTTTAAAAAAAAAGTGCGCACACTTGCCCCACATGACTATACACTTGAATTAGCACCCAGGCCATGGTCATGTGAATTTGAAGTGGGTAAACTTTGTAAATATTAGTTTGAAGAATACCCATCGGTCTCTATTAATTCTTCATTGGAAAACGTCGGGATCTAAAACTTTTAGCTTCATCCTTTTCTAACAAAGTAGGTAAAAGTTAATACGATTGGTTGTTACTACAAGAAATTTGTTGTCTCAAAGTTATATAGGTACGCGGAAGAGTAAAGTCATAAAAAGTAATATTGAACGGGTTTGCTGGATACCTATTCTCTGTCTTATGTTATTTTAAGTCGTATGAATGAAATAGCGTATAAAATACTTTGTTTTCCAAACTTAGATAGAATAGGGGCGCGCATTTTAACACTTTGTATAGTAACGCAAAACGCTAGGGAATAATAAAAGTGGAACAAAGTGTGATTCTTTTGCACTACAGTCTTCTATCTGTAATGAAACTGAGAAATGCCACACCAGAATATTTATTTTTATAATTTTGTTCTAGAATTACAAAGTAATATTTTTACCGTTTATTCATTTATACTTATGATACACAAACTAGTAAATAATGACATACTTTTAAGTGTTATTACACTGTCAAATTATAATGAATCATAGTTATGCCTTAAACTACTCATTTTAAATTAATTAGAGGTTTGAGACCTTAGACAGCCTTTGCCTTTTCTTCTGCTTCTCTTTCTAACTCCTCTATTCTTTGCAAATACTTTTGCCTCCTTCGCTCCAGCGGTGTTTTTGACCACCATGCCTCGGCTGACGCATCCTGTTAACAAGGAAAAGTTAAATAAAATAGGACAGTGTTCAAACTATAACACAATTTCATTTAGAGAGATTTGTAATTCAGACTATCGAAGGTATATAGGTTGGCTTTTCTTCTAAAAAGTTGGGTGACATTTTACGAAGGACATAAAGAACGGTCGCCTGTGATAGGCAGGGCAGGTGTTGCGGATGGATGAGGTCAGATTACCCAAACGCCTTCTAGAAGGCCGAACAGAGGCAAAGTAGAGGTAGGCCCAGAAGGTCGTAGGGCGTCGAAGGGAGTACCATGATCTTGATAGTTGGAGAAGAGAAGCCTGAAACAGATCGGACTGAGATTTGGTTGACCAGGCCAAGACCCACCCGCGGCTGTAGTGCCTCAGACGATGTTGATGATGAGTTTGTTGAAACTAGTAGATTTAGAATATCTACCAACGTATGTTATACCTATTATGTTTCGGCTAAATTAAGTTATTTAGTTTAAATAAAATTAGTCCTTAGTGTCTTTGTGCATGTTAATTTGTTCGTTTGTCTACCTCTTGGATATTTCACTATTCTCCCCCATTTGCTTAAAGGTTAACTGGAAGAAATCCCTTACAAATTCGTCTTTGTATATCTATTCTTATTAGTATTACCTGTTTATTTGTTTTTGTGTAGCGTAAAATATTTGCATACATGTGAAAGATGGAATTATTTTAAGAACTCTTACTTGTTCAGCATAAACAGGTTCCCTGGTACTCAACTGCACGGCAACTTCATGAGCAGTTAAGGCGCGCACACGCAGTTGTAGCCTTCTCTTCGTAGTTAGCAATGTGTCTAAAGCTGATAGAAGTGTTCCTTAAGAAAACATACAAATAGGCAAGTTATAATAAGATGATGAAAGAACAATGAGTCGCAACAACAATCGTCTCGCAAGTGTGACAACATGAATGTTGAATCATTTTCGACCTCTCAATAGTCTTTATTCTTTCATCTTACTACACTTCAGAAAATTTAAATATTATTTTCCCGAACCTAAACAAGCAGCCAGCAAGCAAAGTATAAAAGAATACAAGTCACAATTACCAATAGTATATGAATCGGACACTCTAGACAGACTTGACAAATCCAACCTAGGCGACAATGCACCGGCCCTGTGAAGTTGCGTTCTCCACATTAGCGATATACTGCCGTAATCAGCTCTAGGAATCTGAATGATTTTCGAATAACACTGAAAGAGAAGTTTTTGTTCCGCTTCCCAAGGGCATCGTGAAGTGCCGACGAATAAGACCCGATCTTCTGGACAAATTCCTACAAAAAAGGTAAACTGTGATAAATAAAGAAACTTAATAATATATCAAAAATGACGATAATGTTAAAAAATAATCATTTTCGGGATAAAATATCAAGAAAGGGTTTTCGGACCTTTGATAATTTTAGCCAAATCCTTCTTCAGTCGCTTGGGATCGGTTTTATCTGTCTTGGGTATCTTCTTAACAAATGGTTTCTCAGCATCGTCCATCCATATCACTGATGGCTGGAGCAATCTTGATACTTTGACGACTAAATGTATCAACATAATGAGGCCTGATTTTCCAGGATACTTTCCAACTATATTGGCTGGAGATAAATCGAATAATACACCTCCAACTTCACTGCAGATGGCGTGGACTAACATCTTTTTTCCGCTGCCTGCTGGACCTGCAACAGTTTGCCTTGGTTATTATAAAATCCCACACCTCCTCCTCCCAACACTTAGGGCCTTAGATGTGATTGATACAATAAAAATAAATATCGGAAAGCCTCACACAAATCAAGTCTCAAGCTATAGTATGCTCTAGTATTTATATTGTAGGAAACCGTTACATGATGATAGCCCACGATCAAAGTCATTGTGGTAGCAAATGCGGAAAGCTTTTGTCACCATCACCAGTGGCTCATTCGGCTGATGCTTATTCATTTTCACCCATTTTAATGGGTGAAAATGAATAACCAAGTAGAGCAATAATTATGAAAACTCTGTCTATAGAATAATAACTATCTTACCAGATAATAAGACCGATCGAACTAATGGCGCGTGTGTTCGAACATGTTCTGAACCAAGAGGCAGAATACAGTACTCTTTTATCAACTGTCTTATATCGCCTAAACAAGGCGCCGCTTCCCGTCCTTCATTCCGTAATTCTGCTCCAACGAAGGACTTTTCACCAACATAATCATCTATTTTCATAATAGGATATGGACGAATGATTCCGTTTGATACTAATTCTTCGAATAGGGATTCCGTTGTTCTGTCTGGAGTCAAGTCTTTTTCTTTCTTCTTTTTACTTTTTTTACCACCACGTCGGACCTAAATTATAAAGTATATAGAATCAAATAACCACAGTATTTCACTGTATTGATGAACATTTTTATGATTTATACGGGATCGCTTTGACTCCCAATAACATTGTTTCGATTTTCGAAAGTCAGCAATTAGTTTCCATATCATTTTTAGTCATAATAATCAATAGTCATATTAGTTGTTAGGTATAACGCTAAAAAAATATAATGATTAAGTACTATAATATTAATATGACATATCATACAAAACAAAAGTCATAAAACTGTTCATCATACTATCAAAAGGTATACTGTTTATTTTTCATAAATATTGTAGGCTATATTTTAATACTTACTGGCTGGGTTAGGTACGACTTAATATTTAATATTTATCCCTTAATATTTAATACCCCCGACCCGGATAGGAAATAAGTAGGATAGGATTTTTTTCTGATTAATAATATTTTTTCTACTAAGCGTTATTTCAAATAATAGTATTCCTATTGAATTTCTGCATTTTGATACAAATACCACATTGAATGGTATGACCAATAACGGTATAAAATTTAATAGTTATGACTAATGAAAAGGGGTTAAAGAAAATTATGACTATTGAAATAATGACTAAAGACAATATGACGAGTAACGATTATGAAAAACAACGGTATGGAAAAAATCGAAAGTTTAATGTTATAGGAGTCAATATAGACCCGATTCATACTCGCCTTCTTTTGAGGTTTCTTAGTCTTTTTACCCTTATGAGCCCTGTCTCTGTCAAATGCCGCTTGCAACTGTTCAAGTTCCGTCCGCATCATCTCATCCACAATATTTCTTATTTCTTGTTCTATTTTAACCATTTTTTCCCTTTCTATCATGTCTTTATAATATCTCTCATGAGGGTTGTCTGCGTCATCTTTAAATTTCCATATATCTTCATATCTGCAAATATGTGTCAAATTTTAAACACTGTTAATGACAAAATTATGGTTCTCTATCGTTTGCCCGAATTTCATATGCCATAATCTATCACTTGCCATAATATTCATTTGCCATAAATCTATTTGTCTCTGTAAGCTGAAACTTTTCGGGATTTTCATAAAACAAACCTAATCTAACCTACTGATTTCTCCATGAATAGGATTAAAGATATCCCGGAGATTTGTGAAATAAAAAGTTTATGGCAAATGAAAATTATGGCAAGTGATACATTTATGACAAATGAAATTCGGGGAAGTGAGATGCTCCCCAAAATTATACGTATTATAAATTCATTGTATTCTGCATTGGTGTTTACTTGTACTTACTCCTCATTAGCACTGACGACATCTTGCAAAAAGTTCGAAGTACTACACTTGAACAGTTGTAAATCTACTTCTTCGTCCTTATTCTTGTTGTCATCTGACTTTCCATTTTTCTTGTCTTTACTTTCTTTGCTTTTCTTTGATTCCTTTGATGACACAGGTGAAGATTTACTCAATGTGCTATCGGGACTTGTACCTGCAAAATTATAATCCTAAATGGCTTCCAGAAAAGTAGAGTACCAAGTGCTAGGCGTGCGAAAAAAAATATGTTGATAAACTGACAAGTATCGACAAATTAATGCATTATATGAAAGCGTATGTAGACGTACGCTTGCCGAAGTAAAAAAACAGTTTTAATTTACCTTGCCTGCTAAACATAGCTCTACTACCGCCACTTTCCTCTGATGGAAGATCAGGAAATCTTCCAGTTCTCTCAAAATACTCTGAAATGTATCTCCTCAGTTCAGCCCCAATTTGCTCATTAAGTCTGACACCATGCTGTATTCTAAGTTGCTCTTCAATCTTAACCAGAGCAGTTTGAAATTCCTTTTCCCGCTCTTTTTGTAACTTTCGACGATATTCCTTTATCTGCAAAAAATATTATTTTAGAAAATATACAATAATCTATAACATTTAAGATCCCTACCCAATTTATGTAACTATTATCAAACTTGATTCACTTCTAGCAGCCTCATCAGTGTATGTTAATTGTATTGTATTGTAAGTGGAGTTTTAATATATTGGGTGTCTTACTTCCTCTGACTTCTTAATAGCCATAGATTCTGTGTAAGGTGGTAATTCCATTCCAATAAGCAGCATTTCCTCTTGCTTTCTTTTCTTGGTTGCCCTTCTTGCTATAAATCCTCGCCAAACACGCTGAATAGCTGTAGCAGCTGATGGAGACATTTCGCCTTTCTGATCTCTCCCTTTCTCCTTAAGCAATCGGATTTCTTTCATAAACTGCCCTCTGGATAAATTTACATTTATATTTTTTATAATTGTTTCATCGAATAATTGGTAGGTCTTATTTTTACTACAGAGTTTAAAAGTCAACTTTTTTGCATTTACAGTATTAAGTAGCTATTTTATATATGTACTCTTTCTCCAATGAAAGTTATTATCTTTTGTTGTAATTGATCGAACGCTTAATTTTTTAAACTTTTGTTACGAATTATTGGATCTTAGCTCAAGATACTTGTTTTTATTAAATATCATGTCAACAACATACCTCAATCTTCCTTGCCTAGCCCTCTCATGGCTCTGAATAATGAGCACTGCCTGTTGCTCTGTCAAAACCAAAGCTTGAGGCTTTGGAGGCTCATGACCTAACTTCCTCAGGGTGTCGATGATGAACTGCCTTCTGCTTTCAACTTCTTCCTCTCTTTCCCGTATAAAGTATTGAGGGATACATGGTTCAGCTTCACATGGTGTTACTTGGAGTCTTTGCAACACCTAGAAACAAAAAGTTTTGACACGTTCACGGACCATTTTGAAGATGCATGCTGCGGCACAGACAAAACTTATTTCTAGACAGATATAATATAACACAAGGCATTCGCCTTCATATGAACACTGTGAGTTTCCATCTGTAGATAGAGTGCCAGTTTTGGGAATATATAAGTCGTCGTTCACAGTCGTCGACAGAGACGTGGTGCCGAATCACCTAATTTACATCTCTCCGCGTGCTTTCCGTGTTTTTTTTTGCGCAACTGAGGGCCGTGTATGAAGAGATTTACAAGCAAACTCTGTACAAAAAAAGAATATCTTACCTCATCATCATCAAACGTATAATCTGACAAATTCAGTTCCACCAAATCATGTTTAATTTCAATCAGGCGTCCCAAACAAGCCTCAAGCAATCTCTTCACTATCAATCTCTTCTGAGGCTGCAGCAACTGGTCATACACGTTGTCCAATCGTTGAACAAGGACCGTGTACCTCACTCTGAGTTCAGAGAGATGTGGTTGCAATTGGGTTTTCTCTGCTTCTCCTAGCGCAACTAATGCATCGTCTGCTTGAGATGCCTCGCCAATTATCTCTGATGTTTCGCATAGCAAGTCGTTGTAGGTTTTGTTTGACATTTTAATATATATTTTTATATTATGTACAGTCAAAAAGTGCTTAGCCTGCAGCAGTTTTCTTTGCCATGAAATGAAACGGCGGATTTGGCATTAAACCAAGTAGTATTCTCTACCAGACAACCATAGGGCCAACCAGAGATACTAATCTATATTTAAACTGTTTCTATTTATTTTACACATATTTTACTTTCTTGATATGCCTCTTTTTCACTTAATTAAAGTTATGAAGTCTCTATAATATAATTTTGATCATAAACTGTGTAAAGATTGATATAAACACTTGCACCAAATAGCTCACTATTTTTCTGTCTTTGGCATACATTTAACCGAGCACTTTATATCCTAGTCTGCACACTGAATTAACGCTCAAAAACACACTTTAAACACTTGCTCCATAAAACACAGCTCTAAAACTCCTGTCCCAACAAAATCTTTCCAAACTCGTGTTTATTAAAAGCAAAGTCGTGGACGAACTAAATACATTTTTTCTCGCCCCAAGCATGCCAAAGCGTGTACGCGTGGCAACGACTTTATCGAATAAACACATTGTTTCTGTTGGGTGTTTCTATGGACACATAAGTGTTGTTTTTATCGGTGTTATCATTTTTGTGGGGAGTGATTTCACTACTGTGGGATGCGAGTCCTCTAAATTAGTAGAAATGTCTACTAATTTTGAGGACTCGCATCCTGAAACGGTACGCTGGGTCAACTACTTTATTGAAATACTATTAATTATACTCAGCATACCGTTTCAGCTTAGTTCAAAATGCTTTGGTATATCCAGATTTCCTCCTGATCTCGAATACAGGTCGAATCTCTCAACCAATTCTCGTGAATTTATTATGTCGATTCAGTAATACTAATGTTAATTGTAATTTTTTTTTTTTTAATTTAATTCAATAACAGATAGGAATAAGAACAACGTCAAAAATGGACGAGTCGGTTACGGTATCTTTAACAAATTAGCTCCTGATTAGCGTTCGCGTCATAGTCCTTTGTTTCCTAGAAACTTATTTCCATTCAAATACTCGTAATTCTAGGAGTCGATAAATATTGACCCCGTCCAGGTACTTTAAGCGGCGACTGGTGAGTGACTAACGGATCGAAAGAAAATATCGGCCAAAATGATGAAAATACTACACTTGATTTGAGGCTTTGAGATAATTTTTCGTCTATATTTGTTTTTAAAATTTCCCCCACTCCACTCACCTTATAATAAGCGTTTGACCCCGTTCAACTATAGCCAAAGAAAAATAAGTATCCAGTAAAGATAACCTGATTAAAACTCCATAAAAAACACCCCACAGTCGCTATCAACAATGTTCCACTCGGATTATTCCGTTTATTTCGGATGAAATTATCGCAACCATGTTGAAGGCAAATCGTTTTAAGTTCAGTGAAAACGGTTGTATATTATTTTTTTATCTGCCATTATTTATCGTTCCGTTATTGGGTTACACGCGTCGTTGGTTCGCTTTGTGCGAAAATAAGTTTTGGTGGTAAATGTATTTATTTCTGTTTTGATTTTGTTATAACTATCAATTACTTATCTCGTTAAATTAAGTTATTCTTCGTTAAGTTATTCAATATGTATTGACACGTCAAATAGTTAAGCCTTTTCCTGGCTAAACGATTAAACCGATTTAGAAATTGAATCAACGATTATTCTCTCAATACTTTCGTTTTATTTCATTTCATTTTTATCCAACAGACTCACATCGAAAACTTCAACATCAACACGGCTGGCACCATGATCAGATCCTGCTTTTTTGCCATCACGAGGAAAAGGTGTGCGTCTCTCCTCAATAGAAGTCGTGGCAGCTCGAATAGTATCCTGAGCATGCTTGCCCACCGCTGGGACTCGCCGCTGTTGCAGCCTTATGTGTAGCTGCACGCGCCTGTAATACTGCCGCAAAGGCGCTTTTAATTTGATTTAGTTTAAGTTAGCTTAATTATAGTAATAATACTAACCATAGCCCTAAGTTTGTACCACTAACACTATGGATTTAAAGTCCGAAATAAATGATTTCTATTTGTAGATCCAAAAAAGTCCATCGTCTAGTGGTTCTTCTCTTTAGAGCCCCAACCGTTGATTGAGTCTATGCCCTGCTATCAGTAGTATCCTAGAGTAGGTGTTTATGTCTGCATACTTTACCTTTATATTTGTAAAAATCTGTACTTTAGATAAAAACAAATAAAAAATAACACAAAGCATATCAAACATTGATGATACCTATATTAGACAACGAACAACCTCTCATCCAAAACCAACCTATCCATGTTTCAGTGTTCAATTAACCAATACAGTGACACAGCTATCCCATTAAGATTTACTGCCGTGAGCATTCAACAAAACAGTGTTGTTTTATACTAATCCCCCACATACTAGAGTATTTACTTATGCTAGGCCTTTCCTCAAGGAAATTGCTTTAAACAGAGTCGAGGCTTACGAGACGCTGGGCTGACGTGATAACTGCCACTTAACGTGAGACGCCTTTAAAGGAGCTTCACACTAGACTTAACGGGTAGGTACAGTTCTTTGAAAATAAAGTAATAAAAAGGTTAGTAATCGTACAGAAAAGCTTTGTGCTAATCGTATTTTTACGAAGTGAAGTTACCAAAAAGCTTAGATTGCATAATTAACATATCGACCTTTCCACACTGTAAACCTATAAAATGAATAAGTTTCTGTCAAAAATGATATTTTAGTGGCAAGCTTTTATAGCCGACTGTACTTTTCTTTGGATATCCATCAAATGCTCACTGAGACTATTCTAAAGAGCCCAAGCTCGGTAGGATTGCTTTTTCTATTATAGAGTTCCTATGGCCACCTTCCGGCTCCATCATCAGATCAGCCCCATGGTACCATATTATTGTATCGTCATCAAAGTTAAGTAAGTATACAAAAGGGTCTGGCCGGAATGCTATAGTAAAATCGCCCCTGGCTGATTATGGAATATTGTTATGCACGATTATTCGTTTTATTATAAGATATATTTTTGCTGAATATTATCCCTTAAATACTAACGGTTAGTGAAAAATTAAAAAAAAATTAAAATCTTTTTTAATTTTTTTTTAGCCATACTACTTTACCAATTTATTTGGTTTTTGGATATTTTATACATATATTTAAGATACATCTACACAAAAAAAAAATGCCCTAGGTGGTTTTGAAGCACATAATTTTGACTGTGTAAGTTTTTATATATTTTTTTTTTATTTTTGGAAGTTAGCGACACCTACCATATTTTGATATAAAATACGCAATTTTATGTTCTATTACATATATTTTTTTGAAAAAAATTGGTTTGGATCTACATAGTGGAAATAAGTTTTTTTTGTATCAAAGGGTGAAAATAAAGAAGAACACCCTGAACTGCAACCACCGTAAATAATGAAAATTGTCAATGCTACGCAAAATAGACACTTTTATTTTTGAAAACAACCAATACTACAGCCGTATTTTTTTTTATTCATTTCCATTGGTTGGGAATCGAACCAGTCAAATATGATGAGAAAATCATGAAGTAATGTATGGTACATCATATGCCTTGGCTGTTGATAGGTACCTACACTGGCATTTTTTTAATATTATACTAGGTGTCCGCTTAAACTGATCGTAAACAAAGTAGAAATAAAATAATCGTTCTTGCAGTTGTGACAACTGACTTTTCTTACGATTACAAATCTAAACCTGCGTCACATGATTCTCTTTGAAACTCTGTGAAAACTGAAAACTACTTTCAGTAGTTCTTGAAATTTAGGCGGACAGCTAGCTTATAGAGGGCTCATACACCATACCTACATGAATAATAAACATGTTCTTGGAGTTTTAAGCTGTACTACCGTGTAAACAAATAAAAGTTAACAACGAAAAAATGTAAACATGACTTTATTTATTCATTAACAAATACTTAGAATGCTTTTATTACCAAACACAACCTAATCGTTATCGCTGTCACTTTCGATGGCAATATTGAAACCTTCGTTTTTTAAATAAAGAGCTCAGTTTGAGATTAGGACGCGGGATTTTTGATAAATATCGGTCATATGGCAAAAATTATACATAGCTGCGATGTGACAAGCAACAGCCTACCGTCCTTATTCCATTAGCACATTCACAGCAATAGTTTTCAATTGCATCTTTTGTCGGGATTATACATTACAAAACATTTGTATTACTTTTTTATATGACGCGATTGTATACATATCTGTTTGGTCTTTTACATATGACATAATTATTTATGTTACCTGTTTCATCCAAAATCTCAGCTAAATATGAAATGGCTTAGCCGTACTGATAAGTGCATGAGCCCTCTATAAGCTAGCTGTTCGCCTAAAATGAAAGAACTACTAAAAGTAGTTTTCAGTTTTCACAGAGTTTCAAAGAGAATTTGAACTTGATTAGAATTAGATTTTTTGACGACGCGGTTGGCTCAGTTTGTAAGCACTTGCCTACTGAGCCGGCGGTCCTGGGTTCGAATCCCGGCCAAGTCAAATATTTGTGTGATGAACTATTTGTGCCTGGGTCATGGATGTTATCTATACAGCGTGTATATTTGATATAGCCGCAAATTGAAGCCAGACGGAGATTTTAGTGCTATAATCTGATATTTATAACAATTATTAATTTAGCGTTAACTGCTATAGCGTAATTAATTTTTGAAAATTTTCTGAGCAGCAATGTATGGCGTAGTTATTACTAGTGACAGTTGTCATATCACGATGTTAAGTGTCAACAAACAAATACATTGCGTGCTGAATTATTTTATATGGAAAAAAACAGTTAGATTTTTTCAAATATTTTACGGTGCAATATATTAATAAATGCCTATACTAACACCCCGTAAAGTTTGCGGTAATATCAAATATACACGCTGTATATGTATGTATTTATATATTATGTATATCGTCGTCTAGTACCCATAGTACAAGCTTTGCTTAGTTTGGGACTAGGTCGATATGTGTAAGATTATCCCTTAATATTTATTTAATTATGTGATGCAGGTTTAGTTTATAATCGTAAGAAAAGTCTGTTGTCACAACTTTGCAAGAACGATTATTTTATTTCTACCTACTTTGTTTACGATCAGTTCAAGCGGACACCTAGTATAATATTAAAAAAATGCCAGTGTAGGTACCTATCAACAGCCAAGGCATATGATGTATCATACATTACTTCATGATTAATTTTCTCATCATATTTGACTGGTTCGATTCCCAACCAATGGAAATGAATTAAAAAAATACGGCTGTAGTATTGGTTGTTTTCAAAAATAAAAGTGCCTATTTTGCGTATCATTGACAATTTTCATTATTTACGGTGGTTGCAGTTCAGGGGTGTTCTTCTTTATTTTCACCCTTTGATACAAAAAAAACTTATTTCCACTATGTAGATCCAAACCAATTTTTTTCAAAAAAATATATGTAATAGAACATAAAATTGCGTATTTTATATCAAAATATGGTAGGTGTCGCTAACTTCCAAAAATAAAAAAAATATATATAAAAACTTACACAGTCAAAATTATGTGCTTCAAAACCACCTAGGGCATTTTTTTTTTTGTGTAGATGTATTTTAAATATATGTATAAAATATCCAAAAACCAAATAAATTGGTAAAGTAGTATGGCTAAAAAAAAATTAAAAAAGATTTTAATTTTTTTTTAATTTTTCACTAACCGTTAGTATTTAAGGGATAATATTCAGCAAAAATATATCTTATAGTAATAAAACGAATAATCGTGCATAACAATATTCCATAATCAGCCAGGGGCGATTTTACTATAGCATTCCGGCCAGACCCTTTCAGCTCAATCGGTTGACGATATCTGCTTCAAAATTGAGTTGCAAATTGCAAGATTTCACCCGAACAAACATACTTTTAACATACAATGCAAGTTGAATAAAAGCTTTTAAAAACGATTCCATTTCAACTTGGCCAAAAAATCTTTTGGATGTCCGTTTATCCGGAGTTCCGGTTGTTTTCGCCTAGAACTCGCATTTCTCAACCGATTCTCGGGAAATTTTGTGAGTAGGTTCGTTATTTATAGAGAATTCATCTATCTGTTACGAAATAAAAAAAAAAGGCGGAAATAAACTCGCGAGGGTTGCAGCTCACAGAGTTACTAGTTTAAAAAGTGTCAGGTAAGTCGCAATAAACGACAGTAAAACCCTATGTTTGAGCACCTTTTTTATGTCATAGGAGCAAACGAGCAAACAGATCGCCTCATGGAAAGCAATTTTTGACGACGCGTTTGGCTCGGTTTGTCACCTGCCTACTGAGTCGGCGGTCCCGGGTTCGAATCCCGGCCGGGGCAAATATTTGTGCAAAATATTTGTTCTTGGGTCATGGATGTTATCTATATATGTATTTATATATTATGTATATCGTCGTCTAGTACCCATAGTACAAGCTTCGCTTAGTTTGGGACTAGGTCGATTTGTGTATGATTGTCCCTTAAAAAAAAAAAAAAAATTACCGTCGCCCATAGACACCTGCAACACCAGACGAGTCAGAAGTGCGTTGCCGGCCTTTCAGGTGGAGCACACTCTATTCCTGAAGGTTTGAAGGTCGTATCGGTCCGGAAATACCGCAAGCGACAATTCATTCCACAATGCAGTCATGCGAGGCAGGAAATTTCTGGAAAAACGCACAGTTGTGGACTGCCAACTATCTAAGTGGTGAGGATGAAAGAATTGTCGCGTAGAACGATGGCGGAAAGATGCGGCAGGGATCAATCCGAACAATTCTTCGGAGCAAACCTATAATTAAATATCTTCTTCTTTTGCTTTCATCCAAGTGTTAGTGTGTAGACTCCTTTACGATTCTTGCCTCCAGAGTATAGCGATGTTTACATTATATTACAGGAGCAGGCTTTTGACTAGGCACGACAGTAAACGACTTATTCATAATACTACGATTTGGGTAACTAATTCGTATTTCCAAGTGCGAATTTGGATTCTGAGAATATTACGGAGGGAAAAACAAAAATAAACAAAAGAAAAATCAAATATAAGACAACCTCACACAAATCAACCCAGTCCCAAATTAAGCTCAAGAAGACTTGTGTTATGGGTACTAGGCGACAACATACTTATATAAATAAATACTTAAATACATAGAACATCCATGACCACGGCATAAATACTCGTGTTCCTCACAGAAATATTTGCCCTTGCCGGGATTCGAACCCAGGACCACCGGCTCAGTAGGCAGCCGCAGCTGTTTTACCACTGCGCCAACCGCGTCGTTAAACCTACTGGAGTATGAAAATATATTTTTTAATACAGTTGCTCAAAAAGTGGTACTTCTCGTAGCTGCATATCGTGCGAAAAGTTGGATATTTCGAACTAGTGTAATTTTTTTAGGGTTCCGTACCCTTTGGGTAAAAACGGGACCCTATTACTGAGACTTCCCTGTCCGCCCGTCCGTCCGTCCGTCTGTCACCAGGCTGTATCTCAAGAACGGTGATAGTGCTAGCTAACAGTTGAATTTTTTTACAGATGATGTATTTCCATTGCCGCTATAACAACAAATACAAAAAATAAAATAAAATAAATATTTAAGGGGGGCTCCCATACAAGAAACGGGTTTGGTTGCGTTAACTTTGCACCTCATGTGTATGGGGCGCTATACATACCAGGTGCAACGGAACCCTCGGTGCGCGAGTCCGACTCGCACTTGACCGGTTTTTTTTTAATTTTCTGTTCTAATACGTCATACCTCATATCCAAACAAAGGTCAATCACTTTCTGACTTTATTTATATTTACGTCATACGGCATTGCAGGTGTATATCTCATAATTGTGCTTAAAATTAATAAATTGCATATTGGATCAAACAAAGGTCTATTAAAAGAACTCAAAAACGGTTTTAATAATTTGTCTGATTGACCATTATTTAATGACCAAATCAGTATTATGCGTGACCGACGCGCTGCTTTATTAATTCATAATATGAATAACCGCTACTTTTGTCTATTTATTTATTTAAACACGTTTACATGACATTACAGTTTCTTAACTAATGCGCCATGAAATTTACATCTATTAAATACTTAATATTTATTTACAATTATATGAAATGTAAAGAACTAAAAATATTCACGATTTTTATTGTTTAGAATCAATTAAATTACTGTGTAACATTATCATATCTTTTCTGAATATTAAAACTATTTTTTGATTTGGCTGAATGATGACAGCCGACGCCATCTTGAAAAAATAAATAAATGTTACAATTAAAAGTAAAAGTAAAACTTTTTTGATTCAAGATTGTTTTAATTGTGTGTAAATGACACGTAAGTTTTATAAAATAAGATTTTTTGTTAGAAAATGATGGAGTCGGATGTTAGCAGAATAGATTTAACAACGCAAAAATTGCAAGTGAAAGTATTTCACCCGCAAAATCGAAAGAATAATTATATTGCCGTCTATGAGCATTTTAATGGCTGGAAACGAGAAAATTATGCAAAGCCCAAAGCAAAGGCTTTAAATGCGACCCTTCACAATTGCTCTAAAAATTGTACTCTTAATTATTATCAGACAAAGAAATAAATATAATTGCCCCCTTACAATTACTGTTTTATGTTAGTTTTATTCTAATTTTTCGCAAATTTATGTATTAAAAAACGTTGTTTGGTACACGTGTAGAAGTGTAATTTTAACTCGTCCCGAGTCTTCAAAATGACATACTTTCCACACTTGTATCAAAAACTACTATTATAACTGACTGATTTTAGTTCCTGAGTATTTCTGTTCTACTTCCATCCCTCCTCCAATCGGTCAATGCTGAGGATCGTCACTCTGCCGGCGTAGTCTAGCAAGTTTTTGTTCCTGGGGATTGGTGTACCTACAACAAAACGTGTATGCACACGATGTAAATAACGAGACAATAAATAACATTAATTACAATGACATATACAATTACGTACTTACCATGTTCCCTATAGGGTCGAGGTAATACTGAGTGTGGCCTGTAACAGGAGCAATAAATTAAAACAGATTTTACTCTTCAAACAACATTTATTTCGCCAACCGTCGATGAGAGTGTTAACAATCGAGCAAAGAATCATCAAACCTTAGAAGCGGTCAAGTGCAAGTCGGACTCGCGCACCGAGGGTTCCGTGCGAACTATGAAAGCACTGGATATTGCTCTAACGAGAAAATAAACTGTAATGAGCAACAGACTTGGAAAACTTTTTCTGAAGGTTTAATTACAAATGTACCTATAGTTTTCAGATTTTTTCCTAAACTTGTAGTATAATACGGTATTAGGTACTAGCCAAATTTCATAGGTCTAGATCAACGCGAAATATACGTTTTTTGCGACATAAACGGCCGTATCTTTTTTACGTCAAGTCAGAGAAAATGAAATTTCAAGTTGCGTAAAAAAGTTGCGTTAACTTAGAAGTTTGATTTTTTCACAGCTCTGCACAGCTTCAAAGGACTGTAGAACTGAGTATATAGTTTTAGTTTCAACTCGATACCTCCACCATTTCCGAGATATGTCTTTACAGACAGACGGACAACAAAGTAATCCTATAAGGGTTCCGTTTTTTTTCCTTTTGAGGGACCCTAAATATGAACAAACACTCGCTGTTATAAACGGGATTAATTGGAAGGATACCTCGTGAATTGTTTACAACCGCCGATGAAGTCATTAAAGGCAATCGACTCGAAAGCGTATAACTTTCGATATTTCCAAGTAATCACAATAAAAACAGCTTGTCGAAGGTTTAATAACTTTATAAAAAGCCGACGAGTTATATCAGGTTATTCATATTTGTTTACACTACGCATGTTTTCATCGAACCCTTTACCTAAATTAAGTTATCCATTACAAACATTTCCAAAAACGGTTTTTTTTAATAGCTGTTAACTAATCAAGATCTATTTCATTTTTTTGCGGAATCATTGCTAGAAATCAGTCACAGATTTTACTGCAGATTAAAAAAATCAAAACGTGAAAATTATTTTTTCTGCTTTGAATGGCCTTAACTTACGTAACTTCCTAAACGGTCTTTAATACAAAGATCAAAGCTTAAAGAAAAAATTAAAAAGAAGCTACCTGGTGGAAGAGACCGGGAATCAAACCCGGTACCCGTAGATTGCCGATCGAGCGCGTTAACCATTTCGCTACCCTAGCTCCAGGCAGGCAGCAAGACCTGACGAATTTTTCCTTATGCTCTGTGTGTCGATCTTTGAATTGTTTTATTTGAAAGGTTTTTACACCTTAGCCTAAACGGTGTCAACGGTTGTGTTCTTTAATATGATAAGAAGCAGCTGATAGGGAAAAATTTCATGGGGAGAAACCGAAAAAAATATAAAAAATCTATATACCTGATATAAAAAAAAAACTATGTACCTACCTTCTGCAACCAAGACTTTATTTGTAGACTTTCTTCTTCAATTTAAGAGCTGCGCTCTTGTCGGTGTAGCAATCGCCAGTCGTTTCTTTCTTGGGCTTTCTCCTTGGTAAGACATGACTTTAACCTTTTCTCTTATTTGCTTAAAGTAATCTCGTCTTGGCCTTCCTCTGCCTCGCTTTCCCTGTGGACTAGCCTATTAAATAACTAATTAAATTTTATAAAGTCTGTTGAGGGTCATTCTTGAGAATCGAATTCTTCATGTGATTCCCTTGGCGATTTTTATTTTTATATTTTTTTACCTTTTTGCTAGAAAATATGAAATTGTATTTAATTTTACGCAGATTTATCAAATAGGCACCACTTTTGGTCAATTTGATACAGAAATATACCACTTTATGTTTTCGCCGCCAGGGGAATAAGAAAAGTTGACATGGGAATAAGAAAAACGCCAAAGGAATCATAAAAAAAAGTACAGGGGAATAATATTCAGATCAGTTTTTCTTCAATAAATAAAAAGTTTTACAAAGTGTAAGGTTACTAAAATTCACAGTGTTTTATTCGCATTAATTGGCAATTTTTTTAATAATCGAACCACCGTCGTAGTATATAAATTGCTGGGAATAGGCATCTTCTCTTGAATTCAGCTCAAAATTATTTGAGACCTGCCGTACCTAAATGGAATAAAATTCTAAATCAATGATTCAGTCATCTGCAACGCGAATTAAAGGGAAATTTATTTTCATTTCATGAAAACGCAAGAAAACTGTGATTCCCTTGTTCGAAATTAGAACCAGAGGAATAAGAAAAAAGTATGTTTCTTGTCGATTCTGCCGAAACTAAAATTATTATAAGAACAACTATTAAGTCAACACATGCAGGCATTCATGTAGTTTTCTTTTTACTAAACACTATGTACCTATTGCAGATATAAAATTTTATATAAAAATTCAAGGGAATCAAAATCATAGTGAACCAATGCCAAGTGAATCATATATTAGCCTTCATAGCTAAGAATTCCAGCAACTAGTCGCGACCATTCCCGGCATATCTGGAAGCGTTACTGACGCTTGCCAAGCCCGGCCATTGCAACTGGTCAAATGACGTTTAAGTAGGGATGTGCGCCGTGTTGAATGAGGCACCAGAGGAATCATAGCTTAGCTCTGGACAAACCTTTAACATAGATTTTTTTTTAAATTACGATACACACAGCAACCATATTTTTTCTTCTAAATAAATAACTTATATTCTAATAATTTAACTCAATTCTATACTTTATTTCAATTCACAACATGTACTTTTTGGGGTAGTTTGTTCAAAAAATGGCGAATGGACGCACCAAGGGAATAAAGTTTTAGGTGTTTAATATTTTTTTAGAGTTAATTATACTTAACTTAAACAAAAAATAAATCGTGCTCCAGTTAGATTAGGTGCTAATGTACTTAATATATAAAAAATACTATGGTCAATTATTTCAATTGTGCGGGTACTTTAACCTTCTGGACGCTGTAAATTGAGCCTTTCAAGAATCACCCTTGACTCCCAGGAACCTTTCTTTGATTATCATCCCACCTAACGGGAAGCCATCCCTATAGTTGCCTCTTCCTGCAAATGGCCGTCATTCTAAATCTTGTCTGCTTCGTCAGCCGGTGTATTTTGCGTTAAAAAGTCATTAATAAATAATAATGGAGCACTTCGTGGTAACTTATAAAGAAGTTATCAAACCTAATCCACAGGCCAGACAGATCCAGTGTTTCCCAAAGTTGCCTCAGAGAAGGCAATGGAGAAATTAAAAACTTGACCGAAGACGTATTCGGTACGCCGTTGATTGAGTGAATGACACGTCGGATCGGCAATCTAAAGAGACCCTTCTCCTGATGTAGTGATTTCTTTTTTTTTTGCACTATAATCTTTATATTTTGTTCTCGATCGCAAATTGACGGGTCTTATTAAGAAAACACACCACCTATTTACATTATAAATAGGTCATTGATATGACCTATTTACATTTAGATTAGTGGTTAGTGATTAGTGCGCGTTGATACATTTTCTGCTAAACGCGAGTAAAGGATTGTATGAGCTCGCACTGATCACTAAACAGGTTCAGATAAAGAAAAGATGAGAATGAGTTATCATCATCATCAGCCAAAAGACGTCCACTGCTGGACAATAGGCCTCCCCCAGAGAACGCCACCATGACCGGTCCTGCGCCGTCCGCATCCAGCGGACTCCAGCGACTTTCACCAGGTCATCAGTCCATCTTGTGTCTACCCACGCTGCGTCGTCCGGTGCGTGGTCGCCACTCAAGAACTCGATAAGAATGAGTAGGCGGACTGAACCAGAGAACTTAATCTTTGTCGCCTTTTTCTTAGTCAGTTTCTGGATAAAAAATATACTTATGTCAAATATGGCGACAGCTGGCCACATAAAATATCAGAACAAAAGAAACGAATGTAAGTATCAATTCAATATTTGATAAAAGATTCCGATATTCTTAAGACGTACCTACTCATAGTTTTGTGTGATTTTATATGAAGTAACGTCACGTGAAAACGTGACGTTACTTAGTAACCCACACTAAGGGTCCGCCAGTTAAAAAGTTTGAGAAACACTGAACCAGCCGTATGAAGCCTATCATTAGTTTTATAACCGACTGAGATGATCCGATATGACGCCATTACCCGATTTATAGTGTTTTTTTAGTTCAATTGGATATTCTTGTAACAATCTTTCTATTCTATATTTTTATGTTTCCACATTGAAGTTAACAACATTGAAAATAGTTTTACGTAAATTACGCTATTTAGAAGTTAGCACCTGATTAATGATTATGAATTTTAATAGATCTATGATTTTTGTACGATATTGCCATATTAAAACTGTTTGTAGCGTATGAAACTTTGTTACTTTACCCGATTACGGTACAAAGGAGAGTTTCAACTTTTTTTAGCCATTTAGTTGGCAATCGTCCACAAATTGATAACCAATTAATTCCCTTCTCATGTACACGAGTGATAAATATGTTTACAGACGTAAACATTAAGTTGATTGCAGTATCATCTTACTTTCAAAACACGATCAACAAAACAAAACGGCTAGATAATTCCTCCGCCGGCCGCAATAAGGCCGTAACCCATTAAACGCCAAAGCCGGTCATAATAAAGTCATTATGTGTATAAATGCTAACGAGTATATTTACAGGGCGTCTACGGCGCCATTAAGGTTAACCGTCACGATTTCGGCGCCGAGAGATGACTGGATGAGACATGTCAATTTGATAACAAAATAACCGGGCGCGAGCCAGGAATTATTAGGGCTACCATCCGTCCGGGTTTCCCGGATTTGTCCTAGTTTCGAGGCCGTCCGGGGGGGTTTGCAAAAAGTGTCCGGACACTTTTTATGTGAATGAAAAATACAGCGATTGTTTTGTAATAATAATATATTCGGACACGTCCGGGAAAAAAATACGATTTACGCCAAATGACCGGGTTTTTAAGTCTTTGTCCGGGTTCAGTGATCATAGAGATGGCAGCCCTAGGCACGATGGATTTGAAGGTGAAGCCAAAGGAGCGTCATTTTGAGTTATGAGTCGCGTAGCGGTGTTTACCTAATGTACGATACCCACTGACCGGGCGGAGTCGGCGCGCGCTGAAGCGCATCTAAATAGTTGCCAAATGAATGTAAAGCTTCTTTACGACAATCAGATCCCATATTCGAATGTTATTGGCGCCGCTGCCGGCCGATCGGGCGCTTGCGGACGCGGACGGAGGTGCTCGGCTGTCGTCGCACGTAAGCGGCTCCGTTCGGTCACCGCCGCGCGCCGTTGGCTACGTTCAGTTACCGCCGCGCGCCATAGGCTCCGTTCGGTTACCGCCGCACGCCATCGGCTCCGCTCGCACGTCCGTCGCCCTAGAATTTGATCGCTGGACGGACGCAGTCGGCTGCCGCCGGGCGCTCCAGCGCCCGCTGGAACGTGGCGGCAGCCGAACCCGCCCGGTCCGGTCTATGTGAATTGTACATTATACAGAATTTTCACAGCTGAAATAAGTGGTATAAGGGCTGTGTAAGCTCTTATGCAGCATGTGTGCTACATGGGTAATTTTCGCATACAAAAGCGGCAACTCATTTGGCGCCGCCGTGTGGCACAAACAAGAATTTTGTATGACGACGCGGTTAGCGTAGTTTGTATTGCACCTGCCTCCTGAACCGGCGGCACTGTTATGTATCATAGTACAAGCATTATTTAATTTGGGATAGGTCGATTTGTATAAGATTGTCCCTTTAGAAAACGATATATAAAAACCGTATGCGAAATATTCGCTCGTCCAATTTTGATAAATTTTGGTATGAAGGCAGCTGACACCCTGAATTAACACATAGGCTACTTTTTATCCCGAATAAATTTAGTGTTCCCGTGGGATGAGCGGGTAACACCGCGCGGTATAGCTAGTGTAAAATAAACACGCGCACAAGAAAGGGAAACCTTCTAGTACACAAAAAAAACATTTTAGGAAGATAAATACCTAAATCCAGAATTTAAAATTAGAAAACAAAGGAAAAAACCTGTTCACTTAGCAATAGAATATTTTCCTACGCAAATTATTTATATCCAGTTAAAATCTGTTTAAAAAGAGTCCTTTTTGGCGTAAGAACGAACTAAATTATTCAACGGGAAGGGTAAAAGAAATTGAATTGTGTTCACTAAGTCATGAAAGTACGGGTGATGTTGCTTTACATTTTGAATGAGACGCGAGAAAAGGACGGATATCATGGTAAAAATTGTACCAGCTCAGATTAAACCTAACAAAGGAGCACAAAGAATAATTCTATTATTGTATGTATGCATTTCAAACGTTTCTTTCTCTTTCATGAATAGTTTATTTTCTGCTATAGAAGCTACCTTCGTCTCGGACTCATTTTCAACAATTATATGCAAAATCATGTCAATGGATCGACGATCTCGTGTTTGTATAAGGCCCCCAGCGCACTAGGAAGCCTAGCTGTAAATAATAAATAAATAATAAATATTAAGGGACAATCTTACACAAATAGACCTAGTCCCAAACTAAGCAAAGCTTGTACTATGCTAGTACCCATAGTACAAGCTTTGCTTAGTTTGGGACGTTTTGGGACGACGATAGACATAATATATAACATCCATGAAGCACAAATATTCGAGTTCATCACACAAATATTTGCCTTGGCCGTGATTCGAACCCAGGACCGCCGGCTCAGTAGGCAAGTGCTTACAAACTGAGCCAACCGCGTCGTCGGCTGTAGCAGCCATTCGAACATAATGACGATATATGGATGCTCATGCACAAGGCAGCCAAGAACCTTATGTTTTACTGGCTGCCACCACCTGGCTGCCTAGTACGGCCGTATTTATACACCCACAAGACCCGGGCCTAGGAGCCCAGCCAGCCGGCCATTAGGTGGCCCATAATAATTTGCTGAAAACCGTTTGGAGATAGGGAATTGGGCCACAAATGCCAAGTGCCTAGGGGCCCTGGCCCTCTAAGTCCGGGCCTGCTGCTTAGCCGCACGGGCGCTACAGAATTCAATCCAGGGAAAGTTTGTTGAAAGAAAAATGGTCCAAAGAACCGGCGCGGAAAGAGGATGGCAGTTTCCAAATTCGGAAGAATACAGAAATTGAAGGATTAGTAGGCACAATATCATTGGCGGAATGAATGCCCACCGGCCTCGCTGGCTTCGCCACGTAAAGAATGGGCGATTTCAGACACGCGACTATTTGTAGCGCGACAAACACTACCTGTCACTTTCTTTTTAATATCGTGCGAGCAAGACAGGTGACGCTGAGTCGCGCTAAGAGCGATGATATGCTAGCCCTGCAGGTGATGACTAAATAGGACGAAGGCCTGTTGGTCGCTCCAGCGACAAACAGTACAAACTAATGTCAGCGACCAAGATTCGCTTTGGGACGTTGTCCCATTAGGGTACAGTAGTAGCAGTAGTAGTAATTTTCGACGGGAGGAGGGAAGCGCTCTTGCACTGTCACTGCATTTTCACTACTAAGGGCGGAGGGGAGAGCAAAAACCAGTCCAGTGGGCCGTGAGTCGCGTAGCATCAGTCCCTGATTTAGAGCTCCATACATGTTCGAAACTTGTCAGGCCGTTCCTGACAATTTTTACGTGAAGTCAAACCGTTTTTAAAAGCTTTTAGCTTTTATTTAACTTGCAATGTATGTATGTATCTAAGTATGTTTGTTCGGGTGAAATCTTGCAACTCAATTTTGAAGCAGATATCGTCAACCGATTGAGCTGAAATTTTGCATACTTACTTAACTTTGATGACAATACAATAATATGGTACCATGGGGCTGATCTGATGATGGAGCCGGAAGGTGGCCATAGGAACTCTATAATAGAAAAAGCAATCCTACCGAGCTTGGGCTCTTTAGAATCGTCTCAGTGAGCATTTGATGGATATCCAAAGAAAAGTACAGTCGGCTATAAAAGCTTCCTACTAAAATGTCATTTTTGACAGAAACTTATTATTTAAAGCTTTTATTTAACTTGCATGGTATGTTTAAAGTATGTATGTTCGGGTGAAATCTTGCAACTCAATTTTGAAGCAGATATCGTCAACCGATTGAGCTGAAATTTTGCATACTTACTTAACTTTGATGACAATACAATAATATGGGTCCATGGGGCTGATCTGATGATGGAGCCGGAAGGTGGCCATAGGAACTCTATAATAGAAAAAGTAATCCTACCGAGCTTGGGCTCTTTAGAATCGTCTCAGTGAGCATTTGATGGATATCCAAAGAAAAGTACAGTCGGCTATAAAAGCTTGCCAGTAAAATGTCATTTTTGACAGAAACTTATAATTATTAAAGACGTCTCACGATTTCAATAATATTATTGAGAAAGTCGTATCCAGTTAAATATTATATCCACGTTGTATCCTACATAAGATAGGTGCTAAGGCCGCCGCTTTGTTTCCACTTAACGACCCCGAGTAATAGGGCATTGTCATGTTTTTGCGACCATCCATGTAGGCCAGGACGCCAACGGGTCCACAAAAAAAGAGCGCACAACAGACCACACAAATTTCACCTCCAATGTACGAAAGCCTAATGTTCTTTTTATTGGTGTTAAAGTGTAGTTGGCAAAAAGGCAATTATAGCGTGTATATACCTATTAGCTTAAAATAAATATACTTCGATCGTGTACCATTCGTGAACTATATAAGCAGATTTTAACTAATATAATGGCATATTTAAATAGTCAAATCTGCTCCTAAATGAACCAGAAATCTTTGTTTTTGAGAGCATGATACATTATATAATATAATATATCTTTCATGGAATTTTAAAGTAAAACTAGGATAATAAAAATATTTGGTTTTACATTTATTAAACATCATTCAATTACATTTTATTTAAATAATTAAACCCATAAAAAACCATATTACATGTGGTCAAGGGGATATAATATAGATAATTTATTTTGCTTGTAGTTAATTGCAAATAAAAAATACAACAAGATGTTTATTTATTCTTCCCACTCCAGTTTTGATTTAATAAATTTCCTTTCGTTAACTTTTACATCTGACGTGCTGCTATGTACCATCTACTTCGACCAATTTTCTTCTCTATTTTGCTTATATCAAATCCTCCTCCATCCTGCAAACGCAGGGTATAAGGTGGCAAATACTTATTCCCAGTAAAAAAATAAGTATACACTGTGCAAAGATATTGCCATGTCACCATCTTCAGAACACTCCGGAGAGATTGAGGTGGGAAATTGTTGAGTTTTTGTGTCATTTATTATTCGGCTATGAATAGGGAATGCGGTCAATTTTTATTCCATTCTTTCTTCGTTATTCATGCCGATTTTGTGACAAACATGCGGTATTTTCTTGAGTTGTCATGCAACCTCATAGTTACGGCTAAAGTGTCATCTAAGTATGTTAAAAGTAACTTAAAAGGTATGTAGGTACCTATTAAGCGATGATAATTATCGGACCTTGTAAAAATCTTTAATTTTCAACCGACGTCAAAAGACGAAGCAGCTTCTCAGTTCGGTGGTTTTTTTTTAAATGTATGTTCTCCGATTGCTCGAAAACTTTTTTTTGTTTCAATGGACATTTTTTTATTTCACAGGCGGCAAAATAATCGTACGGCCCACCTGAACATACTTTCTAGTTTCGTTGACTTACTCTCACAGTACTGCACAGGACCCTTACCATGATTTAACGTGACCGTACTCTCGCTAGCGACAGCGTAAACGATTTGCGTGGAGAATAGTACAGTGCTCCTAACGGTTACTTTGTAGAACTACAATTCTCCTTACAAATCGCTGACGTAGTCGCTAGCAAGTACATTCACTGTAAACTCATGGTAAGGGCACTGAAAGAGATAAATATCTCACGCGAGAAACAGTCGCATGTCACAGTTGAGCTAGAGGTGCTGGCTAGCTAAGTCTGTCCTTCAAACCTTCAAGAAAAGAGCGTACTCCCACCTGAAGGGCCGGCAACGCTCTTGTAACTCCTCTGGTGTTGCTGGTGTCTATGGGCGACGGTAATCGCCTTCCATCAGGCGATCCGTTTGCTCGTTTGCCCCCTATAACATAAAAAAGGTATGCCTCATATACCTGTGTATGCGTATATTAACCTTACAAAATCCCGTTATTTCGGGTCTGAAAAGGGTCCCCATATTAATTAACAAACTTATTAATAGTCGTGTTTAAGAACAAACCTCGAAAGTCTGAGATCAATCCCTCACTGACCAATTACGCCATTTTGCTCCGGCTTTAGCGTTTTGATTGCGGGTTCGAGTCCAATTTGTTTTGATTAATGGTAATAAAACCTTCATTATACATCATGTGGTTTATAGTGATTGGTTGACTGCGTTTGTAGAACATAATGGTTTGTATTGTTCTTGGAACTACTATTTTATTGACCGAGCGAGTGAAGTGTCTCCGTTTCTGCTTGGCCCAAAAAAAAAACGTATATCCAGAAGTTTGGATGTAAGGACGGAAATTAAGAAAACTTTTTATATTACATTTTTGTTTTCATTTTCCGAACAAAATAATGAAATTAAAATTCTGCCCAAACATAATCATTTAATTGACAAGGTGGTTATCACTTTCTGTCAGGTGAAAATCGTTGAATCAGTTGAATGTCATAAGATGACGGAAAAACTGTTAGTAGGTGTAAACAACTCAGGTTTGTTAGTTATCAATAAGTAAGTTAAAAACTTAACACAATAGTAGTAGAAATTATTTTTATTAAACCTAAACGCTTATTTACAAGTGTTGTAACTGGCTAATCTAAATTTGAATCTATTTCTTTTATAACTATATATTCTTTCCGATGTTCTTACTTTATGTCACTTCATTAAACTGACAACATTCGTTATCAGCACGAATTTGCTTATTTTAATTAATTATACGTATAAAAACTATTATTCTTTAGTAAACAGTGAATGATATAGTTTTTCTAATATGTGCGTGTATATTTTTTGAAAATCCGTGAAAATTTAAATAGTTCACAAAGATATTTTCATATCATATTTTTATTGTGACATCGAACAGCTGTGCATGTAAATATGTCAAATAATTCTATTTCTGGTATAAAACCGCTTATAAACAGAGACGGTTATTCCGTATGGAAGTTCAAACTTCGCATGTACCTTATGCATGAAGAGTTATGGGAAACGATCGTCGGATATCCTCCAGGTATCGATATTTCTGCTGAGAAAAAATTACGTAACGATCAAAAGGCGTTATCGAAAATATGTCTCACAGTAGATGGTATGGCAATCACCCATGTAAGATCATGCACAACAGCTAAACAAGCTTGGGATGCCCTCTCGTCCGCTTATGAGGACAAAGGCTTAGGGCGACGTATAAGCCTCGAAAGAAAACTATACAGGTACTGTCTTGATGATTTTGACTCCAATATAGAGACATATATAAATGCTGTCATGTCAACCGTGCAAGATTTAGCCGATATAGGCAAAGTTATGGAAGATGCTTCAATAGCTGCAATTCTTCTAGGAGGCTTAAGTCCTCAGTATGCACCTTTAGTAATGGCTTTGGAAAATTCCAATGTAGACATTACCGTGGATTTAATAAAGACCAAGTTACTTAATGAATTGAATAAACCGAATTTAAACAACCCTGATACTGCTCTTCGTTCCCGAATGAACCAGACCAGACCGTCTACATCCCAGCCTAAGAAACCTATTGTATGTTATGACTGCATGGAACCAGGACATAAGCGTCCAGACTGTCCACATAAGAAGGATAAAAAGAAGAAAGTCATAAGTCACAAGAATTCTCTATGTGCACTGAATGTCAATGACAAATTAGAGAATGACAAATGGTATATCGACTCTGGCGCTTCGGCACACATGACGTCACGAGCTGATTGGATGGAGAACGTTAAAAGTTCATCGAGTGGAAATGTGACCATTGCAAATGGAGATGTTGTGCCTACTAATGGCATTGGAGATATATCCATCACTAGTTGCGGTCACAATACTGATATAAAGAAGATTACGGATGTCGTTCACGTACCAAACTTGAACTCTAATCTTATTTCAGTGAAGAAGGCTGTAGATAAAGGTTTTAGCGTAGTTTTTGATAGAACTGGATGTAATTTTTATAATTCTGATGATTTTACTTGTACAGGTGATGTAATTTTACATGGTTCTATATGTGGTGGGCTGTATTCTTTAGACTGTACAGTTAAACCAATGCCTCATTTATCTGCTTTTGAGACACACTCCGATGTTTCTAGCTTCAAGCTCTGGCATAGGCGTCTAGGTCACTTATGCCGCATTGGAATGGACCAACTCAAGAAAGGCCACGCTGTGGGCGTTGACTTTTCACAAGTAGATAAGGAACCATGTATCCCCTGCATTGAAGGTAAGCAGAATAGGAAACCCTTTAAGAAAGTTTCTCATAAAAGATCTACATCAGTTCTCGAACTTATTTATTCGGATGTCCTTGGACCGCTGCCTGAAACCTCTTTTCAAGGCAATAAGTATATTTTATTTTTTATAGATGATTTTTCTCGCATGACTTTTGTATTCTTTATTCCTTCAAAAGCGGATGTAAAGAATAAATTTTGTATTTTTCAGTCCTCAGTAGAGCGGGAAACAGGAGCAAAGATTAAGACACTGAAGAGTGACAACGGGAAAGAATATGTTAATGCTGAATTTTCGAGGTATTTACAAAATGAAGGAATTCATCACCAAACAACAGTTCCCTATAGTCCCCAGCAGAACGGTATCGCGGAAAGAACTAACCGTTCAATCATGGAGAAGGTCAGGTCAATGCTTTCTGACAGTTCACTTTCTCCGGCCTATTGGCAAGATGCTGCTGAAATGGCTGTGTATCTTAAAAATAGATCTCCTCACCGTGCTCTTGAAGGCAAAACGGCATATGAGAAGTGGTATGGTAAAATACCCAATCTTTCTCATCTACGTGTTTTTGGATGTAGAGCCCTTATACATGTGCCCGAGTGTAATCGGAAGAAATTGGACATGAAAGCGTCCGAGCACATTTTCGTCGGATATTCAGATGATCCGAGAACCTATTATTTCAGGGATGTTAGATATCCCCGAAGAATTGTGAAAAGCAGAGATATAACCTTCTTTGAAAATACTTTTCACGATCTGAAAGGAAGTGGTAATACTTGTAAGTCTGGGAATGATGTAAGCGAACCAGCAAATGTACCTCTTTTGTTAGGGTCACAAGTGGACTTGTCAAATAGTTCAAATAATCAAGAACCTGTCGCAAGTGGTATTATTGAAGATGAGATGATTCAACCCAATTTTGAACAAGCATCAGAAGGTTTTCAATCTGATGTTGATATTGAAGACCAATGGCACGATGGAAATGAGCCGGATCAGCGTGCTATTGTACATTCGTCTCAAGAATTGGAGTCTGATACTGAAGTTGCAGAACCTAGGTATAATTTGAGACCTAGAAAACCCAACTCTGCTGCCAATTGTGTATGCATGCAGACTTCGTCCCCTCAGATTATGGATGAACCTACAAGCTATTCACAGGCTGTACATGCAGAAGATAGATATAAGTGGTACAAAGCTATGCAAGATGAATATCAGTCACTGCTTGAGAAGAAGACTTGGGTTCTCATCGATAGACCCGATAAGAAGGTCATACCTTGCAAATGGATCTATAAGTTGAAGAAAAATGCGCATGGTGACGTAATTAAATATAAAGCGCGCCTTGTCGCGAAAGGATTTAACCAAGTTTATGGTGTTGATTACTCGCAAACCTTCAGTCCTACTGTTCGGCAATCTTCTCTGCGCGTCCTGTTTGCTTTGGCTGCAGAAAAGGGAATGAAAATGCACCATTTAGATGTGGATACTGCCTTTTTGAACGGACATTTGGAAGAAGAGGTTTACATGAGTCAACCTGAAGGATTTGTGAAACCTGGTCAAGAGGATAAAGTATGTTTGTTAAAACGTTCACTTTATGGCCTCAAACAGGCTTCTAGAGCATGGTATAAAACGTTAACCGATATTTTACAGTGTTTAGGTTTTAACCAAACTCCTTCAGAACCATGCATTTATACCAAAAAGTTTGGTAACGAGTTAGTAATACTCGCTTTTCATGTCGATGACATTGTCATTCTGTATAGAGAAAATAAAACGCTCGACAACGTCATATCTGACTTACGAAAATATTTTAGCCTGAAAGTGATAGGCGAATTAAGTTATTATTTAGGTTTAAATATAAGCTGTAAACCTAATGAAATAAAAATAAGTCAGGAAAGTTATATTCGAGACTTACTGCAAAAGTTTAATATGTCGGACTGTAAGGCCGTTCCTACGCCGTTAGAAACCAAAAAGTTGCTGCCGTGTGAGAAGAATAATGTAAGTGAATCTTCATTATATCCGTATCAGCAATTAATTGGGTCGCTCAATTTTCTGGCTATAAATACACGACCAGATATTGCATATGCAACTTCATATTTAAGTCAATTTAACACTAAATATGACAAGAGTCATTGGATTGCAGCAAAACGAGTGTTACAATACTTAAAAGGCACTATGGATTTCGGCATATCTTACAGGAAAGGCGGTGGTCGTTTGATTGGCTACGCGGACGCGGATTGGGCGAATTGTCCCATAGATCGTCGTTCATATACCGGATTTTACTTCTCTATGGCGGGAGGAGTGATCTCGTGGGAGAGTAAGAAGCAAAAAACCATTGCCCTGTCATCTGCTGAAGCCGAATATATGAGCTTGGCGAGTGCTGCAAGAGATGGTGTTTTTCTGAAGCGCTTGATTCTCGAGCTTACTGGTGAGTCAAATAGTGTTATTATATATAATGATTCTCAGTCTGCTCAAAAGTTGGCACTGAATCCAGTCCACCACAATAGAACCAAGCATATCGACACAAAATTTCATTTTATACGTGACTTATTAACGAATAATGTAATTGATGTCATTTATACTCCTACTTCGGAGATGTGGGCTGATGTACTCACTAAGCCATTGGCTCGCATTAAGCATCAGAATTGTATAAAAGGAATAGGCTTATGCTTATAACTATATTTAGATTACGGGGGAGTTTTGTTGTAACTGGCTAATCTAAATTTGAATCTATTTCTTTTATAACTATATATTCTTTCCGATGTTCTTACTTTATGTCACTTCATTAAACTGACAACAACAAGAATTACCAAAACCGCCGTCTTTTTATTTAAGTAAATTGGCCAGTTACGTGACAGTCAAGAGGTTCTGGTTCAAATCTAAGAGGCCTTAATTACAGAGTATTGAACAACTCATTAACGGGGTGTCTCCACGCACCAAAGTTATTTCTCTAGTTTTCTCTAAAAAATAACATGAACTTTTAAATTATTTATACTTAAGTATACTTCCAAAGGCGAGCACTATCAGCCCTGAAAGTATTGGCGTCTAATTTGTTAGCACCTTATTTATATTCAAAATAAAGTAAGAATCGCTGATTAAAGTCCTGCTTACATTGTAGTGAATCACTTTACATTTTTTTCTTTCATAATTTACCTTTGAGTCAATATTTGTAGAAGTAAAATGTGGTATTTCCACATTAAAAATAGAATCGATCATAAAGATTCTATACAAACATAAAATTAGAATCAATATCGTCTTATGATGGATATTGTATAAACTAATCACGCGCCAGCCCTAACCAGTTTCATGCAGATCCCACCCAACTAATCAAACTAGAAAACGACTCAGTCATTTCCTACTTCCACAATGACCGTTAAGATAATCACTTACTTCTACCATTTATATTTCCGTCACACATTTTTACTATGGATCAACTCTTGACAAAAAAAAAAGAAAAACAACCAGAATAAATCATTCCACAAAACTGAAAACGTACAGTGATATCGTCTTATGATTGATATGTACAAACTATCATTGTACCTAACGGACAGCATAACAAGTTCCTTACAAATCCTACCCAACTAATATAACTAGAATAAGTACCTACGACTCAGTCAATTACAAAAATCCTTCCACAATGACAGTTAAAATAATTATTTACTTGGACCATTTATGAAAAAAAAAAATCATAACCAAAATAAATCATTCCACAAAACTGGAAACGTACAGTGATATCGTCTTATAATCGACATGTACAAACTATTTGTGCCAGCCCTAACGGACAGTACAACCAGTTCCTTGCAGATCCCACCCAGGTCATAAAGAATGCAAAAAGTGGTCGGCGTCTAGTGGAATTATCTCGAATGAAGACATTATCCGGCGCACGCGCAACTGCGCTTAGGGATCCGTGGGCACTTAGATATTTATGAAACCTTGGAAATTATCGACCGAATGAGCGAAGGGTCTCCATTTTAGCTTGGTTCAAATTTCTTCCGTATGTTTGGATATAATTTTTGGATGTTCAGATGCTTTCCAGCGCATTATTTATTTATTAATTAATTATTTTCGGCTACTCGCGCCTAGACGTCGCATTTCTCAACCGAGTCTCATGATTTTTTTAAAGAAGTTTCGATAAATATATAGTTTTATTGTCGGTTCAAATTTTAGTTCTTTTTTTCATCGTGTTTTATTTAGATTAATTAAAATACAATTCGATAGTTCTGAATATTCTTAAGTAGGTAGGTTAATCTACCTAGGTACGACTCAGTCAATTACAAAAATCCTTTGACAATGACAGGACAATCATTTATTTTACTACTACGACCATTTAATATTTTATTTTTATGTTTCCGTCACCCATGTTTAGTATGGATTCGCTATTGAAAGAGAAAATAAAAACAACTAGATTAAATCATTCCACAAAACTAAAAACACCAAAAACTTTGCTGGAAGGTTTAAATGGCTGAAATAAAAT
The DNA here is from genome assembly GCA_932273695.1 of Apotomis betuletana. Lineage (NCBI taxonomy): Eukaryota > Metazoa > Arthropoda > Insecta > Lepidoptera > Tortricidae > Apotomis > Apotomis betuletana. Next base: position 12,876,938 of record OW026316.1, read on the forward strand.
CGGCTCAAGGCTGATTCTAATTAAAGGAAAGACAGAATAAATAAATAAAAAATCTGAAATAATCACTTATGACACTGACATACTTACCTATTATTATAACAATACGGGACATAATCGCGTTTAAAAAGCGTTTATTTAATTACCTCGACGTTCCGAACGTAACGTTACGTTCATGATCTCGAAGGCACTAAAGACGTAATTAAATAAAGACTTTTTGAACGTCAGTCCCGTTTTGTTGTAATAATGTGTGAAAATTGTGTAAGTCCATTATACTAATAAACTTACTCGGTCTCGAATTGCTCGTGAATAAAAAATCAAACAAACGGAACCCGCTCAGAATGCACCACTCACTTGTGCATAATTCGCCCGCTCCGAGGGCAAAGTTGAATGACGGTCATGATCGCATTGTGGGCGAAATGGAGCGCAGCACCGCTGATCCCACAACGGGAAAAACTATAGGACCACAAACAAAAATACGTAAAAAACATTTTTTTTTTATGTTTTGTAACCAAAATGTATTTTTATTGTTATCAGAAACTGTTTTTCTCGTTAAAGTCGTTTTTTTTTTGTATATGGAAAAAAACCCTGACCAGGTTTCAACTGATCTTACTATTAAAAACCACGGATTAATGACGCCAACAGACAAAAATCCATACTAATATTATAAATGCGAAAGTGTGTCTGTCTGTCTGTCTGTTACCTCTTCACGCTTAAACCGCTGAACCGATTTAGATGAAATCTATATATATAAAACTCAAAGGTGACTGACTGACTGACTGACATAGTGATCTATCAACGCACAGCCCAAACCACTGGACGGATCGGGCTGAAATTTGGCATGCAGGTAGATGTTATGACGTAGGCATCCGCTAAGAAAGGATTTTTCAAAATTCACCCCCTAAAGGGGTGAAATGGGGGTCCAAAGTTTGTAGTTAGACTATTTTATTCGAAACTTCACAGGAGTATTCCTAACGATACATGAGTAAACACGTGTTTCAGGTTTTTTGAAAATTCAACCCCTAAAAGGGAGAAATGTGGTGACAAAGTCTGAAAATCAGCATGGGTATTGTTTTTGTGGTTTATCGGATCGCTGATTACGAAAACCGCAACGATTTTAAAATCCAACGTGGCGGACGTGAGTTACCATCTCCCCTGTTGGGGTGAAATGGGGTTGAAATGTCTAAATACTAAACCGCTGGTTCAGAAGAGTTCAAATTTGGCACGTAGATTCCTTATAAGCTGTAGGGGTGCACTAAGAAATAATTTTTCAAAACTCACCTCCTAAAGGGGTGAAATGGGGGTCCAAAGTTTGTATGGGGAAACAAGATTAGTTAGACTAGACTATTTTATTCGAAACTTCACAGGAGTATTTCTAACAATAAATAAGTAAACACGTGTCTCAGGTTTTTTGAAAATTCAACCCCTAACAGGGAAAAATGTGGTTTATGGTTGATCGGGTCGCTGATTACGAAAACCGCAACGTTTTTTAAATCCAACGTGGTGGACGTGAATTAACATCTTCCCTGTTGGGGTGAAATAGGGGTTGAAATGTCTAAATACTAAACCGCTGGTTCTAGAGAGTCCATATTTGGAACTTACGTGTCCTTATAAAGTCTAGGGGTGCAATAAAAGAAGCATTTTGTCAAAAGTCATCCCCCCCCCAAAGGGGTGAAATGGGGGTCGTAAGTTTGTATGGGGAAAAAAGATTAGTTAGACTATTTTATTGAAAATTCCAAGGAGTATTTCTAACGATAAATGAGTAAGCACTTGTTTCATGTTTTTTGAGAATTCAACCCCTAAAGGAGTCGAAAATATGGTGACAAAGTCTGAAAATCAACAAGGGTAATGTTTCTAAGGTTTATCAGGTCGCTGATTACGAAAACAACAACGATTTAAAAAAACAAACGTGGTGGACGTGAAATACCGTCTCGACTGTTGGGGTGCGATGGGGTTGAAATGACTAAATATGAGTAGGTATGGGTGTAATTTTTATGGTTTGTTGGGACGTTAATTACGAAAATGCCACCGATTTTGAAATTTTATTTATGGTCATGAAAATTCTTGAAAGCATTTGCGCCAAATTGCAATTTAATCGGTCCAGTAGTTTTGCAGCAAATTGGTTGTAACTGACGGACTGACAGACAGCTACACGTGATCCTCTAAGGGGGTTCTGTTTTTGCTTTTGAGGTATGGGTAGAGACCCGCGTTATCCAAATAGATTAAAAAAATAGTATTTGGTGACATCTCGATCGTCGTCAATCGGTACCTATAGGCGGGCGGCGCCTTTGGGACGGGAGGAGTAATGATCGGGAAACTTCCTGCATCCGTAATAAATACATTCAAGCTTTTCAATAATTATGTTAAGTCATTTCAGAATTCTGAATTACGTTTATCTGGCTCAGAATAATACATTTTTCATTCATCAACGAAGAGAACCTCAATATCATACAATAGAACATGACGTAACTTAGAACATGGCTTAGAATCATTAAACCAATCTCGAATATCCCAAGTCGATAAGCGGAGGCTCGGGACATTATAAAAGCTTTATACAAATAAAATGCACACATATCCCGGTGTCTTAGCTTCACTTCGAGTTATGAATTTTGAAGTGAACTTTATTTGGTACAGTAAAAGCTGAGATCGCTTGATTTTAGTGCTTGAGTTTTCGGTTTGATTCGATAAAGTGGTTATGATAAAATAAAAAGTATTTCCCAGTCATATTAGAAAAGCGAAAGTCTGTGTATGTTTTGTTACTTCTTCACGCTAAAACGGCTGGACGGATATGCATGAGGGAAATGCAGATTGCAGATTATACCCTATCTTAACAAATAGCCTACTTTTAATCCTGAAAAAAAGAGCATCGTTACCGTAGGATGATGTATATTATATAGGCACGCGAGCGAAGCCGCGGGTTACTGCTAGTTTGGTATATACATAGTTTCAGTCCCGGGGAAGGACATAGGATACTTTTCATCCCGAATACATTTAGTGTTCCCGTGGGATGAGCGGGTAACACGGCGGGGCACAGCTAGTACGTAATAAAAGTTTAACAATTTTTTTTACGTTTTTTACTCTGACCAGCTGATATCATGCCATGCCGGGGCTATACGCTCTGATCAATAATTATGCTACAGAGAGTCTGATATTTTATCACTGCTTGATGTTGCTTTTAGATCTTTGTACAGGAATTTAACAGGCTTATTATGCCGTTAATTGTGTTGATTTGTATCTGGTTTTCTCATTTCTTTCTCTTTTAAAATAAAAAAATGCTTCATTTTAGTATGTTTAAGAATTAAAGGCAGCCTCCAGGGTTCGTCAATGTTTTTCACTCTGTATTGGATAAGAAACATTTCTTTGTTTCTCTAGTGAAAACTCTGTACGTACCGCCTAATATAACTTTTTGGGTTCAAAGTTAATTCTAAGTAATAAATTAATGACTGGATTTACGATTATGTATGTTAATTTTTGTCAATTCTAAATTCTAAAGAAAAAATCTTGGATAGAATACTGCTGTCAGCACTGCCACTTCATTTTAGAGTATTTTCTGAAGTATCAAACAAGATCGCATTTCTAAACATTGTTTAGAATTAAATACTTAAACTCGTGATGCAATACAAAACCCTCACCATTCTTCAAACAATTTACTCTTAAAAGTGTCCTTTAAATGCAACCATTTCAAAACGAAAGCATCGCGTGAACCCTTCACAGCGTCGGGTTACGATTATTAAACATTTTAAAACTCCAGTGTTACAATCCTGAGAAAGATGCCGGACACAGATTGTGAAGACCCTAACATTAATCACAAGAAATTGCAGATTGTAACATTTTACTACGAAACTTTTTTTAGCTGTGGCTGCGGATTATACAGGGTTGTGTATAAGATTCTCTGTGGGGTGTAAATTGAATGTAACTGGGAACCCACACATGTGGGGGTAATAAAGAAGCCAGAATTATATGAGTGTCATTAACTTGATATTACGCTCCAGATTTCATAATGAAATTATGTTATTCGGCTGGAAAGCGTGAAAATGTGTCTGGATCGTGAAAAGCTAAATGTGAAAATGTTTACATAGAACTCTGTCAGATGGCAATTTTAGATTTTTGTTTATTTTGTCTTGTTTCAGGTTTGTTGTGACATATTTTTAACCCCCGACGAAAAAAAGAGGGGTGTTATAAGTTTAACATGTGTATCTGTGTTTAACCCCCGACGAAAAAAAGAGGGGTGTTATAAGTTTCACATGTGTATCTGTGTATCTGTGTATCTGTGTATCTGTGTGTCTGTCTGTGGCATCGTAGCGCCCAAGCGGATGGACCAATTTAAGTGCGGTTTTTTTTAATCGAAAGACTTTTCCGTCGAGATGGTTCTTAGCTATGTTTGGTGGAAGTAGGACCAGTAGTTTCCAAGATATTCAGCTTTAATTGGAACAAGTGACAAGATCTCAGCCAATATTGAAGCCAAGGATTCCAAATTTTGGTTAAATGTTAAGTATTATTAGCATTTTCTATATCACTCACTAAATGAGGATCTCATGATGACCAGGTAGTTGTTAATGGATCTCAGCCAATATTGAAGCCAAGGATTTCAAATTTTGGTTAAATGTTAAGTATTATTAGCATTTTCTATATCACTCACTAAATGAAGGACTCATGATGACCAGGTAGTTGTTAATGGATCTCAGCCAATATTGAAGCCAAGGATTCCAAATTGTGGTTAAATGTTAAGTATTATTAGCATTTTCTATATCACTTACTAAATGAAGGTCTCATGATGATCAGCTAGTTGTTAATGGATCTCAGCCAATATTGAAGCTAAGGATTCCAAATGTTGGTTAAATGTTAAGTATTACTAGCATTTTCTATATCACTTACTAAATGAAGGTCTCATGATGATCAGCTCGTTGTTAATGGATCTCAGCCAATATTGAAGCCAAGGATTCCAAATTGTGGTTAAATGTTAAGTAATTTGCATTTTCTATATCACTTACTAAATGAAGGTCGCATGATGACCAGGTAGTTGTTAATGGATCTCAGCCAATATTGAAGCCAATAATTCCAAACGCTGGATAAATGTTAAGTTTTATTAGAATTTTCCTTATCACTCACCAAGGTAAGATCTCATGATAATCATCTAGCAGGGCTGGACTAAGAGGCCCAGGGCCTTTAGGCACTTGACATTTGGGGCCCCCTCCCCTATAAGGAGAACATTATTATGATACAAGTCCTGCGTCTGGGACTGGGCCTTGTGGGCCTACGGGTAAATACGGCCCTGCCATCTAGTTGTGAAAGGATCTAAGCCAAGAATTTAAAATGTTGGTTAAATGTTAAGTTTTATTAGCGTAATCAACAATTTAATAAAATTTTGACAGTACAATAATTTGGTACCATGCTGCTGAAGATGGCCGTAGGAACTCCTTAACAGCACAGAATAAAGCCATGGTGTTTGGGCTCGTCTGATTGTTCTTGATGAGCAATTAACGTTTGTGTAAGAAAGTACAGTCGATATTAAACCGAGTCACAGAAAAACTTTTTTAATTTCTGTCACAATACTGGGTCACTGTTTCTAAGTTTTGCAATTCTGCTAAAGCTGAATTGACATTAGGACTATTGAACAGGTTCCTTTGATTGAGATCACAAATAGCAACACCTTGCAAGATTTTAACGCGACTAAAGGACACGTAAGCTTTAGCAAAAGTACTCGCCTAAGTGAATAACAGCTTTTTAGGATTCTGTAGTCAACAAGGAACCGTCTGTCCGTCTGTCTACGGCTTAGCTCAGAGACATAGTGGTAGAATATTTTTTTTTGTGTAGGTACTTGCCCTACACGTAAAAAAGTGGGGATGTAATTTTTTTTAACGGTTTATCCCATGGTGTGGGTTATCGATGATTAGGTCTTTCAAAACTAAGCCTAGCATCAACTGCAATTTTTATGGAGCTAAGTAAGCCACCCGTACTATTTAGATCCTGTAGAATGGAAACCTATTTCAACTCATCCAGTGCATTTAAGGTATATATTTTGATTGTCTTGGCTAATAAAGTAATAACTTAGCCATTTTGTCATTATTAAGCATTAAATAATTTGACTTTAACGACGTTTTCCCAGAATGTTGCTTAAGGCTATTTATATTTAAATCAAAATATATATCCTAATTTCAATCTTAGAGAAGACGGCTTTCGTTACCACTGGCTTGGGATCCTGTTGTCGTACACATAGTCAAGGATCAAGATCGAGGAAAGACTGGAAACTATGGACTATGGACCTTAAACGGTGTAAAACCAAAAAAGTGTTAGATGTAGAAAATTCCGGGAAAAAACTTCTGTTCGTTTAAAAAATATGAAATAAAAATAAAATTTAAAATTTAAAAAACCCCCGACATGACAACCTGTAAAAAGAAAGAAATAAAATCTACGTAATGTGCCTTTACAATGAACAGTAGAAAAAGAATCCAAGCTTCGTTGCGTCGGGGGACCGCTAAGTAAATGAAATGCAATGTACTTAAAATCGTACAGTGGGAAGCCCCAAATAAATGCATTACTTATAATTTAGCGTTGAAAAATATTTTTCATTTCACTTAGGTTAGGTACTTAGCGGTCCCCCGAACGCAACGAAGCTTGGATTCTTTTTCTACTGTTCATTGTAAAGGCACATTACGTAGATTTTATTTCTTTCTTTTTACAGGTTGTCATGTCGGGGGTTTTTTTAAATTTTAAATTTTATTTTTATTTTTTTATTATAGCTGCGCTGCGCAGGGTTGTCAATGTCAGCTTGAATAGCAACAATCGATATACTACCGTGATACGGTCGTTACATTGTTCAAATAGCTATATAGCCATTATATAGCCTATAGGTACATATACTCATTTACGGGAATGTCGTACGGGACGTCTGTAACGGGAATCCGTTTTACAGGAGTAATTCGAATGGACATACTTTCTGCCGCGCACTTGAAGCTGTGAGCACTTTCTGTTACTTCAAAAAATAACCGACAATAAGTGACAAAGTTACCTCTGGGTTGTATGGGCAACAGTCCCATGATGAAGAGCTTGATATGAGTTCGAAACATGTCGGGCCGTTCCTGACAATTTCACGTGAGTGCAAACCGATTAATAGTTTGTTAAATATGTCTCAGGAAAGTTTTGATACGATTAAAAATAACCTGCATGCATATTTTACTACACTTTAAGTAAAGTAAATTCCTTTCCTTTACCTACTAAATCTGGCAATGCAAATGCAGTGAAAAATCCACTGCTCGCCAGTCGCATACAATATGGACGAAGATTAACTGACCGAGAATAGCGATCACTCACAACGCTATATTATTATATGTAGGGATTCATTCAATCGCAATAGCATCGTATCACTAGTTGAATACGTCTTCATTTTGATCGGTTTAAAGGTTGGATATACAATGTTAATGCTAGCTGATATTTCTCTTTCGATGTCGAATTCCGAAGGATAATTTACACGATATCGTATTAGTCTCTGTGTTTTTAATATTTATGAAGAACTCTGACCTAGATCAGGTTGGATTACGATCAGTATACACTGAACAAAAAAATTTAACAACTAGTTTAACTAGGTACTTGAGAAAAAGCCAATTTGTGCTAAGTAGTAAGCAAAATTATGCAAATTTTCCAAAAAAAAAATTGATTACTAGTAGCCCTCAGTTTGTCAGTCCTCCAATTTTTGTAACTAGCAGCTAACATTTGGGCTACTGTTAATACTGATATCTTTTTTTCAGTGTAGGCTTTCCGTAGGTTCCGTATACGTTACTACAAAGAAATTATTTTCTCTTCTTTTTTGTCGTTACACTCTTGGCAGTGGTCATGGCCGTCATTCCGTACATATGTGGCAATCCTAACCACACGAAAGAAATACATTGCAGATAACATAATTTTTTCCTTTTCTTTTCTTTCTTTTTTAGGGTTCCGTACCCAAAGGGTAAAAACGGGACCCTATTACTGAGACTTCGCCGTCCGTCCGTCCGTCCGTCCATCCGTCCGTCCGTCCGTCCGTCCGTCCGTCTGTCACCAGGCTGTATCTCAACAACGGTGATAGCTAGACAGTTGAAATTTTCACAGATGATGTATTTCTATTGCCGCTATAACAACAAATACTAAAAATAAAATAAAATAAATATTTAAGGGGGGCTCCCATACAACAAACTTGTTATAGATTATATATATGTATAGGCACGGAACCCTTCATGCGCGAGTCGGGCTCGCACTTGCCCAATTTTTTACATTTCAACCCCCATTTTTAACATATTCGAAAAACTTGATTCGACGAAAAATATCTGTAGGTATAATTATTAAACCTGCTCACAAAATTTCACGAAAATCGGTTAAGGAATGCAGCAGAAATGGAAATCCGGACACACAAAATCATTTACCTATGGCAAATCTGAAACAGACACGTTTTGCTCGCTCGGTCAAATACGGTTCTGTATTACTAAAAATCAGAAATGTAATGCTTGATATACTTTTATTGAAATCACATCGAAAAACACGGCTTTTACTTTACAAGTTTCTGCATTACATGCTCGGTAAACTTCGTGACATGGTATTCTGGAATTAAATAAAAAACACTGGAAACTGGGTCATTTGTTTTATTTAACCAACCGCAACAAAACGAGCAGTCGTGTAATTGTTTTCCATTTTACAGTAATTGACTTGCGGGCGCCTGGCGAAATGTTTTCGAATTTAATCGAACGAAATTGTATGCTAGGAGGTGGTGGTAAAATATCAGCTCAATTACGCCTTCAGCTAAAAAATAGATCTCTCTTCCGGCATATAATTTCTCTTAACAATAAAAATTGCATTTTTTTCAAAACCAATGAGTTGACTGGCACTATCTAGGTAAGCATGGTTCATCGCCGGCTTTATCGTCATTTACCAACAAGTGAAATTCAGGACAAGTAAGCAAGGTAAGCACCTGTTGAATACAAAAAAGTACTGTAGTGTCGTCCCTTTCTAATCAATCTATGAAAACGGGGACGACACTACAGTATTGCCACTTTTTAATTTCTACTCATTTTGGTCGGACTGTAGCTCTTCGCTGTTACAGTCTCCAACCGTCACATGCTGGATCCGATTTGCGAGTTAACTTTTAAACCATTCCAGTGCCGAGCCTCGAACCCCTTTGAGTTCAGTTTTTTTTTAATGAGAATATTAAGACATAAGTATATATATTTTAATGAAAATATTAAGACATAGGTTGTTTGTGTAAATTGCAATGCAATTCATCGTAGGAAGTGACGACACATTGACTAACGAGTGCACGCCTTTAGGAGTGATTACGAACGCACACTGTTTGTTTTTTGATCAGAGGTGGAGCCTAGTGGGTATTAGCCTACACATACCCACGTGTATTAAACGAGGGCAACGTTCCAAAGTGAGCTTTTTTTTTCAATTACATAAAAAAAAAGTAATCACCAGCTCCCGTACCACAGCGAAATTTCACACGACGAAAGCCTACCGAAAATTCCACATCCGACTACTACGTTATTTGTACCTATGTCAATGTGATTAATGGAATTGGCGCCTTTTTACTTTGACAGTTGGATTATTTAAAAAAGTTTTTGTCCAGATTACATTTGGTAGATTGGACCGAGAGTAAAAATTCACTGACGTGTATTAAGTACACTGATTTTATTTCTCATGTACATTTACGTACTCGTATATTACATAGGTAGTTATGCGCATATAAGATAACTTCGTGTCATGTATCGACCGGGGAATTCTGAAATTATTTAGTTTTCTTTTTCGGACCCGAACAAAACTTGCATCGTCTAATTATTTTCTTCTGAAGGAAAAATATTTCTATGCAATTTAGAGTTTACTAATAAATACTGCATAGGTTTATATTAAAAATTGGGCAAGTGCGAGCCCGACTCGCGCATGAAGGGTTCCGTACCTATACATATATATAATCTGTAACAAGTTTGTTGTATGGGAGCCCCCCTTAAATACTTATTTGATTTTATTTTTAGTATTTGTTGTTATAGCGGCAATAGAAATACATCATCTGTGAAAATTTCAACTGTCTAGCTATCACCGTTGTTGCGATACAGCCTGGTGACAGACGGACGGACGGACGGACGGACGGACGGACGGACGGACGGACGGACGGACGGACAGCGAAGTCTCAGTAATAGGGTCCCGTTTTTACCCTTTGGGTACGGAACCCTAAAAAGCATTCTACTTTTAATTATGTAATTTAACAAACTTGCTTATAAACGTCGAATGGCACATGGCAATGAAGTCCGTAGCTAGGCGTGCGCACTGCGGATACATCTGTTAGTCGCGTTGCCCCCCATGACCATATGCGTCGCATTGTACATAAACAACCAATGAAATACAGTTCCGAAGCTACTTATGTGGAAATCACTTAACACTATGATATTAAATACTAAGTTTCTTGCAAATGCTATTGGAAAATAAATAATTTCGACTTGTGACTATTGCCTAAGTAAATTATTATCAAGAATGAACATTCAGTAGTGTCTTTATTCTGTGGCCGTACCATCCTTTTCTTAAATGTATCTTACTACTACAACCACTATTCTACAATTCCTACTAACTCGCTTATCTACACCCTATATTTAAATCCGACCTGACCACAGCGATAATTCTTCCCACTAGACTCCCGTTAAGGCAATTCTGAATACATTCAGCAACAATACAATTCAGTATATTATGGTCTACATCTGTTACTGCTAACAAGGCGGCAACTTGTAACCCAGTGCTACCTATAATGTATCGTACGTACTATAATGTACCGCTGATTCCATTAAATAATTTGAAACATTAAACAAATAAATGTTCTCTCTCTCTCCCTCTCTTTATGACCGTATAGCCTATGTGTTTCAAAATTCGCTTATTGTTTCATTTCAATCAAGCGGTTACAATCAAGTTACGATATTGCAAATGTCTATGTCAGCGAGACGTCATTGCTTTTATCTTTATCTGTCAGCCACAGACGTCCGCTGCTGAACATAGGCCTCCCCCATGACTCACCAGAAAGTGCGAACCCGTACAGACCGCATCCATTGATACCCCGCTCCCCTCGCGAGGTCATCCGTTAACACGTTCACTGCGAAACAGGTCATTTTGACCCTGTTCTGAACTTTCATCTGGTGCGGCGACCGAAATACGCGACTTTGCACTGGTGCGAAGGCCATAAAGTTGTGATATTTAAAAATTTTTATATAGTCAAGTATACATTTAGATTCGTCATTTTACAATCTACCGGACAACATATAAACTAATTAACAGGTCATATATGACCTGTTCGCACTAGATTAAAACTTTTGTTATTCAGTGCGGAACAGGGCATATATGACCTGTTGTGTAGGGCCTTGTACAGCACTGCACTTAAGTGCAGAGTGCATTAGTGTTGTTACCCTGCTATTAGTACGTACGTTTGTTTTTGTTTATACGTAAACATGAATGCGTCTAAAATGCGGTCTCGTAGAATGTTGGACAACATTTTTAAGTAGCTGGAACAAAGACAAAGTTCGCATATTGGAACATGATTCGGTTAGAACCTCCACGTCCCCGAGTGGCAGTCAACCATCGTCGGCGGTTCATGGAAGTACAGAGAACGAATTGAAATACCCTCAAACGCATCACAAAAATGACGTATTTACATGAGCCCATCATCTGGTTGCACATGTAACAAATGTAAAAAAAAAATTATACATTGTTTCGATATATTTATTTGGTTTATCTTTCCCATCACTACTAAATCATCGACATCTTTATCTGTGCCAGTCCTGGCTGTGCGTTACAAGTCAATTTTGACCTGTTAATTAATTCATCTATAAAATCTCAACGAACAGTCATCAACTTCGGCGAAAGCAGTATAAAGTAGACTCATTATTAGACTAAACATTGTTATAATTAAATTTCATATATATGTATTTAGTAAAGACATTTTAGGTAAAATATAGAACCCTTCTTACAGGCTGTAATTGACTTGTACCGCACAGCCAGAAAGTTCAATACAGGACTCTCATGGGTTGTAACGCACTGAGAGCGAGTTCACAAAATGAAGCTTCGCAGTGAACGTGTTAACCTAGTCGGGACCCACGCTGCGTTTTCTTATACGTGGTCGCTACTCCAAAACTTTGCTGCACCAACAGCCGTCCATTTTCCGGGCTACATGGCCTGCCCATTGCCACTTCAATCGTGCAATCCTGTGTTACCTTGGTTCTTCTGCGGATATCCTGATTTCTGATTCTATCGCACAAAGAAACTTCGAGCAAAGCCCCCTTTCCATTGCACGTTGCGTGACTCTTAGCCGCCTCATGAGTCCCATTGTGAACGACCATGTCTCAGTTCCGTAAGTCATCACTGGCAACACGCACTTTTTGAACCTCATTGCTTTTACTCATACATTGAGTAAATTCGTCAAGTGACGTCACATCCCCGCGCTGCACTAAATATTTGGGAAAATAAGGAGTATACGGATACTCCTGAATCATCCTGAATAAGTAAACAAACTGGCTGTCTGTAGAGTCGGTTTACGGATGATAATTTAACGTGATAACGTATGCCGACCGATGGAGTGGAAGAGAGATAGATGCGTCACAAGCCGAACGCTTAGATCGTGCCTCACTATCGCTTGTTCCACGCTCTCGCTTGCACGCTCGGCTCAGGCGGAACGTGACAATGTGCGTGCGTGCAGCCAGCATTCATGGATTTATAAGACGTTATCACGTCAAAAACTCTTAAACGTAATTATATACGTATAGTTTTTAAATACAGCATAATGTAAGTACCTAAAATCAAAATCCTAAAGTCAAAATTTGGTGATGTTCTTCATTATAATTACCTGAGTAATACCTACCTTGATATTAGTTGTAAATCTTGGCAGGTTCTTACTAAACTCAAAGTAATTTTGCTTTTAACATAAAGCTTCAAGCTAGGTACGCAAAGGAAAGTCTATCTTTGATAACAATTTATGCCCAAAAATAGCTTTGACTTTAAAAGCCGTCAATTGTTTAATACTAGTATTAAGTCAACGGAAATTGTCTAAAACAACTTGACATTTGGCGGAGCGAAGTTTATTTCTCTTTTACGTTCATTGTCTTCACAACTGGAGGTTTTACTAATTAATTATGGAAAATTCAGGCATTTGAGCTTTGTGTGAGTGTACGTACTTGTACTCGTTATAAAGGTTAGGTACTTGCTTTTTTAGCCTATAGGGCTATCCCACTGCTGGGCAAAGGCCTTTCCCTTAGACTTCCACGCCTCTCGATCTAGAGGCACCCACTTGGTCACTTAATTTAAAAAAGTAAAAATGTATCATCGCAAAAAGTAACAAAAATGTGTTTTCGATTTTCTTTATGAAAAAATATAATTTATAATCTTATTAGTATTACTCGCCAACCTGTGACGTTAAATAGCATGATTTGCACATGATGTTCACGCAATATATTTCGGTACGCGGTCTCCCAAGATGAGCATCATTACGATGGACCAACGATAATATAATCTGGATTCCAGGTAAACGTTGGCAGTGGCGCACGAATATTGAATGTGGCCACCTCGTTCAGTGCTAAAAACATTGCTAAACCATTGACACAGAGAAAAAAAGACGTGAATGTATCCATATTTAAAATAATAATCAGACATTACATGTATCACAAATTTAACAGAGCTAATCTTTGGACAAGAAGAATTTCTAAGTGTGCCGCATTTATGATACTCGTATCATTAACAGAGACCATTATAAAGCTTGTATAATAAAAGGTTTTTTATAAACGTAAATGTTCGTCAAAGACATAGTGAAGTAGAGAAGGAAGAAGTAGTAGAGAAGTACGAAAATCTGACCCCACCACCATGTGTCTGCGTCCTTTCTTCACGCTTAAGCGGATAGGCCAATTACACCTATTTTTGGTTAACATTTAGCTAGGCATCCTTTTTTTACCCGACTGGAAGCAAAACAGAGGCTTATGAATTTACTTCCACACGTACAAAGTTCACTAGCACTATCTCGTATTACCTAATATGGGTATAATTAGGTAATACGAGAAGGTGCGAGTAAACATATTTTTGTCGTTATTTTCGTCACAATACAATATAGGTAATTATAGTAAAAGAGTTCATTATCTGTACGCACCCGATCGAGAGCCTACGATTTACGAGCACGCTTTGCTAGAGTAGGTATCCCCGAAACATGACAGCCGCGATTCAACAACGAAAATGCTCCATAAAGCGGCTGCCAACTCAAAAGTTCACAATGAAAGCACTTGATAGCTTCAGTGGGCCTTTTTCGCTAAGTTTTGAGAGTTTGAAATGTCTGAATCTGGTTGGAAACGTGAAAATGTTTTATTAATAACTAGCTGTGCCCCGCCGGTGTTACCCGCTCATCCCATGGGAACACTAAATATTTTCGGGATGAAAAGTATCCTATATCCTTTCCCGGGTCTCAAACTATCTCCATACCAAATTTCATCTAAGTCGGTTCAGCGGTTTAAGCGTGAAGAGGTAACAGACAGACAGACAGACAGACACACTTTCGCATTTATAATATTAGTATGGATGGAGTACGAGCGAGACACTGGTAAGTGGTAAGGCTAAGATTAACTAGAAGAGATCCCTTATAGGAATAAGTTTGCCTTTTTACTAGTGTTATATGTCATCATTATCATCATCATCATAGCAGCCGATAGACGACCCCTGCTGGACAAAGCGGTCTTACGCCGCCCTCATCCAATTTCTGTCAGCGGTCACCTAATATGTCACCACCTTGACCTCCCACGTTGCGTCTTGCGGTACGCGGTCACCACTCAAGTACCTTTTTCCCCCAACGGCCATCGGTTCTACGAGCAATGTGTCCCGCACACTGCCACTTAAATTTGGGGACTATCTCAGCTATATCTTAATACATTCAAGTCCTGGGCAGTGTTGCATTTTCTCGAGCGGTGCCAAATTGACTAAATCACCAAAATATTAATTACATAATACGTCATTCTCAAAAACATCGAAGATCGCCAAAACTTGCTATAGGTATTAGTATTCCCATTTTCAATTCATTTATTAATACCCTTGAAATCTGACCATCACCCAACTCACAGCCCTATTTCAACCCCATAAAGCTTGAATCATAACTAACCCTAACAAAATCTCACTAATATCATTACGTTTATGAGAGAACAATGTCTCCCATTATTTTATAGAGGTGCGAACGTTTCCTCCGAATTTGACGACAATAAATCAGTTTAGCCTTCCGTATTATTAAACGTACCCCTTAACGTGTGGGGGAGAGTGGAGCTGCGAATCATGGAGGAGGCATTATATTTAGAAAGGATTACGTAGGTATCTTGCATAGTATCCGTGCTGTTGATGATGAGTATGAATAAAATAAAATAAATAAAACGCATTTATTAATTCTTTACATTACTAAATTTTTACATCTAAAAAGGTAATAGTACTTTAATGCAGTCGCCGGGAAAGTAGGGCTTGCCGGGTGAGTAGGCATGGACCTGGCAAGCCCTTTTCACGGCTAAGGCATGTATAGTGCTTTTCTCAAACATGCAATGAAATAAAAAAATACACAGTTCAAAGAAATTAAATTCAGCTATTTAGCCTGTTCGTGATCACAAACACCATTTTTAAAAAAAAAACTTCTCAGTCTAGGCCTTCAATTTTGTATGAAATTCATTTAAAGTTCCCTCGAGTTGTTCTGCCCGAAATGCGATACTTTGAAGCTCGTTAAAATGCAGGTTATGATGTTATTTCTTTTCATGTTAGAATAAAATACCCCCTCTTCGGGTGAAGGCCTCCTCCAGATCTAGCCAATATTTCCTGTCTTCAGCTTTCTCTCGCCAGTTTTTGCCAGCTGTGGCTACAATTTTATCTATTCACCTTTCTTTAGGCCTCCCTCTACTCATAGATCCTCTCGGGCCCTGCCATAAAGTGGTATGTTTCGCCTATTTTCGGTTATCTAGACGTGCTGTATGGCCGCACCATTTCCATTTGAGCATTTGTGAGTATGAGAGAGCGTCTATTATACCCGTTTTTTGTCTCATATCCATGTTTATTCTCTTGTGTATCTATTTTAAATTTAAAACACTTCTTACCAAACCCCTGTTTCTTTCCATAGATGATGAGCAAAATACCTCCAAGCGGTTACAAGCTCAATCTGGCGTCAGTTTAGTTTATCAGTCTGGTCATAATGATCGTTTTATCCTCTTGGACTGACGGTCCGGACTGGTGAAAATGAACGATGAAACGAAACTGACGCCAGACCGTCTAGCACAACTATGCTTCGCGACTCTTATCGCGCGACATAGCTTCACCCGTCACTCTCTCACAGTACTGTACAGAAAAAGATAAGTAATATCTAATCTCATGCGACAAAGAGTTGCGTGTTACAGTTGTGCTAGAGTTGCTGAATGAGCGTGAAACCGATATCTAATTGATGTCATATCCATCAGCATCGTAATTCGTAGAAACTTTTGCCAGTCACGATCGTCCCCTTGAAGCAAAATCATCTTACAATGAAGGGGAAAATTCTCGGAATTACACCCTCACGACACCCCATTACTTATTGTACCATTCGCAAAGGGTGAGATTTTTGCCATTTGTAAGGAGAAAAGATTTGTACCCAGTCATAGTGTTTTCTTAAGTATTATCGATGGACACGAAAATAATCTAATTAATCTACTTTGGACAGCGACTGAGCCTCGCCATCCAAAGAGGCAACGCTGCCAGCCTTCTGGGAACAATATCTAGTGAAGGTTGTATAACCTTTATTTTCTAATTATATATATATTTTAGTTATATAAGTAACAATAGTAAAATATACATTATTATCATTAGAAACGTCGAATTTATATCCAGTTTAGTTACATCAAGCCGTAACACATGCCAAACATCATAGTGACTACTTCGAATCGAGCATATCGCTAAAGTAGACATATAGAAGGATATACTCATACATAGTATATCCTTCATACTTACATACATACAAAAATATTGTTAATTAATTATTATTATCATTAATTAATTATTTGTTAAAATAAATGTCGAATCTGAAACCATAAATATGCCAAACTTTTTAGATATTAATTAGAACAGCCGATCGCTGAATATCGCATGATAATAATAATAATTGACTGAGGTGACTGCCATGCGGGATATTGATTTTAGTAATTTTATATCAATTTTATAGATTGGCTGTATTTGATAATTAAGGTTCTGTTATGCTTATATATTTTTAAATATAACATAAATCAATGTATTGGAAATCAATCACAAAGAAAATTGGTAACAAAATAGGAAAAATGTATTGAACTTTAATTGAAGTCTTCATTATGTACAAAATCTGAAAAATACTCAGCTAGCAAGTGGTCACTTTGTATAGAGCGTATCACTAAAGTAGACAAGGCGCGAAATATCGGACATATGTCATTAAAGCATCGAATTAGGACTACGTTAAATCTTTAGTACATAGGTATATGCCACTCCCCAAACTTAAACTCAGACTAATTTCGAACTATTCCTGTAAGCCCAGGTGCCTCCAGCATAAAACGATGTCAATCACTTGTCGCGTACGGCGATATAATATTTCAAAGGGTTTGCCCTCACGTGAGGGTAACTAAGTTATCGGAGCCCTCATCAGGGCTAATGAAAACATACATGCTCGGAATACCTTATGAGGGTTTCAGTTATAGATGGGGATAAGATTAAGATAAGGTCAGAATGGGCATATCATATGAAACACTGCATATTCAACGATTTTTTTTTCTAATTTTCGCCATTTACAGACTTTGAAAAAATTTACAGAAAGAAATACCTAAGTGCCACGATGTCGATTGAGGAACCCTGAAAAATAAGTGGTTAATTAGAACGAGGGCACTGGAGAATATCGAAGAACATTCCTGTATTTTTTTCTGCTATTGTTTCTAATTTTACATATTCAATGAAATTCCTTCTTCTTCATACCTTATTTCGCATAGGTACTCTATATTATTCCCGAGTATCATTTGTTTGAAAGCATCATTACTAATATATAAATTGTTGCATGGTGAAACCAATTTATTACAATAAAGAGACAATACAACACAATACAATACAATACTGTTTCCGAATTTTTATAAATCCAAAAACAGCCTTCTAATGTTTTTTTTGGATTTATTACAACCCTAACCTGACCTATGTAGTTATGTTTGGAAGAACGTTGCACTTTGACAAATATAACTTGGAAATTGGGTGTTTTCATATCGTACACCTATCTACTCTAACCATCCTTTACTTAGTCTCCCTCTTCTTAAATAACCATCCACATTCTTAATCAATGCTTTTCTTAGCACTCTTGTGACTTTTATCTTCTCATATCTTGTGCCCATACATCCTACAGGATTTTGAGCGAAATATGAGTAACATTAAAACCGAGATGAATTGCACAAAATGACATCAGCGCTGTCGCTCCAAACGGCAAAGAAAGGTAAACTACGATTGCGTTCTATTTCTTACACATCTCACGGCAAGAGTGAATTTTGCAGCTAAGTGTCTTATCTGTTTATTTCTTGATCTTTTAGGGGCATGTAGCGCAAAATCCTGAATGATTTTATTCATTTGGCCGCGCGTGCGTGCAAGATCCTGTTTGTTCTATTTGAAATGGTTTCGGATTTGCAATTTGATAGAGATTTTGTTTTACATTTTTTCTACAAAGATTTAAACCTAATGCATATTTATGTCCGTTTTAATAGAGTAGATAGCTAGAATAACGACTTTAGCGAAGCAATGCGTAGAAAACTAAAATTAAGAAATCTTAGAACCCGCTTTTATCGTGTCGGTTAAAAAGGGAATATTACGCGAACGGAGTTGGAGACACTTTCTGGTCTTATAATAAAATGTGTCAAAAAAATAGCGGCCTAGCTTACATCCTACTATGACAGGTTGTATTATTGCTGTATTCAGTGATATTTTCTTTAAACATCAGTATATATATGTTTATTAAAATGTATTGCACCCTAAAAAAATTAAAAAATGGTCTGGTCTCTAACGCTCTTTTAGATTGAGGAACTTTTTAAATGAAATTTTTAATTACAATTATGGATATCTTCGAAAATGTAAAAATGTCGTAATATTAAATTTTTTATACTTTATTTGACAATATTGTTAAAAAGCCTGGTAAACAATGAAATATTGCCAATTGGATGATATTCCTATTTGTGGGTTTGTGCTCGTACTTTTAGTTTAGTTAGTTGAGTGTTGTAATAAGTGACAGTGTTTGGTAAAATGTCATAGACCAAATTTGTTTTATATCAATAATTTTTACTAAACACTGTTAAACTAATCGTTTTTTTATATATAAGAATAACGGTCTCCTTTCCTTCTTTTGTTTTCAATATTCTTTTTTTTTATCAACCGGCCATCTTACTCTTTGCATGTCTAAAATAAAATAAAGTTCTAACATTTTGTTAAAACAAACCTCCTGCACGCAACACAATATCTGGCTTAATATCCAAAACCCTCGTCATCTTTGATATCAAAAATCCCCTTGTTTTAACCCTATCAAACTACAAATTGTCCCTCGCCCGTTGAACATTAACTACGGAACCCTCTGTTTAGTGGTTAGAGACCACTAATTATTCAGGGTTCTGCATATTGACCAGCGGAATACCAAATGCATTGGCGACCAATTTATAAAGACCTTTTCACTGTCCTTTTGAATAAGTGATGGAGGGAAAATCTGTGGAAGTAGCAGGTCAGTGTATTCTGGCTGATGTATAATAACTTTGACGGCAAGCTTGACATTGTTGACAAATCTGACGACATGGTTTTGATGAATAATGTAAACTACTTAATATGTTGGGTATAGTAGGTTGGCCAGAGGCTATAGAATATTCAGGGAACTCTGCAGTAAACGCAAGGTTAATGAATGGATCACGGAAACAGCAACAGCAAGCTCCAGTCTAGCACAGCCATGTTAAATATGTTAGTTCTAGCTGCGCCCCACGGAAACCCAAACGGGATAAAAAGTAACCTGTGCGTTAATCCAGGGTGTATTACCTCCATACCAAATTGTATCAAAATTCGTCCAGACTTTAGAGCGTGAAGAAGAGACAGACATAGAAATATACTCACAAACTTTCGGCTTTATGTATAATATTAGTGTGATAATTTAGGGACTTTGTAGCCGAGCAAGCTCTGTCCGCAAGGTTCAAAATTTATTTGCAGGTGCATAAAACACACCGAAGTGCATTACGATGAATTCAAATAACACCAGCCAAATTTGATCATGTGCGGAGTTTGTTTAGATTTCAGTCTTTTTTTAGATATTTATTTGTTCGATTTGAAATTTTGTTCTTCGCTAAGAATTTTAATAAGTTAGAGGAAAAAAGGTTGCAGAAATTATTGTTCCAGAGATAATGTTGTCGCTACTGCAATTTAGCTCAAAATTCAATAGTAAGTGAACATTTGTTTACAGCCACGAACGTAAAAAAGAAAATGTTAGTTATGAAGCAAAATCTTAAAAGTAAACCCCGTACTTATAATATCACTATAATTATATTTATAAACTATCGTGTGTCAAGACAGTCTGCTGTCAGCGCAAGGCGAGAATAATATCGCATAATCGAGTTGAGCTTACAGCGTCTCGTCAATGGGCCCTGATTGAGTTCTGTAACGACGTTACCGTCACGGGACTGATGAACTTTGCCGTCTGCAGTGTGTGAGGCTGGCGGCAGCGTTTATATTGTCCATTGAAAGGCTAGCTTTAGCGTTTATATTGACCTTAAAGTAGAAACAGGCCCTAATATACAACCCTGTAGAACATCGGAGACATCAGGAACATCGAGGATCTCCCAGGAATATTAGAAGCCTTTTTGAAGCCAAAGACTGATCAAGGAGTTCTGTAACGGGACGGGACTGATGAACTTTGACGCCTACGGCATGAGATGCTAGCTATAGCGTTTGTATTGTCCATGGAACTCCATAATACACAACCCTGTAAAAATCTGGGTATGCAAGTCATGTAACTCTTTATTTTTCAGTGAGCTCTGTCATGATTAAAAGACAAAAACTTAGTTCAACACGTTACTCGCTTAAGCTATAGCTAGCTTAGTGCAGTAGTTAACCGAGCAAACTTCTATTCCAAGAATAACGCTTACACTCAGATAGTAATGTCAAACTATAAAGGTGTTTTGTCATTTCTATCCGAGGGGTCTTAAACACGAGTTTGGTTTAATGAGTCGAACCGAAGGCGAGATGCTAAATCCACACAATTTATACTATGTGGCAATTTAAGTATGCCAAGATAGATTTGGAAAATAGATAATTTGCCAAATACCATTATGCTAAACCAAATTATTCGTAAATATAATCGGCCTAAACAATAGTATGCGAATAAAATTTCGCACATACACATTTTTGGTATGTTAGAACTTATGCCAAATAAGGTTTCTGACACATTACCATTACCATTCCTCAAAAACTTAATATGCCAAGTCTGTTATGCTAAAGCAGTTTCGGACAAACAAAAGTATGCGACATAGAGGGAACCCAAATATTATATGAACACCTGTGGTAAGTTGAATGTTATCAATAAGGATTTCCATTCGTGCCTTACACCAAACGCAACCGATGGTTCAAATGACGCTGTCTGCAAAGTACGGACAAAGGTGAATTAGTGCTCGAACAGAAAGACGATCCGACATTGATTCTATTACCGGCACGTTAAATACGTAACTTGCTTAACGACAGGTAGTGCAGTAGTTGACAGACTAAACGTCTGACAACTGACGTTTTTTATGCTTGTAAATTTTGTTACACATTTCAATTTTAATAGTTTACGAAATCAATATATCACACTTTTTTAAGGCGAAAGTTTGTGAGTATGTTTGTTACTTCTTCAAGCTCAAAAGGCTGGACCCTGGTTTTGATAAGATTGGGTATGGAGACGGAGGTAGCTGGCACCCTGGATCAAGACATAGGCTACTTTTTATTATGATAAAAAGTACTTATTATTCCCGTGGGGTGAGCGGGTAACACCATTGATAGCAAATTAGTATAGTGGCTCATTATGGCATGTGAAATTCGAACAAACAATAGAGAACCCATAAACTGTCTTGACAATTCTGAATGTACTTGTGTCTTCATTTTCAAACAATACATCAAACAGGTGTGAATATTTCTCTGAAACTTTGTACAAAATTCACCCCTTCGCTTATTCTAGCGTGACAACCTCGAAAGGTCATATCTTTAACATAATTTCAACTACATTCGACATTTTAGAATGGTGTTGTGTGCCATAAATATGTATGTTTCGAGTAACGTTCTTCTTTGAAGCGTTGTTTGGCAAATGGGGTGTTTTTAGAATTCGTCAGCGTAAAATATTATATATTTGTATGAGACATCTTTGCTGGCTCGAAAATTATGTGGACAGTAAGTTTAAGAACAGACATGTGCCTATCGCTCTATCATTAGAAAGTTAACAACTTTAAGACGTATAAAGGCGCGTTTTGACTGACGCGTAAGTAGTTTTGGGTAGTGGAGTGGAAAAGAGCAGTGAATAGGGATTTTTATGTCATAATTATGGCACCAAGATGTACTAAGTAGTAAATTACTAAGTAGTACATCTTATGTAAACAGTTATCAAAAACCTGCGTTAATATATAAGGTTTTTATTTAAGCGTCTCATATTCTATTTAAATCATGAAGAAGCAAAAAAATATATATCAAAACCTCTATATTTATCTATTTTGACAGGAAGTTAAGATCCTTCTAACTACACAAAAAAGTTGATCACGATACACGATATAATTTTTGAATACTTACAGTGACAATGAAAAATATAAAGAGAAAAAAAATATAGATAAGTGTCGCTATTTTCAGTTTTTAACAACACAAATCTAAAAAGGCATGATGACCATTTTTTTGTGGATCGATCATACAATCGATCTTATTTTTATTGAAATCAAAGGATGTGGGCACTGGGCATCCCTTACTTACTGTCATCCCTTTCCCACTCTTTTTATTAGTAACCGTACACATGTCCTGTGTTGTCTGTGCCGTCTATAACACTCATGTGGTTTAGGTTCCCTACGTGATATATCCTCTGGGATATGTCTTAACGTGGACATTGGCGAAATACCTCTGGCCAAAACAGCTAGAAATTAAAGACATTAAAAAATAATAATAATAAAAGCTCACTATTTTGTTTCATATAACAGTAACGTGAAGAATTTAGCATCAGTCAGCAAACTCAAAACTAAATTAATTTACATTTTGTGTTAAATTAAAATTTGATACTCAAAAGCAGGCAAGTAGTTTGGTTCCCACGCCTCTTAACGCGGGTGGCCCTAAGAGGAAGACTGGGATTTGTGAGTCTTACGGGGATGTACATATTTACCGGTGAAAACTTGCACTTTGGAAATTGCAGAGACTTTGCTACAAGATGGTGGATAAAGAGATAATAAGCACTGAGCTTTGCGGGAAACTTGAATATACTAAGACTTGCCAGTGGGAAACGGTTGCAAACAAAAAAAACTACCTTAAATACGCTTAGTACAAAGGAAGGTGCAAAAAAAATATGGCTATAACCCTCTTTTTCTAAAATATGCTTACTGTGACTGTGGTTTCATCCGTTTGTAGTCGACGAGAGAGGCAGTGAATTTTTAGTACCTAATCACTAAATTGGTAGTGGTGGTGGCGGAGAACATTGCTCGAATAATAAGTAAAAACCGATGAAAGGTTCTCGAGTGACGACCACGTGCTAGACAACGCTGCGTAGGGAAAACCACTAACTACAAAGTGGATCAATGATCTTGTGGAGGTCGTGGGAAGCTCTTAGATTCTTGTATAATATGAGTGTTCAACGTATCGCAGAGCCGGAGATAGTTGTGGGACCTTTTTATAAGTGTACATCGTTTGGCTGAGATTTAGCTAATTTTACACTATTTTATCCGAACTAATATTATAAATGCGAAAGTGTGTCTGTCTGTTTGTCTGTCTGTCTGTTACCTCTTCACGCTACCGCTGAACCGACTTAGATGAAATTTGGTATGGAGATAGTTTGAGACCCGGGAAAGGACATAGGATACTTTTCATCCCGAATAAATTTAGTGTTCCCGTGGGATGAGCGGGTAATACCGCGGGGCACAGCTAGTTATCTTATAAAAATATAACTACTAGGAGGTGTCCACAACTTTACCCGCGTATTTTTTTACCTCAGTCGAATAAAAAGTACTTATCTATAACCATCTTTGAATGTTCAGCTATCCCTATTCCAAATTTGGTTAAAATCCGTCCCGCGGTTTTGGCGTAATGAGAGGATAAAGAAATATTTAACAAAAGATGGCTCTGTACCCTGTGCGCCCATGCAAATTTTAAATTGTTCTGACTCTTCCTGAAATTCCAATAGACGAGATGAAAGTTAACAATGTCTTACAATCATCCAAAGCTCAAATCTTATTATGGAAAACTACTCAACCCAACCAAAATTCATAACTAATTACATCCAAAGTCCAGGAATCGAGCGTTTCACCCATAAAATGCGAGGTTTGCCGAGTCTGTCGAACTTGCCCCGAATAGCTATGTGTTCGCCAATATCTTGCGATGGGAATCGGGGTTTACAATTAATTTCAGAGAGGGCCTGCGGTTGCTTCCAGATGTGGTTGGGTTGGCTTAGTCCTCTTGCAACCCATGAATATAGTCACCAAAATTCTTTGAAACTGTTCAGGCATTTCTTCAGTTGTAAGGATTAAGTATTATGAATAATGATTTTAGTAGTAGATTTCAGTATTAAGGAGCCCCGGAGGCCCTGCCAAGGTTTTCCTCGGGGGCTACAGTTTGCGTTTCTTCAAGAGGGGAGTAAACAGGTTCTTAAAGGGTCGGTAACGCGCGTGTGATGCTCCTGGCGTCGCAAGCGTCAGGCGGCGGTAACTGGTTAACATTAGGCGGGTCGTATGCTTGTTTCCACCGTCGTAGTAAAAAAAAAACCTATGTCAATATCTGATGGAGTTTAGAAATGGCATACATACATGCGCAGTCCAAAGAGAAAGTTGGCCATTGTGGCGCCAAAAAGAGACTGCGGTTCAATCTATACTCAACAACCAATACAATGCAGCATTTATCTCATATTCTTCTGAAAATGCTACTGTATTTTATGAGCTGTTTGTATAAAATGTTTCTCAATTGTACATAAGGTGTGGTGACGCGACCGTCTGACCCAACGATTATCTCGACACTAGACACGGAAGGCGAAGCCAGACACCGTAAGTAGGTTCCTAGCCTAACTTGGCTATTAGGAACGTGATTTAATATCAAAAAAATAAAATCAAACACAAGTGGTACCTAATATCATACTTACCAGAAGGGTCCAGTTGTGTTATTATGTACCAATCAAGTATAATATATAAGGTGGGGAGATCAAGGCAGATTACTTGTAGTAGCGTAAAGAAAACGCGAAATCCGCGCTTCTCTTTCCTAACAAGGTGCACTGTGGAATAAACCTTCACACAGAGACACAAATGTGTAGGTCCAATACAAATGGCGAATCGGCCGCAGCCAATCAATTATAAAATGGAGTGCCTCGCAACACAAGCTTTGTTTGCTCTAATGTATGACTGCTATAATTTAATTGTTTAATTAACGTTTCGATCGATTGGCTTTTGTTATTTCGTTCCGATACGATATACTGCAGTATTTAATACGTGACTGGTTTGTTTTTCAGCTGTTTTTATACATTGAACAAGGTTTTAATAAAAAACTTTATTAATTGTTCATTAAAATAATACCTACGATTTTGTTTTGGAACCTATTGGTATACGTTTATCAGGAAGAAGCAAAGTAACCGTCCTAGCTCATAAGAATCCATGGCTGAAGTGGCATTGGGCGGGCCATGTAGCTTGGAGAGCGGATGGCCGTTGGGGCATAAAAGTCCTCGTGTGGCGACGGGGTATAGGAAAGTGAAAGAGTGGAAAATCTAGATGAACGGATAATTTCGTGAGTCCCGTCTTAATATTCACGAACTCCGTGTGAATAATATATAAATATTAAGGGACAATCTTACTCAAATCGACCTAGTTCCAAACTAAGCAAAACTTGCACTATGGGTACTAGACGACGATATACATAATATATAAAATTCATGATCTGAGAACAAATATTCGAGTTCATCACACAAATAAGTATTTGCCCTGGTCGGGATTCGAAGCCAGGACCGCCGGATCAGTAGGCAGGTGAACTACAAACTGCGCCAACCGCGTCGTCAAATGGATTCAGATACTGTTTTCGGTTATCTTGTAGAAGTCATAACTTTATATAATTATTATAAAATTGAGTTTGATTAATTGGCAATTATGGCGTACACAGTGATACGACGGATACAAGGCAAACATAGGAGCTCCACCCTGTGGCCAACCGCGGAACTAAGGCTTACGCAGACGTGTTCCGAACTTAGGTGCGCCGAGATTGATTTAAAACGATCTGGGTCTGCCAGCCATTACTAATTCCAACTTGCGCCAACTTCGAATACGGCACTTGGGTGGGAATAAACTTAATAACCTGATTTCGTTTTAAATCCTGTAAACGGAATTTGCCAGCTGTAATTATTGAGAATAGTAACAAAAAATTGTGAATACTATAATGTCTCGTTATTTTTAATGTCTACATTAACCACAATTTAAATTTCAATTCGAAAGGTTTCCTGGTGTTAGTGTGGTGGAGAGGTTAACACGTTGGACTGGCAATCCAGAGGTACCGGGTTTGACTCCCAGTCTCTTCCGCCATTAAATTTTTCTTTGTGTCAATGGGACGTAATATTATGTCATTTCAGAACATCATTTGTGCCAAATCTGAAACTAAAACACGATTTTGGTAAAGCTTAGGTATAGGGCCGGCCATAGGCATACAGGCTGCCGAGCGAGATATACGTTGTGTGGGATGTGTGGTGGCTATAGGCTAGATCTGGTTAAAGAAACACCCTTTAGCAGCCAGTGCGGCCACCCGCGTCTACCCCCTAAAGCCCATTAGGTTAGGATTGGTTTGTTTGAAAGTGAACTGTTTCTGACAGAATGAATGTTATGAGTAACAACACTAACAAAAATTCTGAAAAACATTAAATTCAAAAACAGTTTTATGGCAATCTATAAAATTCCTCCCTAAACCATATGATATCACAACCTTAGTTCACACTCGTACTAATTACATTTATTTTACCAGTGAAATTTAAACCACAGAGTTATGCACTAACGTCCTAATTGCAACTTCTTTTTCCGAAAAGTTTACACGATTGTACTTTAAGGTATCGATAAATTGACCACACAACTGTTTTTTAATGGATGGAATGGATAAACTTGAGAATATTGTTGTATTTCTAGTTTACTATAATTTTATTTGCCTGAAAATTATACTTACACCTCACTTGGGTCACTGCCTTTAGAAGAAATTTCCTCTACGCTTTTTATTTCTTGCAAAACCGTTCCTAGCACCCACAGACAGAGATGTGCCTTTGCAAAATGTTCTCGAGAGCATTCTAGTAAAATAGGTACCTACTCGTAACACAGTAGCGTTCAAGTCAAGTATGCGAAACTGACATAGCACTTTTCCACCCCTTTATGTCCCTAGACATGAAACATTATTACGTCTACCGTTATTAAACCGCAAGCAAACGAAACATTAGTTAATTCTCACATTATAAGTTAAAACCTCCCCTATACCCTGTTATTGCTAGGGTGCGTTATCTTTGTTTGTACAGAACAATATGACAAATAACGTAAGTGTTAACAAACATACAAACATGTAAATACGGGCTTACATTTGTTACAGGAAATCTGCGGGTGAATTAAGGAAAACGCAATTTGTATGATATTTTAGGAGGGTTGTTTGACGTGGTAATTATATTTACCTGATATATGTTTGTGCACAAATATAACGTACTTATACATATGGATATACTGACATATGCTGACAGCGTCTTCGGAACTGTTTCATATTTATTTATAATTCTTTTTTTGTTTGATTATTTACATTGTGTGTCTCTGTTTCGCCTTTTGGTTAACTTTTAGCAAATATCTCCTGGCATTAAGTCCGCCATTTGTACACGTAGGTAGTTTAAATTCTACTAGTGGCTTATGACAAATTGCATGATAAAATTGTCAGCTACATTTGATACTGACGGAGCCTATTCATAAATTCGTTCATAATTTAAGAGCTTCACTCTTGTCGGTGGAGTAATCACCGCTCTTCCCTATTCCTTGCGATTTCTTGGTCTGCTCACCGGACCTAAAACTTTATTGACTAATGTTAACTTTATTGATAAAAAATTGGGCAAGTGCGAGTCCTACTCGCGCATGATGTACCATAAAACAAGTTTGTTGTATGGGAGCTAAATATTGAGATTGAGAGATAAATATTTATTTTATTATATTTTTAGTATTTGTTGTTATAGCGGCAATAGAAATACATCATCTGTGAAAATTTCAACTGTCTAGCTATCACCGTTCTTGAGATACAACCTGGTGACAGACGGACGGACGGACGGACAGCGAAGTCTCAGTAATAGGGTCCCGTTTTTACCCTTTGGGTACGAAACCCTAAAAATCATGCTCGACATGTGTACGAAATTCGTTTATTTGTCGAGGTACAAACTTTAAAAAGTTAAAGTGACCATTATAAACAAACAAAAAGGCATAGGTCTTAAAACTGCCAAAACGGAAGATGCGTAGCTACGACTTTCTTAGTTGCCTCAAATAGCTTATGGCGATTTCTGAAGAAAAACACTTCTACATTTTATTAAAAAATAAATAAAAAGCCGGCAATGCAAGAATTCAGTTTTGACAATTGTTACACATAAGTTTTATTTGCCACAATTAAAACTTATCTGTACTTATTTTGTTTTCCTGTACCATTTATGAGAAACGCACTATATTTGTCTCAGCCGGATGGGCAATTGCTAGCTTCGTATTAAATGAAACGGACTGACAAAGTCGTGTGTTTAAGATTAATACTGAGGCAGCAATTGCCTACTTCTCTCGCTTCGACAATAATGTACTGTGTTTGATTGAGAGCAAACTTAAAAAAGTGGTGGAACGTTGTAGCAATTAACCCTAAACTAAAGTATAAGTACTTACACCTTCATTTAGGTATTCCCGAATGATTTGAGCTAAGTGGTCGTCATCGGCAGACAATTTAGGAGACAGAGTGGTTGCCGATATCCGCGGTGACAGGACACTTAGCCTCTTAGAACTTGATTGTCTTTTATGGAATCTGCAAGGATTTACTAATATATTTCTGGACATGGTACTTGGTACTTGTAAAACAATTTAATTTTGTTTAGTGCTTTTCAGTTCTTAAGCTTAGATTAAAATTAAATTGATGCCCTTCTGGCACATATGTGGCATGTATTTATAATTCAGAATAGAAGGTGCCCACAAACTATGTCCGCGCAGAAGAAATAAAGGGTTGTACCTTGTTTTGCCTAACAACTTTTTGCCTAATTTCGGTTTGCCTAATTTCATTTCAACTAATATTATTTAGCATAACTATTCATTTTGCCTAATTTTCATTTGAGTGAAAGTCGTTTTGTATAATACTCATTTCACATAATCTTATTTCGTCTAATTTTATTTGGCCTAATTTTTAATTCGAATAAACATATTTTGCCTAACAATTTTTTTGCCTAATTTCTTTATTTTGCATGTCTCTATAATCTATCCCATGTACATAAAACAAACCTAACCTAACCTAGAGTATTCGGTCTTTAACCTAACCTACAATTTTCAAAATAAGAATCGACAAAGTGAGTTTTAAATAAAATAATATTCGACAAAACAAGAGTTATGAAAATGATCATTTAGGCAAAACGAATTTCGACAAAATAATAATTATGAGAAATGATATTATACGTATTGACTTTAGATAAAATGTTCATTATGGTAAAAGTTGTTAGACAAACTGAAATTAGACAAATCAAGGGAATACCGAAATAAAGGTTATGAATTTTTGCTTGTCCGCAGTCACCACATTTGATTGAAAAAAAGAAATCGTCAACAAAATAAAAAAAAACCGAATTCAGATGTTTTAAAACATGTAGTTTGCACAAAGGGTACATTGACAGGGAAAATTGAATATTTTTTTTGTTTATCTACCAACCCTGTTACGGAGCTAAAATCTTAGTTCTGCCGTGTCAATCCTATCTCATGTAACTCAAAAAACATAGTTTTGAGAAAAAGCAGTTTAAAGTTTTTTTTCGTAAATTGTTGATAATTCAACAATATCATGCAATAATTAAAAAATATATATTTTGATATATCAGTGAAAGGCTAATGCATATTTTTTGTGTTGAAAATATTTTTATATGTGTATATTTATTTATTTATGAGCTCTAACAGAGTTAGGCGTGACAGGCTCGCCATACTAAGCCTGTCATGCAACGATCTGTATCTAAAGATACATGACTTAGGCATATCAGGGCGTGAAATGCGAATTATATTTATAAAGCTGCTGCTGGCTGCATGGTTTAATTTTATTATAATGTCATAACAAGGAAGTGGGCAGGCAAGTAGAAATATTTTTACCTAAGTAGGTACTTATTAAAAGAGAAAAAAAACTCGTGCTATTCATAAAAAAAAAACGTATATTTGGTTTCAGAACGATAACATTAATTATTAATTGAAATTATTCAGGTACGAAAGAAAATATACATAGAAACGAAAAGAGATAACTTTCATCAAAAACAACAATAAAATAAACATAATCATATTGTAAGTATTTTCATATGGGTGCAAACAAATTAAAATGATAAAAAATGTAACATACATTTATCAAAAAAAGTCACATTTATTTTTTTGAACAAACAAGGAAAATTACCTACCCAACCCAGCTACAAAGTGGCAGTTCCAGAGCAGTTTGTGGTGCGCCTGCGAGCTGAGCCGGCGGCGGTCCTGGGCTCGAGTCCCGGCCGGGGCGGGTGTTAGTGTGATGGGTTCGAATGTTTGTTCCCGGGTCGGAGATGCTATCTTTATATTACCTATTATATGTATTTGAATATCATGTCGTATCCTCGTCTAGTACCGGGGCTTTGCTTGGTTTGTGGCTGTGTCGATCTGGTCCCAAAGGCACAAGATACCTAAGGCACATCGCGGTTTTCGGCGTCACAAACGAACTTGATTATAATGAATATAAATTTAACTTAATGATATTAAACTCAGATACATTTTTCAATCACGATCGCAGGATTATCATTATTTTAATTTTAAACCCGCGGTGTTATACGGGCCATGCCGATCATCACCGGTTATGGGTGCTAGACGATGGCTAATACGTAGTTACTTGTATAGATAAATAATTATATAATAAAATACATGCAAAAACCATGCCCCAGGCATGAGTATTCGATTTCATCACATCACACAACTGTTTGCCGTGGCAGGGATTTAAGCCCGGAGCCGCCGGCTCGGTGAGCGGGTGCACTACGGACTGCGTCAACCACGTCGTCAAAAAAAAGTGCACAAACTGCTAATTAACTAAACGAAAACTGCTTTAACAATTATTTTGTGACACCGCGTAATAACCGTGATCGCTTGCTACATTTTCAGTATAAATAAAGTACTCTGTGTGCTACACGAAACTAAACACTAATTCGTCGCCGATACAGGTCGGAGCGGGGGCGGAAGAAAGAGACGGATAGAGAAAGTACTGCGCGCGCGACGAGTGACAAGCAGGATCACGCGCAATCCAGTCGCGGCTAAATCGTGTATCTTAAGTTACCTGATATAGAATTTGCGCGACGTTTACAAACCTTGTCACGCCTAATTGATGTAACTTTAAGATACAGTATTTAAGCATAATTTACCATGGCAAAATCACAGTTACATGAGTTGTGTGACAGGCCCGTACAGGAAATTGGTTAGATAAATTAAAAAACCTGGTATGTGGGTCCATAGAGGTACTCGAAAAAATACGATTTAGAGCTGTTACGCGTATCTCATGTATGTTAAGATACATGAGATAGGATTGACACGGCAGTTATGAAGTTTCTACAAATAAATATTTATTATAATAAGCGATATAATTCACTAACCTTGCTTTTTTTTAACTACTGATTAATCTACATGGGAGATCTCAGTCAAAATAATTATGTAACAAATCAAAACAGTGACCAAAAGCATGACAATATTTTCGTATGCAATTTGACATAAACCATTAGTTTAATAGACAGCTAATTTTAATGCTAACCGTACATATATACAAAATCCCAAATAAATACAAATCTACTTCTCCTATTCTGACACACCCTAATACTCTCAACTAAGTCGGCTTCTAATTAACCTGATAGATCTTCAGATCTTTTACCGTTACACCTCTTCTATAGGTAACTACGGAAGGGTCTATAGATTTCCCTCGTCCCTTATTTCGTACATCGGACCAGCTGTCATTTCGGACCATTGAGGCGAATTGACGAAGGCTCTTAGTGGAAATTGTGTCGTCATCGCAAGTTTTAAGTCACCCCGGGTTACAGTTTGACAGCGAATTGAAAAGTTTCAGGACGTGAAATTTCTTTTATGTTTAATCGTTAGAGTGCCGTTCAGCTTTACATTTTTGGGATAGAACGGGTTTGGAAATTATAATATAATAGAAGCTTTCAAGCAATAGATGGCAGACGGGTAAACTGTTGCCTAAAGTTTTTTAATTAGCTGATATGCGTCGATTTTGGGAGGATTGACAAATAATAAATAAATATCGGACAACCTCATACATTTCTTTCACGGTTTGCCGTGAATTTTTGTTTTGATACCACGTCACTGATAAGAGTTCATAAATTATAACCACACGGGGTCACAAATCGGGTTTGATAACGTTGTTTAAGCCAAATGTCATTCGACATGTTTCGAATCGGTTCGTGATTCAACATCAGGAGCTCCGATTGTCGAATAGAAAGAAGTAAGAAATAAATTTAATCACTTTTTAGTAAAAAAAACCGACTTTAAGTAAATAAATCGTATGGTTATTCTTAAGAGAGCATTGTTACGTTAAGAAAACAAGTACAACAATTTATACGAAATACTTAAAAAAATATATAGGTACTTAAAGGTTACAACAATTTAGAAGTTGTGTTGATTTTTCATGAATTCACTTTATTCATTCATAATGGGAATGGCGGCCGGAGGGTTCAAGGGTTTGTCCCAGCAAGCGAAGCGTCTCCGTATCAACTTGGACAAAAAATATTTAGTATGTCCAAATCCAGGATGGTTGGGTGTCCAGATCCTCGTGAAATTTCGGTATTTTCGATTCAGTTTGTTTGAAAATTTTCAAAATAGCGGTGATAATGGGTTGAAACCGTAAACAATGACATATTTCTGTAATAAAAAAAATACAAGGTCAACAGCCTCAGAGCCACTCGGCGAACAAATAGTTACGCTTTGACTTTAGCACCTTCTCTGAAGTCGGTTGTGTAAGGTAACCTATCGCAACATAGAAACATTGTTTTCCCGCTGTATCGTTTCGCCGAATTCTCATTTGCCCGAAAGCAATTTTTCCTGAAACCTATAATATTTTCAGGATTTCATAAACATCGTTTTATAGAACCCTAGTTAGGTTAGGTTTGTTCTATAATAATGGCGAAACGTTACAGCGGGGAAACAAAAATCACGCGGTAAATAAGTGACAAAGCATCCGTCACGTTTTGAAAAATACGAGTGTGAGTGACAGATGCTTTTTCACTTATTTATCACGTGATAAACGCAACCATCATAAGCCCCTAGGTCTCTACGTGTGAAACTAAGCAACATACTCTTAACTCGTAAGGAACTTAGGACTGCTAAATATCTTGCGAAGAGCACAAGCGGTAGACAAGCTCCATTGTTCTATAAGCAGCTTAAAGACTATTATTTAGGTGTCTATTATTATGTGACGTCATTGTGAAGGTATTGCGAGCTGGGCGAATATCATAGGCAGCGGGTATACGTTCATTTTGGCGTCGTTGCAGTCCTTCTGTAATTTACTATCATTCATTCATTTTTACCAGTCCGAGTACGAGAGGGCTCTTACTGACGGACTGACGGCCAGGAGGGAATGATCGGGTAACCCTTTACCCCTCTCCCTCCCTTCCCTCGTCATTCTGACACGCCCGCCTAGCACAACTGACAACTGTGCTTCTCGACTCTTGTCGCGTGACATAGCGTCACCCGTCACTCTGTCACTTTACTGCATAGAAAGGTAAAGGTACCTAATTACTAGGCATCAGACTTTAGATAGCACGGTAAGAATTTAGAGAGCTATGGAGCCGATATTAACATTAAATTACAATTCGAGGGGTTAAGGTATATTAGTCGTGTCTTCTCTAGACCGTTCG
This sequence comes from Apotomis betuletana, assembly GCA_932273695.1. Classification (NCBI taxonomy): domain Eukaryota; kingdom Metazoa; phylum Arthropoda; class Insecta; order Lepidoptera; family Tortricidae; genus Apotomis; species Apotomis betuletana. The sequence continues at coordinate 12,911,253 of OW026316.1, forward strand.
CTGAAATGACTATAATATACCACTACGGTGCCCGCTATTTCGATTGTGTATTTTTTTTTCTTTACCGTAGACGGGTAAAAAGTACTTTGTGCTGTCCAAGTGAATGAATTCATTCATTATGGGCCATGCAATTCTGCAGCTTATTATACCTATCATATAACCATCTTTGGATGCCCGTTAAAATTTGTTTAACAGTTTCAGCGTGATGTGATGAGAGGACAAAGTAATTATGACCAACGGATGGTGCCAGACTGGTATGCCACCCAAAAATATGTCACCTTCGGAAATTATGTCGCCCGATTAACGTTTAATTTCCACTGACAACTTTATTACAGACAAACAAATAGATGAAGAGGCAACGGGAAAGGTAAAAGTAAATAAAAGCTTTCAAAAGCTATGTCACAAACTATGTTAAACCTCGGTCAGGTTGAGCCGCCATTTCCTTTGGCGTTCGATGCTCAATACTAATCTTCCGATTGACCGTACGAGGTTATCAAATTTGCCGAGCACCCCGCATCCGACGGCGGGGCTACCATCGGAACACACATGTCTGCCTGTTCAGAAATTCGAATTCAGGCCTGGCAGCAGCACATCAAAAAAAAACTAAGAAACATCGTTATAACTAGGAGCCTTAACCTTATACGTTCAAAAATGCTGATTGTTTTAGACATTTTTCTCTATGATCTAACATGTTTCTTAGAACAGGGCCCTTGTGATTTATTCGTATATATTTGAAATCTAGAGTTTGAATTTTTCATTGATGATTTTTGTTTCAAAACTACTCAAAATTAACAAAATTCACCCAGAAAATTGACTTTTTCAACATATTTTCGACTGCACGCAATAAAATCATGAAATAGCTATGTTACTCACTAGAACTCAGGGAAAAATATTATTCACTCCAAAAAGTAATGTTTATATCAATAATTAATAAGACAATGGACAATTAAATTAAAATTAAGCCTAAACAGATAAAACTAAAATCTAAAATAAATTAAATTAAGCTAAAACAAATCTAGAAAAAAGTTGGTTGACATTATCAATACACTAGCTTTTGCCCGCGACTACGTCCGCGTGGAACTTGGAAGTATGGAAGCAACCTCGTACAACACGATAGATATCCACCTAATCACCTTAATTAATAAAATGGATTATTAAAAGCGCCTAAGCAAATGTAAGAGCAATTGTGCTTTTGGTCTAATCATTACACATTTCCAATCTTTTTAGGGATAATTTCTAGGATGAAAACTATCCTATGTCCTTCCTCGGATCTTAACTTAAACTATCTCCATGCCAAATTTCATCAAAATCGATTCAGCGGTTTAAGAGTGAAGAGGTAACAGACAGACAGACACACTTTCGCATTTATAATATTAGTATGGATTAGTATGGATTTGCCATAATATGAAAAAAAAAAAAGGAATAAGTCCTCTTAAGAAACATGTCTTGATCATAGAGAAAATGTTTAAAACAATCAGCGTTTTGGAACGGATGCTTTTTGAAGGAGCTTTATAAAGGATTATTGAAACCTTGGTAGCACCGCATACACATAGCCATAGGTGACTATAGGCGCATGGCGCAGGCACACAAACTGCGGAATTATGCAAAGCGCCATGGCGTGGCGTTTGTTTGGGCCTTCCGTAGCGGCTGAAATTATTTATGGACACTTGTGTAGCTTTTACGTATTAATGGGTGTATGCTACATTTGTAATTGAAGAGGACATTACAGTATCAGAACGGTTGTACCTTGCTTTGCCTAACAACTTTTTGCCTAATTTCGGTTTGCCTAATTTCAGTTAGACTAATATTATTTAGCATAATTACTCGTTTTGCCTAATTATTATTTGAGTGAAAATCGTTTGTAAAAGATTATGTGAAATGAGTATTATATCATTTCACATAATCTTATTTCGTCTAATTTTATTTGACCAAATTTTTAATTCGTATAAACATATTTTGCCTAACAATTTTTTTGCCAAATTTATTTATTTAGCAAGCATTCTGACGCTCCGCTATCCATGTTCATAAAACAAACCTAACCTAACCTACAGTATTCGGTCTTTAACCTAACCTACAATTTTCAAAATAAGAATCGACAAAGTGAGTTTTAGACAGAATAATATTCGACAAAACAAGAGTTATGAAAATGATCATTTAGGCAAAACTAATTTCGACAAAATAATAATTATGAAAAATGATATTATACATATTGATTTTAAATAAAAATATGTTCATTATGGTAAAAGTTGTTAGACAAACTGAAATTAGACAAAAAAAAATTAGACAAATCAAGGGAATACCTGACCAAATTTTTAATTCGTATAAACATATTTTGCCTAACAATTTTTTTGCCAAATTTATTTATTTAGCAAGCATTCTGACGCTCCGCTATCCATGTTCATAAAACAAACCTAACCTAACCTACAGTATTCGGTCTTTAACCTAACCTACAATTTTCAAAATAAGAATCGACAAAGTGAGTTTTAGACAGAATAATATTCGACAAAACAAGAGTTATGAAAATGATCATTTAGGCAAAACTAATTTCGACAAAATAATAATTATGAAAAATGATATTATACATATTGATTTTAAATAAAAATATGTTCATTATGGTAAAAGTTGTTAGACAAACTGAAATTAGACAAAAAAAAATTAGACAAATCAAGGGAATACCTATCAGAACACTTCAGGGCGCGTAGCATCGACATTTTTAAGGGATTGATTTTCGTTAAAAACTGTGGTAACAGATGTCATTCCATAAAAAAATACGTCACATCTCATATTTCTTGAAGTCAAATTTGCAGGGGATTTAAAACATGAGTAGTGTTTCTGGATTACCGAATTGGTCTCCGCTGGTAAATATCTGAGGTTTACTTTATACGCTAATTGTATTGATATTGGGCAAATATTTGTGTGATCTAATATTTGTGCCCGGGTCATGAAGACATATTTGTATTTATCTATAAGGTATGTTTATCGTCGTATACTGTCCATAACTCAAGCCTTCCAGAGCTTACTGTGGGACTAGATCGATTTATGCGAGGTTGTCCGATATATGCTTATTTATTGTAATTAGTAGTAAAGAATATCGTCCCAAATAATTAATTTTAGATCTTGTCATCATCCTCCTAGCCTTTGTCCCATTTTTTGAGAATGAATTCTCAATCGGGGTCTGCTACCTAAGTCCCAATATGTGGCGTAGGCACTAGTTTTTACGCAAGCGACTGCCATCTGACCTTCCAACCCATAGGGGAAACTAGGCCTTAATTTTAGATCTTGTATTATAAATAAATTAAGTAAAGAAATAGACTTAACATGGTTTATTTGCTACTACGTCCATTATTTACTTCCTTTTTTACAATAAAATATCCCTTTTACAGGCCTTACGCCCCATGTAGGAAAAATAGCATTTTAAGACCCTCTTTTATAAAGCTTGATAGACAAGACATGTAACGGGAGTCTTTATGAAGCGCCCTTGAAAGAAGAATCCGTCTAGTTACTGAATTACCCTTGCAAATAATAGAGTTTAATATAGGGGATGTTCAAAAGAAAATTTGAGACGCTGCAACACTGTTTTACACCCCAGTATATACCACGAAAACTGTGAATATAATATCTATCTATATTTTTCTTTTTGTTTTTCCATGTTGTTTTTTATTTGTTTTTTCTTAAAGTTTTGCTATTTTATAACAATTATCAACAATCACTAACAGTTTTCCAGTATTTTTTTAGGCTTCCATAAAATTTTGTAAGACAAATTAATAATGTTTTTTTAACACTCTTTATTGCCGATTGCATTTGCTTACTCACCGTTATATTGCTTATCAATCAAATAAGCCTAAACACTATGACCACCTATGACTTTATCTTTTTTCGGAGTTTTCTCCTCCTTCCTATCTCCATCATAACATAACATATAATTATGCAATATTTAATTTTATTACATAATTTAATTTTGGTAAGACAATTAGAATCGTGGCGTCATCGTCAGTGGCATGGAATTTAGTTGTCAACCACAGCCGACCGTGGCGTTAAAAAGGTAAAAAAACGAAGTCACAAGTTCTCAGTCTTTTTAATTTATTTTATAAATTTTAGGTATGTAAATATTTGATTTTAAACGTATAATTATGTCATATATTGAATAAAGAATGTCTCAAGTTCTCACACATTCAGGTGTAACCTCAGCTAGTTAGGGTACAAAAGAGCCTCCCGATTGATTCGCCAAAGGTGCGGGTGGTCGGATTGCTCAGAGATCCCGAACAGGCGTTCGTTAACTATATTTGGTAATTCGAATGCTTTGAAGGATTCGTGTAGTTTTTTATTATTATTCCATCTCGCAAAGGCCCTCTCTATTGAAACTTGTTAACGTTCACTGCCAGGGGGCGTGGCCTAGGAACTTACTTGTATGAAGGTGAACGCATATATGCGTTGCTGGCAGTGAATGTGTTAAGAGTGTCATCGTGAGTGAACGCGGAAATAAAATAGATAAAAATATTTTTTTTATTTAACGTTTCGACTGTAGGTATAATTTTCTTGTTGGTGTGCAATAAAGAATTTTTGTATTGTATGTAGTTCTTGGAAAATAACAGACAGTGCGTTGGCGCGCAGTGTTCGCCGCGACTGACTCAAGCTCCTGATGATGAACCTCGAACCGATTCGGAACATGTCAAGCAATATTCGACTTAAACGACATGAGTAAACCGGTTCATATGTATTTTAATATGTGTGATGAGACTCACGAATTTTCTATGTAAAATAAATTGTTTAGCAAAATGAAGTGGGTAATATGCAGTGGGTTAGCTCGCAAGCGCACACTTGGCCTAGACAGCTGTAGTCTAACCCTCGAGAATTACCAACGACCGATGTACGTGGCCCAAGCTTTAAGGTAAAGCTTTAGTATTGTTTAAGCGGAGCGGTATATCAACTGCTGTTTTTTCCCTCCTTGAAGAACAAGTTAATGTTGTAAGTGTGGAAAAAAAATTGGGCCCAGCCTGGGTAACTGCCTAAAATTCTCAAGTAAGCAAATTTTACTGCTTAACATTATTTTACATAAAAAAAGCATTTTAGGTTTTTTTATTAAACATCTCTCGTCGTCCGCTCATTCCAAAACCTGTCCTCATACGCTGGCCTACCTAGCTTATCCTATAACACTAACGATAAAACACTTTCGGAGAACAACATATTTACTCATACAATGACGCGAAAAATTTAAAATTCAATGGTTTAGACGGGGTTGAAAGCTGATACGAAAGCCATTGACTTTTTCAATCAGTTGCTTCTTGCATGCATTAGAGTGGCATCGTTTCCGGGAACACCCAGTTGTTAACGTTAACAAGAACTTTCGTTCGATCGTTGGCAAGATCTTAGACAGTAGGCAGTAAACGTTTGATCTACAATAAGGGCAATTTTCCAAGGCTATGCTGATATTCCCTTTGTGATCGCTCACTTATCGCAAGACCTGCCCTTACCCGCTGTCGTACGTGGCCCGTCGTATAACACTAACAATACAACACTTTTGGGCAACACCCGGTTGTTAACGGTACAAACGTTAGCTTGAATTAAAGCTAGCAATAAAACTGCATTGCCTGCCGTATTAACACCACTACCACTTGCTTAGACATATAAATATGCATATACAGCGTGGGCTCGAGTGACCCGACTAACTTTTACAATAGATTCTAATGACTATTTGGAGTAAAAAAAGTTATATGACGTATAGTCCAATAACGAATAGTTTTTGAGATGTTTATTATAAAAAAAATACACTGAAAAATCTCCAGTCTAACACACCCTAAGGACGTGTGACGTAGGGTATAAATAATCCACTTTTTTTGTATAAGATGAACAGACAAATAGACAAAGATACCTATACAATGTGTCAGTCCCACACGGCCTTCGTTTATTTTCTTTTGTTTTTTTTTTACCAGTGCAGTAAACTTACATTAACATTAACTTACATTACATACAGGGCGGTGAATCCGTGAATTTCCCAGATCGCAGCTGCAAAATATATTAAGGGCTTTACGAATTACCAACCCGTGGTAATAGAAAAACCTACTTACGCCTTAAAAAAATATCATAATCGTATCATATCATCAAAAGCATTTTTCTTTGAAACCATGCAATATTTTAGATTGCTACGTATATAAAATGCGTTGCTGTGAATGCGTTAAGAAGATGGTGTTGATTCAGCCACTGCATTGTTTACAATCGAGTTCCACTAGTATCAAGCAACGTGCCGTAATAAAACTACATTGAAACTAAGACAGCTTAGCGTACGTACACTCACGGCATGCCTTAATTCCAGCACGTCAACGACGAAGTTTCGTCTGTGTGCAGCATACTTGTTAGTTAGTTAGTTAGCCAGCTAGCCACGTAAATACAATTTAAAATGTTTATGGAAAAATACCTGTCTGGGACGACCTTACTAAAATGTATGTATGTATGTAAACACTTTAATAAATAAAACATGTATAATGGCGAACTTATCCCTATTAGAGATCTCTTTCAGTTAAACTATATTATTTAGTTAATTTCCCTATTCTAAATTAATCAAAGCTTATACCTACAATGGAAAATGAACGAATGATATCCATAACGACTTGTTATAGACTTGTCTGCAAAAATATGTTGTGTGCTAAAAATATAAGTTAATTATACGATAGTAAGGAAGTTATAATTTATTGACAGTATGTATTCAGAAGTTTTATAAAATATTTGTTCTCTGTTAGGTTTTTTCCAAAAAATATACCTACACATATAAATAAAATACTTATATAGGTATAAAATACAAGCATGACTCAGCAACAAGCATTCATGCTCACCAAACTAATATAATACTGTAAGTAATGCCTTGATTTGATTTGATTTGAACAATATGTCAAGTGTTTTTTTTTAACACGCCATATTACCATGGATCCAATCACAACATAGAACTGAAATAAAAATAAATTTTTAACATAAAAGAATTTGAAACACAAGCATTGCAAAACGTTCCTCTTTGCAATTTGAAAAATTAGCTTTGATTAATGATGAATGTAACAACCCAGAGTAAAGTTGAGACAAATCTGAATTTCGGTAAAGCGCTATGCCTCGGTTTGCTGGGAACTTTTGCCCCGTGAGTCAATGTACACAGTTCCTTTACTATTCAGTATAAAAAAATTACTACGTATTTAATAAAATAAAAACAATAACTACTAGACTGCGTCCGCAACTTCGTCCTTACATTGAGGAATCGGTTTTTATTCAAATTGTATTGTATTCCCTCATTTTTTTGGCATATTATGTCGTATTTCTCTGAGATGATAGAGAAGTATGAGTATATGAAATGAACTGTACCAATAGCTGAAATCCGTCCCGCTGTTTTGGCACCAAGACCCGGCTAACTAGTACGCGCTCTAGTATTCCCCATATTTCTCTATGGCGTAGAAACATGGACGATTCGAGCTCGAGAAAGGCAAAGGATCGATGCATTCGAGATGTGGTGCTGGAGGCGTATGCTGAGGATACCCTGGACCGCCATGCGCACCAATGTGTCGATCCTTTCCCAGCTTCGTGTCCAAACCCGCCTATCCACAATCTGCCAGCAGCGTATATTGACCTATTTCGGCCACATAATGAGGAGGGAAGATGAAAGCCTTGAAAAGCTGATCATTGTTGGGAACACGGAGGGCAAACGAGCCCGGGGACGGTCCCCAACCAGATGGACCGATCAAGTGAAGGGCCCTTCCTCAGCCAAGTTTTGCTCGGTCATCAGAGATGCGATGAACAGGCACCGGTGGAGGCAGATCATAAAAACTAGGTGTAGAGCATCTATATCCACCGATGACCACGATCCTCAGTCATGAGGGAGCGACCACAGAGAGAGAGAGAGTTTTGGCATGATAAAGCCGCTCATTTTAACACATTTTGTTTTTAAGTACAGCCATCATCATCATCCTCATTGGCCTCTCGCATCTATAAAAGATGATTTAAAAAATAAAAATAAATATTAAGGGACAATCATACACAAATCGACCTAGTCCCAAACTAAGCAAAGCTTGTACTATGGGTACTAGACGACGCTATACATAATATATAAGTACATATATATATATAACATCCATGACCCAGGAACAAATATTCGAGTTCATCACACAAATATTTGCCCCGGCCGGGATTCGAACCCAGGACCACCCGCTCACTAGGCAGGTGTCTAAAAACTGCGCATACCGCGTCGCAGCTCATGATAGATACATTTTTGTGAATAGTGCAGAGTCATGACACCTCAGTATAAACTACGGGAAACTAACTCAGAACACGGTAATTAACCTTAAGTAAGGTAGTTATACGTACTGTTCTAATATTCTTCTGTGAATGGCAGGCAACCAAAACTATTCCTATTGTAGCTCATATAATATTCTTTGGAGAAAAAGTTTCGACAGTTCCACTGCACAGGTTTTTCGGAATAGACGACGTGGGACATTCCAGAAATAACATACCTATTCCAGGGCTGGCCAAGGATAATTTACCTAGAGACACATTAGAGTTGTAAAAATTATTTCAGTGACCTACTTGGATTTAGAAATCGGTTGAATGGAATGGAGGCAACAGGGGACCCACGCGCGGGCAGTTTTCTCGCGCAAAGGCTTTCCATAGCCATACAGCGTGGGAATGCTGCCTGCGTCATGGGCACCCTACCTAGATAGAGGTCTTAGTTTTATAAATATATTTTAATCTTAGTTTAATTTTTAGTTTTAATCCCATGAATTTGTTATTTTTTATGTTTTATTTTTGACCCATAGTAAATTATTTCTCATTAAGTTGAATGGAAGAAACGAGTTTTCCATTGAAAGTCTCAATCATAATTATCTATTAATTGAAATAGTGTAAGTACAATCAGGAAATCAATATCATACATTTTTTATAAAACACTAATTTTTGTTTACCGTCTGTAACGTTTCGCACAAATTTTCATTTGTCCGAAAGCCAGTTTATTCCAAAATGTAATTTTTTTTTTAATAATTATTAAACAAACCTACTCTAACCTAATGGGTGCTTTAAAACGATGTTTATAAAATCCTGAAAATATGACGGGTTTCAGGAAAAACTACTTTCGGACAAATAAAAAGATGGGAAAGTTTCAGAGCTTAGATAGGATACCAATTCAAGCCATGACAACGTGACTCGTAGCGACAGAAGGTCCTTTCTCTGCAAAAGCCATCTGAGAATTGTATTTAGTTTTTGTTTATGTGAATTTTAACGCAATTGGTAGGACATGGCATGGCAGCGGTCCGATATGTGTGCTATGACGGTGCGAATGTAACCAGATATTGGGAGTTATTTTTGGTTTAAGTTTTAATGCAATCGGATCCTGTGTCTTTAAATTACTTAAACATGTCATTTAACAATGTTCACATACGTTTGACGACGCGTTTGGCTCGGTTTGTAGACACCTGCCTACTGAGCCGGAGGTCCCGGGTTCGAAACCCGGCCGGGGCAAAAATTTATGTGATGAACTCGAATATTTGTGCTTGGGTCATGGTTGTTCTATGTATTTAAGTATATATTTATCTATATAAGTACGTATACCGTCGTCTAGTCCCCATAACACAAGCTTTCTTGACCTTAATTTGGGACTAGATCGATTTTTGTGAGGTTGTTCGATATTTGGTATTTATTATTATTATTTATTGTATGGCATATATGTGTCACTGGATGACATATAAAAAGAAAAATGTATTTATGGCACTCTATAGTCATAATTTTCCCCTTCCCAGGTACGCGACTGCTTCTTCTGATAGGATCTTAAAATCGTCTACATGGCCTGTGCATCTAGTTAAGGGACACACAAGTTCATAGAATTGCTTAGTGTCGTCAAGTACATCCAAGCAATAATTTATCCCAGACATAAATAACATCAGAATTCAAAACAATAGCATACTTCCTCCCAAAGATAAAGGACATTGCAGTACGTAAACGAATAGTGGTTAAATGTAGCTACCGCCCCAAAACTACCGCATTGTTGAAACTAATTTACAAGAGATCGCTCTGAGAAGTTCAGCGGGCGGGTACCAACTTCACCTTCAGTGTTATTAAACGAGGTGCTGTATTAAATTTTATATAGCACATTTTTTTACCACTGCTTTGCCCGCATGAATAGTGTCTCTTGATAATCTTTTGGGAACACTTTTATTGCCTTCAAGGGTCTTTGGTTCAAATTATACTTACTTTAGAGCTTAGTTAAGTTTTTTTTTAGGAACGTTAGCCATTTGAACGATGTCTTGTTTGTATCACGAATATAAGGAGGCCGATATTATTTATTTATGTCATTTAGAAGTTTTAAATTTAATCCCAATTGCATTTGCAGTATTGGTAAAAAAATTAGCTACCTCTCCAAAACTACCGCATTGTTGAAACTAATTTACAAGAGATCGCTCTAAGAAGGTCTGCGGGCGGGTACCAACTTCACCTTCAGTGATGTTAAATAAGGTACTGTATTTTATAATGCACATTTTTTGGGTTCCCGACCCAAAGGGTAAAAACGGTACCCTCTTACTAAGCCTCTGCTATCGGTCTGTCACCAGGCTGTATCTCATGAACCGTGATAGCTAGCTAGCTACTCATGAGATACAGCCAACAGTTGAAATTTTCACAGATGATGTATTTGTGTTGCCGATAATATAACAAGAAATACTAAAAAATAGACTGAAATAAATATTTAACGGGGTTGCCATACATCAAACGTGATCGGTTGTTAACTTTGCACCTCATTTTATCCGGCGCCCTACATACCAGGTGCAAACTTAACTTAACCCGGCCAGTTAACATGGGATAAATATTTTTACGGAACCCTCAGTGCGCGAGTCAGACTTGCACTTGTCGGGTTTTTTTACCACTGCTTTTCCCGTATGACAAGTGTTTCTTGATTATCTTTTGGGAACACTTTTATTGAATCATAAGTGTCACTCTTTAGTACGAATTCTACTTACCTGAAAAAACTAAACAAAACAAAACTCTGAATCTTTGTTCAGTTTTTAGGGACGTTAGCCATTTGAACGATGTCTTGACCCTATCACAAATATAAGGAGGCCGATATTTCTTTTACGTAGATACATATGAAGTAGGTACTCAGTAAGTACTAGGAGTAACTCCCGCGGAGCTGAAGAACAAAGGACCACATCCCACATTGTTTAGGTATGTATGTATGTATGTATGTATGTATGTAAACACTTTATTGTACACAAAAACAGAAATACATTAAAACAAAAGAAATACATGTACAAAGGCGAACTTATCCGTTTAAGGGATCTCTTCCTGTTTATTAAATCTTTATTGCAAAAAAGTCAGCACTAATCCTCATATGCGATTATTTATTATGTTCCTAAGACTACCCCGCCGGAGATACCGCAATCTTATGAAAAATCAACTCTATATTTGGTATTCCATGCCCCATCCCCATTTCTGCTAAGTAATGTAGATATTCATCTATTGTATCTGAACTTGATATAGTAATTTAACAATATGGGTGTAGATAAAACTTATTATGGTCTAATGTCTTATTATTCTATCATATCTCTATCGTATACCGCTATCAAACCCCATTAATCATCATTAACTAATTGGTAAAGAGCGGAACAGCCCTCGTGTGTGTGGCGTTATTCATTAGCCCTCTCTTACATGTCTGAGAAGTTCCGTTGTAGTTCCTGAACAGTTTCTGAGACGCTCTTTGTCAGTTCTTTGCAACAATAACTTGTTTACACCACTATAAATTATCTCAAACTTAAGCAGGGCTTGCGGCTTCCTTTGGTTTAAGATAGCGCTGAAGAGATAAGTAAGATACAGCTATAAGACGACGCGGTTGGCGCAGTTTGTAGAGACCTACAAAGCCGGCGGTCCCGGGTTCGAATCCCGGCCAGAGCAAATATTTGTGTAATGATCTCGAATATTTGTGCTTGGGCGGTAGAAAGTTCTTTATTTTGTGATCCTCGCCTTGAGGGAAAATTAATCCTTTAACGAAACTGCGGACACTGCCAGCTTAGGTTAATACTCCCTAAATATCCAAAATGCTCAGCAAAAGTGTTAAAATAGCCCTTTAGTGCTAAGTTTTCAGACAAAAGGTAATTAAGACTATGTAAATGTAAGTGCGCTGTAAATATAGATTGGGATATTTAGCTCTCTCATTAACATTCTAATGAACTGTTTACTGACTATAAACTTCTTCAGTTTTGTTAACTTTTTCATGAATTTTCTGGATACCTACTTGATCAAGTGCTATACAATTTTATGAATAATATGTTTTCATTTACCACAGTATGCTATTTCTACTAAATCCCACTAATATTATAAAAGCGAAAGTGTATGTCTATTGTCTAGGTGTGAGAGTGTAAGTTTGTTACTTCTTCACGCCGGAAGGGCTTAACGGATTTGCATGAAATTTGGATCAGGGATAGTTTATACCCTAACCTAAAGTCAAAGGCTACTTATTATCCCGAAAAAAACTGGCTTCCTTAGGGAAGTGTATTTGAAACCGCAGGCAAAAGCTGGTTTGAACATATTTTATGTAAATTAGTAAATTACTTTGCCAAATGTCTGATGACTTCACAAATTAATTCCCAGTTACTTTTAGTTACATTAGAAACGTCAAAACGTTTCAAGTGATAATTGTTACCATGGCATGACAAAGCGGTTGGCGCAGTGGTAGTGCATAAGCCTACTCAGCGGACGGTCCTGGGTTCGAATCCCGGCGGGGCCTATATTTGTGTGGAGTATATCGTCGTCTAGTGCCCGTAACATAAGCCTACTAAATGAACTACTGTGGGACTGGATCAATTTTATGAGGTAGTCCGATATTTATTTATTATTCGTCAATGTAAGCCGAATAGGCCCCTTAATTTCATCTGACAGTTAGTACCGTATTATGCAGGGTCGAGTTTTGCTATTATAATATTTAAATAAAATTTCTTATTTAATTATAAATAGAGATAATTCAATTCTCTATCCTAGCCCCCCTTCTTTGAAAACTCGTTCAATCGCGATTACCCATAAACCTTAAATTTTCACGAAAATTCCCAATACCTTCTAATCTTGTTATCATATTATCTCCAAAATCTAAGCTACAATTTCAGTGTAACTAACAATCCCGTGTCTCATCCCACTTCACAAACGCTCTCCAAAGCTATGCAAATTCTGACAAACATCTTTAACGTAAGTATCTCGGAATCGTTTCGAATAACTCGATCCCAAATTGCCCTGTTAATCGGCCATTCGTTCAGAAATTGCGTTATTCTCGGGTATAAAAGCGAGGATCACCTGAGTCGGTATTACGTATCGATTTGATCGCTATCGGCATTACTATAATCTACTTAGAGTCTTTCCATTCGTCCCTCTCTAACTCCACAACGGTGGAAAAAACAATTTATGTACAGTCACAATATATTTATATTCCCAATAATTACAGAAAGTATTAAAGGTACTACTAAAATGCAAATCGTTGACTAAAACGTTGCATTCCTCACAAAACTTAAAAGCTACCCTAAAAATAGCAATCCCAAGATAAGTGTAGCAGAACCACATATCTCATCATATCAGCTGAAAGATGTCATTGCTGAACAAACCCCCAAGCTTCTCCACGACATCGTCGTCATGCGCAGCCCTCATCCAACGAGTTCCTACGATCCTAGCCAGATCATCGATTTTTTGGGAGACTCCCATACTGCGTCTTCCGGTACGCAGTTGCTACTCAAGGACCTGTAGACAGATTTCACACACAGAGCACTCGAACGCACAGACACTGACAATCGTATGTTGCAGCGTGAGATTTGTAGTTCCTAATTTAGACGTTTCACAGATAAGTTGGTCGCACTATAACCTCGCAAGTATACAATAACTCAAAATAAACTGACATATACTCGTAGTGCCCCTCCTTTAAGAAGTCAATTTTGGCACCTGTCATCGTATCATCTCAATACATTCTATCATTTTAAATCGATTTTAGGTGACACGTTTAATAATTTGAACATCGGTGACGTCCAAAGATCACAAGAGCTTTTTTAAATCCAGTTTTTATGCCCTCTCCAAAAATATTAAAGTTATTTATGTACCTATAACTGGCGCAAGTAGGTATACAATTAGCTCAAAAATAGACTGGCACTGAGTCCACAAGATTTTAATAAGTTAAACATAAGATAGTCAAATAATGTCGCCGATGACTTCCTCTGTCAAACGATAGGAATACCGATCGCAATATGATATACATAGAAGCCGAGCGGAGTGCTAATACAGACGGGGTGGCAATAAATATGCAAATCGCCTTCAGACTCGGTCCGAGTGGTAAAAACAAGGTGCTAATGCAGTCGCCCGTTCTGTTCTCTATGGTTTCCCTAATCCACCTAATCTTGGGAAGTTTAAGCTTACGACGTAATGTGGTCTGAAGAATGTTAAACATAATGACTAGTAGCTCTGTGAGTTGTAGACCTCGTGAATCTCTTTGGAAATCGCTTAAATATATTTTGTTTTACGTTTTCAACCCCGATATTTCCACCATTTGAATTTTTTTAAATTACTGTCTCGACAAAATCAACAACGAAAACTTCACGAAAATCGGTTGAGGAAAGCGACTTGTACGAAAGAACCCGGAATTTGAAGATACGAAAGATTTTTTCGCCAAGCTGAAACGGTAATTTCAAGTAATATTTTATATTAATTTCATACTTTTCTGTGTAAACAGGCTCCCTTAAATTTCTTGGCGCTTTCTGTTTATTATCCACTAGCTGTGCCCCGCGGTGTTACCCGCTCATCCCACGGCAACACTAAATTTATTCGGGATGAAAAGTATCCTATGTCCTTTCCCGGGTCTCAAACTATCTCCATACCAAATTTCATCTAAATCGGTTCAGCGGTTTAAGTGTGAAGAGGTAACAGACAGACAGACAGACAGACAGGCAGACAGACACACTTTTGCATTTATAATATTAGTATGGATTACGTAGCCATAATGTCGCTTTTGATCAAGTATATCGCCACTTACGTACGAACACGTCTAGCATAACTGTGACACGCCACTCTTTCTCGCGCGAGAAATATTACTTATCTCTTTCTTTGCTGTACTGTCAGAAAGCAACGGACGATGCTATGTCGCGGGACAATAGTCGCGAAGCGTAGTTTTGCTAGACTGCCTGGTGACATTTTTGACAAGCATAATATTATGTTTAATATCCAAAGTCGATGATACTAATCACTTATAATGCGACCCACTTTTCAGTGAACTGAAGGGTGCCATAATCTTATTCCCACACAGATTCACTCGAACGCAGAGACACTGACTCGTATGAAATTTCAGCATGACAATCGTAGTTCCTAATTACGCCGTTTCACATGAAAGTTGGTCGCACTATAATTCAGCGTACATACCGCGATTCATTGTCAGAAAACGGCAATATATCGGAGACGTAGTCGAGATATTCCTTTTACAGCCATATATCAAAGCACACTCGAATTAGCGCCCTTAACTATATCTACTATTACTAGGTCGATGCAGAGTCAGCCACCGGCTAAGCTTGCACCATAGATTGGAGCGGAGTTTTTTTTTTTTTCGAAATTTTCTCTTCGTCACGACCTAGCGAAATTTAATTTGTGCATTTTAAAACAAAAATTTCTAAAATCGGTTGAGAACTCGCTGAGATCTGCGCATTGTTACAAAGTCCATTCGAGTCGATCCATGGGAGTTTCGCTCGCTTCGCTCGCTCCGCTCCAATAAATATCTAAAGTATTGAAAATCTGTTTTCTATGATTCCTCTCATAATTTCAGGAAAAATCTTAATAGCTTGATGCAGGATTGTCATTTGTTTTGTATGGGCGCGCGGCGCCATGCAAGCCTAGTGCAATCTGTTTTAATAACTTCCTTTGTCCTCGCGTCACGCCGAAACGGCTGGACGGATTTTAACCTATTTCGGTACAGGGATAGCTGGGCATCCAAAGATGGTTATAGGATACTTTTTACCCGACTACGGTAAAGACAAAAATACGTCGCGTATAATACAAAGTCGCTTCCTGTCTGTCTGTCCCTATGTATGATATTGACGACGCGTTTGGCTCGGTTTGTAGACACCTGCCTACTGAGCCGGCGGTCCCGGGTTCGAATCCCGGCCAGGGCAAATATTTGTGTGATGAACTCGAATATTTGTGCTTGGGTCATGGTTGTTCTATGTATTTAAGTTTTTTTTTTTTTTTTTTTTTATGTCATAGGGGGCAAACGAGCAAACGTAAGTATATATTTATCTATATAAGTACGTATATCGTCGTCTAGTACCCATAACACAAGCCTTCTTGAGCTTAATTTGGGACTAGATCGATTTGTGTGAGGTTGTCCGATATTTATTTATTTATGTATGTTTAGATCTTTCGAACTACGCAACGGATTTTGATGCGTTTCTTTTTTACAGAGTGACTCAAGAGGATGTATAATACATGCATAATTTATCAGCATTGCACCCGTGTGAAGCCGGGGCGGGTTGCTAGTTTCTAAATAAAATTTTATTGAGTCCTTCGCCCGTTCAGACGTACAAACGGACGGTTCTCATTACCAGTGCTACATTACCATAAATCGCCGGCGTCTGCCGCAGACGCGCCTCCATTGTGCCCGCAGATAATTAGGCCATTATATGAGGAATTTGAAAAGGAAATTGACATTTTTCATAAGGCTTGATTTAGCATTGCCTGATAGATGAGCCTGATACTGACCCGACGGTCATGGGTTCGAATTCCGACGTAGACAAATATTTGTGTGACGAACTCGAATATTTTGTTCCTGGGTACATGTATTTTGTCTTTATATGTAGGTACAAGTTTTGCTAGTTTGGGACTAGGTCGAATTGTGTGAGATTGTAAAAAAAAACAATTTTTGATTTGTCTGAAAGTATTTTTTTCCGGAAACCTATAATATTTTCAGGTTTTTATAAACATCGTTTTAAAGAACCCGTTAGGTTTTATTAGAACGTTACTCAAGTGCAGCATAAAAAAGTAAAACTCATTTGGTAATATTATTCATTACATTACATTGTACCACGAATTTTCAAAATTTCAAAGAACATTGATTGTATTTTGGAACTTTATTTTTTTTCCGTGAGAATTGGTAATGGGTCATTGTCAGATTTAGGTGCAAGTCTTTCCGGTGGACATTTGCGAAATTAAGTATTTCAAGGCCTAATTTTCTGATAAAATGCCTTTGAGAATAAAGAACGTTCCCTCTTCTATAATCCGATGTAACAGCAACATAACCTAGATTCATACAAGCTCTTAACTTTTGACCACCGGAGGGACGAATTTTGTTTTTTGAACTGACAATGACCATAATACAGATTTCTGTTATTTGCGTTTCTCCTAATTAATTTCACTTTCTACCTACTCTAACCTATACTGTTGAAGGGGCATTTGGAATTAAGCGAAATCGTAATCCAAAGCAAAAGTTTAACAACGATAAGTCTTGACTTAATGCTGTAATCGTAAAATTAGGGATGAAAGGGGAGAATAAAATCTACCCCTACAGTTCAAATGAAACGGCTCTGATTAAAATTACCAAATGTTAGCACAGTCGCAGTCGGTTTGACGGAAAGTGCCTTGTGTGCATATAGAATTGCTCCATAGAAAAAAATATGACACTAATCCATACTTCCATACTAATATTATAAATTCGAAAGTGTGTCTGTCTGTCTGTTACCTCTTCACGCTTAAACCGCTGAACCGACTTAGATGAAATTTGGTATGGAGATAGTTTGAGACCCGGGAAAGGACATAGGATACTTTCATCCCGAATAAATTTAGTGTTCCCGTGGGATGAGCGGGTAACACCGCGGGCCACAGCTAGTATTTTATATTATAAAGGCGAAAGTTTGTGAGTGTGTTTGTTGCTTCTTCACGCTCAAACGGCTGGACCAATATTGATAAATTTCGGTATGAAGGTAGCTGACACCCTGGTTTAACATAATATATAGGCTACTTTTCATACCGAACAAATTTAGTGTTCCCGTGGGATGAGCGGGTAACACCGTGCGGCGCGGCTAGTATTTAAATATATTTAAAGCTAAGGCAATGGAACACATAATACAGCAAAATTTACTGCATTTACAAGATTTGAGGAAATGTTTACAATGAAGCGAAAAATTGAAAAATTTAATGGTTCAGACAGGATTCGAACCTGCGTTTCCAACGGCTTTCCGGGCCAACACCGGCGTCCTACCAACTGGACCACCGAACCAGATGTTAGAGCATTTTTATGTTTTTCGCTTCATTGTAAACATTTGGTTTAAGTACGTTAGCAGACGTTTGCTTTAATAAGAATAATTTGAGGAAATTTTGATTTTCATACTGCTACGGGAACGCAGCCATAATAAATTACAGTAGGACACCGGGATAAGTTGTCAAATATAAGAAAAAGCCAAATAATTACTAGAATCTCTGGAAAAGTTTTTTAATTCAGCGAAAAGCGATAATTTAGAAAATAAAGTAATTAACCATGAAAGAAACAGTCTGAAAAAATAAATTAATAAATATCTGATATTTTTATGCATATACCAAGACCTAATTCCACTTAAAATCACAAAAAGAAAAATATTATTTATATTTTGCCGACTAATTGCTTCATGATCTCAGTTTTTCTACTTAACAGTTCGTATCCTCATCTTTAGTTCCGTTGTGACCGTTTAAACACCTTCTCGAGTGGTTGTTTAAATACATAGAGTTTATCATTTATTTATCACATGTTAAACGTGACTATCACCGGCCCACATAAGCCAATTCTCACCAAACGGACTACGCAACGCGCTAGGGTTGTGCCCTAGGGTCCCTAGGGAAGGGGTTGCAACAATAGACCACTTGCCAGCCCCTGTGAGCTCGAGCGGTAATGACTGCTTGTGTTCACTCACCGGGACATTTTTGTAGGTATTCGATGTACCAACTCGTAAACTTGATGTGTTTTATGACTTTTAATTATAGTTTTTCCATAAAATTATGATTTACATTTCAGATTATTATTTTCCCGAACCGGTGGCAGGCACTTGTTTTGGAGGCCAAGACTCACTTTGGACGCACCACAGCTCTAAAACACAGTAGCTCGTAGTATTTTATCTTAAAAAATAAAATAATATGTGGAGTGCCGTAACATAAAAAAATCTAAAACAATCCAATAAGTTTCAAATCCACTAAGTGGTACAGAGTTCTGAGGTATAAACCTTACCGACTTTATGAAGTTATTTTTTTTTATAATTGGTAAAAATTAACAGTACCTACGCATAATAGACAATGGTAATCCGTTACAGAGGTAAAAGAGTTTTTTTGTACTCGTATAATCCCTTGAAACTTCTTTTCGCGAAAATATTGGGTCTGTTAGTGATTTAATTACATTTTAATAAAGATAATATTCTAATATTTTACATAGAAAACTCTCGTGAGTCTCAGACATATTAAAATTCATTATGAAACTGGTTTAACACGTCGTATAAGTCGAATATCACTCGACATGTTTCGAATCGGTTCGCGATTCATCCTCAAATCAGCGTTCTTGAGGATGAATCGCGAACCAATTTGAAACACGTTGGGTCGATTTTAATATAATATTTCGCTCAATATTCATAATATCTATAGTTACTCCAACTCAATTTCGCAAGTAACCAGCTAGCAATCAAACTAAATAGCATTACTATTAGTACAAAAGCTGCGCCGTACAAAAGATGGAATAACTAATAAAGTAAATAGTTGGTTAGGAGAGAACTTCCCAGAATACGGTATCATTTTCCTGCGGCAAAATTCGACGTTACAAACGCCACACATCTCAAACTCGTGGTATGTTCCATTCGAAGTAACCATTTAGTTTTTTTTTCTTCGTTGAAATGAATAAATAATTGACCGAACGAGCGAAGCGTCTCCGTTCAAGCTTGGCCAAAAATCGTCCGTATATCCGTTTGTCCGGATTCGGGACTGTTCTCGCCTACAGGCCGCATTTCTCAACCAATTCTCGTTAAGGTTTGGGAGCAGGTTGAATAATGTTTTTTTTTTTCAAGTTAGTTTTATGCAAATTTTCTAAATGGCGGAAGGATATAGCCGGCATCATGGGTAACCCTGCTGCAGAGCCATAATCGGGGGATATTCGTTAGGTTCTCTTAGAATAGTTTAAGTTAGTTATTGTGGTTTGTGTTTTCATAGTTTATATTTCAGCATAAATTAACAACTAGCTTTTGATATTTATCGTTAAGAAAGTATTAGCAATCTCAGAACTTAACAAAGTACTACTAACTATTACTACCTCATACACTTTTCTTAAACCCAAATAATTATATACAATAATTATCGAAAATGATCACCGATTTTTTTATTGAAGTATAGAAGTATTTATTTACCTATGCCAGTTCTGCTCTGAGAATATGCTCATTTGGGGATATCGCAAAGATGCATCGAATCGGGCTCAGTATCGTTTTCTGCCTCTGCCAATAAAAATCAACTGGGATATAATAATTTATCTGGCGTCTGTAGTGCGACCGTGATTGGATTGGTTAAAAAGCACTTATAAATCAGGATCAAAAGAGATTTTTATACGCTCATAAATTACGCTCCTGGCTTTACATAATTATTTTAAAAATATAAGTAGGGATAAAATTGTAAAGTACACCTATTTATCGGCAATGAGTAAAAGAGCTGAAAATACGATTAGTTACAAGGTTAGGTTAAAAGGTTAATATCTTATTTATCACATATTATTACTTAATTGCCTACCTAATAACATAATAACAGATATACTACTGTGTATATTTGTATTCAAAAGGTACATTGTTATCAACAGTTTAGTATCTATAAGCAAGTATAGACATTTATTGAACGCTGTTCTCAATATAGGGGAAATGTTATATATTAAAGCCAAACATACTTTACCGGTGACATAATATTATATATTAACTATGAAATTACAAGTTTCAAGTGAAACTAAGTTTATCAGCTATTCCCTTGTCGTGTCGTATGTTTGATCTCATTTATCATTCCGTAACTTACGTCGTTAATGCCCTTAGAATTAAAAGGACTTAACTGATTTGATTTTAAGACAGACATGTGACATTTTGTCTAATTGGGTTAAGTATCAAGTGATCTTTGCCAACCTCGTATTTGACGAACATTTTTGATTAGAGAATTACCAATGACGCCATTATATTAGAGTATAATTTTGTCGAAATATCCTTTCGAATTGTAATTTTGTTAAGAGGCCTTATTACTTTTAAAATAGTTTTTTTTTTTCATATTGTAACAGATATAATATTGATAATTAGTAATTACAACCAACTTTTTGAAGTGAATAGTACTTTTCCCCGAGTTCTAGGTAGTAACATAGCTATTTCATGATTTCATTGCGTGCAGTCGAAAATAAGTAGAAAAAACAAATTTTCCGCGTGAATTTTGTCAATTTCGAGTGGTTTTTGAAACAAAAATTATTAATGAAAAATTCAAACTGTAAGTTTTAAATACATACCAATAAATTCCAATAGCCCTGTAGGCCTATGATGGTTGCGTTTATCACGTGATAAATAAGTGTCAAAGCATCCGTCACGTTTTGACCAATTGCGAGTGCAAGGGACAGATGCTTTGTCACTTATTTATCACGTGATAAACGCAACCATCATAGGCCCCCTGTTCTAGGTAGTAACATCAATTATATGTTTAAGAAACGGCATTTTAAAAGGAATAAAGCCTCGTAATAAGCCTTAAAAATCGCTGATGACATTGTCGAGATACCGTCGAATTTGCCCTGTTTTTGTTCGTCTCTTTGGAAATTTTGTGCAAAATTTCCCATCGAAAGGTTCTGTGAGCTGTAAACCTAGCAAATTTGTTTTGAAATGGCTTAAATTTGTATGTTGTTGAGTTTTCAACTTCCACATCTCGGCCATTTTAGCAAAACAGTATCGACAAAAAAGTGTACAATTAACGAACCTACTCACAAAATTTCATGAGAATCGGTTGAAAAATGTGACCTCTACTCGAGAACATCCAGACAGTATAAGAAATAATTTCCAAGCTGAAAAAGAGACGCGTCGTAACGTTCGCTCGGTCAACTACATTTTTATTCGTAGTTTTATAATGGATACGTAGTGTTAATAAAGACATATTACGTAATATGCAATATCCAATGAATATTGCAAAATAAATGATTTCAACATGCGACTCTTTGCCGCGCGACAAATAATACCTGTCACTTTCGTTTCAATACCGTGCGAGCATGACGGAAGATGCTGACTCGCGCGACAAACGAAGTCGCGGCAAGATACGAGTATGATAGCCCTGTTGAACTGTCATTTAAACGCGAAGGCGATAATGATTGTCACAAATGCTATTCCTACCTGTTCGTGACAAACTTTCTTTGCGTGCCAAAATCATGTTACGAAAACCAATAAAAACTTAGCAAGAAATCAACAAAGGGCTAAACAGTAATTAAGCATTACAACATCCAATACAATTAATAAAACTGGCAATCGAGTTTGTAAACAAGCCCAACTTCTTGTAATAACGGCCAATCTCAAGTATTAATGGGCAGCGCGAACTTATTGGGAAAATGAAGGAGAGTTGTTTGGAAGACACGAATACCGGTGAAGTGCGAGTCTTATTCGCGTACGGAGGGTTCTGTATGCGAAAAATGATATGCCGTGATTTTTTAAGATGCACGACATACTGTTTAGGGTTCCTTACCCAAAAATGGGACCCTATTACTAAGACTCCCCTGCCCATCTGTCTGTCTGTCACCAGGCTGTATCTCATGAACCGTGACAGCTAGACAGTTGAGATTTTCACAGATGATGTATTTCCGTTGCCGCTATAACAGCAAATACTAAAAACAGAATAAAATAATTATTTAAGTGGGGCTCCCATACACCAAACGTCATATTACTTGCGTAGCTTGATTGCTTCAGTAATTTTCGACGACATGTTCAGTATGAGATCATCTTGCTTCTGTGGATATTGTAATTTCCAAATTTTCAGCTCGGTTAGCGGCACTAGATCGAATTACATCCAGTCCATATGAGGCTCTATCGCGACGAGTCAGGCGGCAGTTAGGCCTATCTTAGCAAACAGTTTAAGGACAGTAACGCCATCTATTACCAGAATTTCCGATCGCATTATTAACTAGATCATGAAATTTCAAAGCATTTAAATGAAACCCAGGCCTTGCACGATTTAGCCATGTAACGCCCGCTTTATCGTTCATTGCTACGATATTCTAGGTTGGATGCCCTTCGAGCGTCTCTGATGCTACCGAACAAACCTAACCTGCCTACAACGTGCTCCGTTCTCACCGTTCTGCAAAAAAAAAAACTATTGGATGTATCATAAAATAATCGGCCAAATCTCGCAATGTTTACATTTTCAGCTCGGATAGCAGCACTAGATCAAATTATATCCGGTCCATATGAGGCTATAACTAGCCATGAATCAGGTGGTAGTTAGGCCTTGCTTGGTGTATGGTTCAAGTCCAGACCGTTGATCCTAAATTCGCAATTTCACAGATTTATACAATTTTGGTATAGTACAGGAAAGTCAAGGAAGTGGCTATATGGATAGAGTTAGATGAAGAAAACTACATACTTCATCAGCTACACCGACACGAGTTTGACTCTTAAATTTATGATGATGGTGATGACGATGCTGACCAATGTTGGTACCAAAATAGCTGGACATCTAAAAATGGTTACAAGATACTTTTTACCCGATTACGGTAAAGAAATCAGTTTAACGCGGACGAAGTTGCAGGCCAGTATGCTATTAAATGATACTTTTTATGCGACTAAGATGAAATCGCCAGTCACCTGCTATACTGTATAAAAACTGTTTACTGTTCTAAAATGTAGGTTGTCAGCTTAGGCTATGTACCGTTAAATGATATCTGTGACGTAAGCAAAATGTCAAAATCGCTTTTGGTGCTAGCTGTAACTCCAAGTTTGTATGTGTTACTAATCCATCCATCCGTGTATTTTTTTCTTGTGTTGTTAATTATTACATATACATGTAAAAAACCGACCAAGAGTCTCGGCCCCGCAGAAGTGTGATTTAGTATCTTATAATTTATAATTACAACTTTTCAATGTCACTAGCTATAATTGGAGTTACTTCTACCATATGTCCGTTACACCCACGCCTTGAATTTAAATGGCGTCGCGGCTAAAATTTAACAGCTGTGTTCCATATATCAACCAAGTTAAGCCCCCAAAATTCGAAAGATATAAAATAAATAAATAAATAACTGATACTGTTACGGTTACCTATTCCAGATCCAAACAACATTTGCAACAGTGAATATAAAATTTGATCCGTTTAAGGCTTCCCGTGCATGTTCGGACTATCCCGTTTCAGAGTAACCATCTCAAATAGTTTAAAAATTTACAGCGCTATAAAACTTCACAGTTTTACGAGAGACCTCTGGACTGTGGATTGAAGTGTTCCGTGGAACTGATATGCTGCTGTTATTGAATTTAAAGGATTTTGTAGTAAAATTGAATTGTATCGATGTGTAGAAAATATACGAGTTGTGTGTTTTATTCTGTCATTGTATGCAAGTTGAATTTGTATTCTATCTGATTTCTTCCGGTACATTTAGATGATATTGGTGAAATCCATTATATTATGAACGTGAAAGTTTGTGAGAATGTACGTTTTTGTTAAATCTTAGAATAAATACTGGCTTCACTTTGGCAACCTAGCCAGCACTTGAAAGTGAAGCCAGTTATAGTTAGCCTCGGGCTTAGTTTCGTCCGTGTGCGTCACAACGTCAATGTCACAAGCAAAACGTCTCTATGATTGGTTCGTAGACACGCACACATAAAACCAAAAGTGGCTTCATATTTCGCAAATCTGTTGTATAAAGGCTGTCCTTCTAGGCGTATTTATTCTAAGACTTAAATGCAAATACTACTTAACAGATTTCTATAAAACTTATCAGTACTTAATGTAGCATAGGTATCAGAATAAGACATAGGCTACAATTTAAAGAAATATTTCATTCATAAGAAAGTTAAATAGGAGTTAAAAGTGACCACTTTCTGCTGAGAAGCCGCTCAAATCAATCAATAATTCTTAAGAAATAAAACCTATAAGGCACGTTTTCTGTATTTACGTCACCTTAGACCGTAAGTGGGTAATGCTACGCGGGGCAAGATGTACAACTTCTGTAAAACTTCCTGACCAAGGCAATTGTAAAACTTTAAGCAAACGGGCTGTAATCGCATATTTATGACCCTCGCCTTCGGTTCGGGCCTCAAACATCTTCGATCTGGGACATTCAATTCACCGCCCCTAGGTACCTATGCAATGTACTATTGCCATTAAATAACCTAACACATTCATTAATAAGATACTTCTTGGAGGTAATGTTATTGTGATTAAAACATACTACTTATGTCATATTTGAAAAATAGGTACATTAAGCCTCCCCGCGCGATGTCAAAACAAAGTATACAAGTACAGTTACAGAACAGACTTATGCTAATGGAAACCAATTTGTGCGCCTAATATCGCACTGTTTCAAAAGGTCTTAAGTGTTTACAACTACAGCGGCTTATAATCTCTTCCCGTATTGAGAGGTAGAATACTACCCATACCGAACATTTAAGCCGTCGGGGGCTTTGGCCAAACATTGGCGTATAAGCTGTATAAAAAGCATACTAATTCGCTATTAAATAAGAGGCCTTATTCCTTTTAAAATGCTGATTGTTTTAAATATTTTTCTCTATGATCAAACATGTTTCTTAACATATTATTGACGTTACTACCTAGAACAGGGCTATTGGGATTTATAGGTATATATATTTGAAACCTACAGTTTGAATTATTCATTGATCATTTTTGTTTCAAAAACTACTCGAAATTGACGAAATTCACGCGGAAAATTAGTTTTAAACTTATTATCGACTGCACGCGATAAAAGTATGAAATTGCTATGTTACTACCTAGAACTCGGGGAAAAGTATTATTCACTTCAAAAAGTTGGTTGAAATTATCAATATATTTGTCATAATATGAAAAAAAAAAATTTAAAAGGAATAAGGCCTCTTGGTCTTTGTTTTAGTTCTTGTAGATTGTTTACCGTCTTGTTCTGTAACCATCATTTTTTTGTTTATTATTTAGGTTAGACTCGATGTTAGGTAGTGTGAACTGCGGGTTTAGTCCCGATTATGAAAATAACACCACTTTTTATTAAAACAGAATGTACTAAAAAATACACAGGTACAGAAAGATCTAAAGAAAATTAGTGACAACTTAAAACAGAGCGGGGTGAATATTCAGTGTTTATAAGGCGAGTTTTTTCGTCATTCCTATTGTTAAAATAAATGATTGTTAGGACTGTTGGAAGTCGATTATTTATGTATCCCAAAGTCACTCCCGAGTGCGATCCTAGTTATACGTAGATCATAATTAAAACGACTGGCCGGACCGACTTCCGTTGCGTTCGGAGAATCACCCAGCGTCCAGGTTACTCCAAAGAAGCCGTCGTTTACAGGTAGGTATATTTAATGTTTGATGATGAAATGACCAGAACCACCGGATCGGTAGCCAGCTACACTACCACTGAGCCAACCGCGTCATGTCACGTTTCATTGTTATAATTTTCTAGTTAATATACACAAAGTAGATGATCTTATGAACACGAGTAGAGCTGTCGCCCACACTGTGGGTAGAGTTTGACAAGTGTGCAGCATGACGCGGGATTAGTGGAGTGTTGAGAGACAGCGCCGGACGCAAGTGGTGAGAGATAACCGTAAATTCATTCGGCATTTCTCACCACAAGCGAGGATGCAATTAGCTATCGACTATTTGCTCGCTCAAGAAAAGAAGAAAAGATATATTAACTGTTGATCGCTAGCTGTTTACATTGGCGGTGAAAACTATATTTTCACTGGTATCAAAGATAAAACTCGCTCAGCGATTCTATCTTATCTTATGATAGGGGTCATTACGGATATACTTGTACCAGTATGAATAGTCGGATCTTTTGTGTAATATTGGATGTATCGGATGATGGAACCCAATGGCAGTGCCAGGATTTCCTTCGTTTCAGGATAGCGGGTACCGAATTTCTTCATTCTCAGTCTGGCGAGGTCATGACATCCGCATAGTATGTGCTTCATTGTTTCTGCGTCCTCTCCACACATTGTACGATTCGATCCCGAAGTGACCTGTGAACACCCCCGTTATGAATTTTGAGCTGTCTTTTACCACTACAAACAAACCCGTGACATTGTAAAATCTTGATACTTGCACCTCAGACAAAGAACACCCCACATGTTGATGCTATGCAAACTTCGCATGTCGCTTAAAATTATCGGCAGTGACAACCCTCAGCGAAGTTTCAACGCCGCCTGATCAGTGATACAACAATTGCTTGTATACTCTACTTGTGTTGATGCGATGCGATGCAAACTTTGCCTGTTGTCTTTTAAAATGTATATGATCAAAACAACAATTACTTGTATTCAAGATTAACACTCGTTGTTACGTGTATAGCTAGAATTGGAAATATAGTATATTCTTATTTTACTTGGACCACAGACGACGAAGCACCTTGTGTTGATGCGACGCAAACTTCGCGTGGTGTCGCTTAAAATTATCGGCAGCGACAACCCTCAGCGAAGTTTCAGCGCCGCCTGCTCAGTAATACAACAATTGGAGAACTTGGGAATTATTGTCGTATATTAGCAGATGGCGCCTCTGAGATTAGAGTTTAATTCTGATATGTTTTAATTGTTCGTCTTCGCTCGGATTTGAGCGAGCTTAATCTAGGATTGTGTTAAGTTTTGGAGTATTTTTGTTAGATTAAGGAAAGAGTTACTGTTTGGTTGTTCGACTGCTTTGTTTGTACTTGTTACTATCTTCGTTCGCAAGGACTAGAATCCTCCATGACTGGACTATATTCGGTTATGTACATAAACAAAACTTCGTAGTTACAACAGTAAACACAATGATGCTGCCCCAGTTACCTAATCCCTGTTCTATGTAGATGCTATTCGTATGTCATCGATATACTTTGACCATAAGGGTGTACTGGGGGTAATGTGAAAGAAAAATGTAATTTGCTAAGCAGGACTCGAATCTGCGACCCTACGTTTACGGCGTAGTGTTCTCCCAACTGAGCTATTACATCGTTGCGGCAATCATACAAAATCTTTGATTCCATAATTTTACGCTACTGCCCTCTGCGTTATATTTTTTTTTAATGCTTAGGCGTATTAGCCATACCCTAGGGTGTGCATTTATTTATATGCACAATCTCAAGTCCCCATTGCTTTACAGCAAGTGTAAGGATCGCGAGAGAGATGGCGCTATTCTCAATGTTTTTACAGAATCTTTGTTTTATCCAGTGCAGTTTTTTATCCAGTTTTTATCCTTTGGGTGAATATTTATAACATGAAAATATGGTATTTCTACATTAAAAACAGAATCAATAAAAATATTCCATTAATATATTGTTTGACCACGTTTGAAAAGCCTTTGAAAAGGAAATTTAGCTACTAAACGCTAAGCGCACTTATGCATTAGACAACAATTTGTAAATGTTCAATTGTTCATATCTCGCTCTAAATGAACACGTCGGAATAGAAATCCCAATCGGCGTCACAGAGCTAGAGGCGGCCTTTGGGAATACCCATCACAAGTTGATACGCAGACCGGGTGGACTTCCAGCTGTCGTGAGACCAACTTTAATTGGTCTGCGCATGCAATTTCTCTGGGCAACAATTGTCTTGTGGAATAACGCGGCAATGCGTTTGAGTTTAGGTACACTAAGATTAAGACCTAGGGTACGAATATTGCTTGTTGTTATTATATAGCCAGATATTGTCAATCAGCATCTACAGCAGGCCGTTTCATGTAGGTACCTAACTGGAATGGTGGCTGGCCGATACAATATCGTCGAATCTACAGGTCCGCCTAGATTTACTCATACATCACTCCTGTGGCGCGGAGATAATCCCATTAGAGGGTTGATACTCCCACACAAAGTCCGACTACTGGTAGTGAGGGCTAATCAGCCCTGATATAGATCAAGTCATGTAAAAAATAAACTAAAATTAGAGCTCTCCTTTAGATTATTACACATTTAGCTAGCCGGTCACAGTGGAATACGCGTCCTTTCGTGAGTATAGTCAGCATTTTATTCAACAAAATAAGTATCTGTCGATTTTAGTATACAACTGACATAATGCCAGTAGTACAATTTTAAGCTACTACGGTTGGTGCTGACCGTACTATAAAAACTTTATCGTAGGGCAAGGATTATTTTCAAACAAGCGGGGAAGCGGGTATACACGAGTTCACATTGAAAAGAAGCTTCATATATGTAAGGAAATAAAAAAGGATTTGATAAGAAGTCCCCTCGGTTTCTTCAGGATCCCATCATCAGACCGTTATGTGATGACCATATGACCAACTTTCGTCCAAGCTGAGTAATTTGGGAATCCCGTGGACATAGGAAGTACGCACGTGGGTTCAAAACCCAATTAATTCGTGACATTCGCAATAACAAAATGGCGGTGTACGTGCATTGAATAACGGCGACCTAAAGACACGGGCCGGTATCAATCCGGGTGAATTTATCGTCCTATCTGCAGCTCGCGCTGAATTATTCCCGTTCTTTTGGAGGGACAATTGGTGACTGCCTTTGATTTAGTTCTGGGACGTTTTATTAGTATGTAGTTTTCGGAGTATTTTCTAATGGATGTAAGAGCTGTAAGTAGAACTCTTTTTCTAGACTACTGAAGGTCGTGATTTTTAATCCTGTCAACCAGTTATCGCTATCGGTTGCGTTCAGTCTTTCAAATCTAATAGTATCCTATAGTAAAGTATCTCCTAAAAGTTTAACTCAAATTCACCCAGAATGATTCCAAAAGGCACCTGTAACCTCCAGTGCCTGTTTCCCGGAACAGCAAATTTCATAGATGCACTTTAATGCACTCCCGGCACAAAGCACGGACCTGCCTGAATATTTACAGCTGCAATCATCTTGAGTGGTCCAGCTTACTGTTATTACAGGATATACTTATGGAGTGGGTCTGGGTCACTGTACTTTATGAAATACTAAATTGAAGTAGATTAGGTTTACGCCGTTTATTAGCTTGTTAAAAACTTGAAGGATAAAAATATTCTGTGCCACTAAAACAGTATATTCAACGAGGCATTCAGCATTTTGCAAAAGGGCCCTTTTAGTGAGTGCGACGACGAGCGAAGCGAGTATGAGTGATAGCTATCGGGTAATCACAATGAAAAACATTCGCGTTATTCAGTAACTTTTTGACGGTTAGCTAAGTTGGGGATATTTTAAGGCCTTGTAGGATAAGGACCTCGAAATGAAATACAAGTGACTTGAACTGGTAGATTGGCCTAAATACTTACAATTGAAAAACAAGGTGAAGCTGAAAATAAATATTTAAATCTGTACGTAGGAAAGATAAGAGTTCCATCGGAAAGCAACCTGCCTATTTAGCACTAAATCAGACAAAATGTCGAACGCCCCTTACAAGCGGCGATAGTGCACAATGAGCGGCGAAATTGTGGTCGACTCTGGAATATTAACTCCGTTTCGACCTAACTGACTTTGCGCAACCAGCTGCGAGCGGTTGAGCGAGAGAGCCGAGCGCGGTAGCCCTACGAGTGAGTGAGACACACGTATCTACACCGCTGCCTTTGTCGCGCGAAGTCGTGGTATCTCCGTAAAGCCACCAGTATATCGTCACCGCATCGTCTGTCTACTTTAGCATATGCCCTATTTTAAGGAATCGTTATATTTCTTTCTAGTTTAGATGGATAGGCTACTTTTTTTTACACACCACGTCTCACGCTTAATCATATAACGTCCCTAAATATATTGAGAAACGAACACGTAAACCTGAATATCGAATGAATAACTTCAAGTACGGCCTTATGCATCGGCAAGCAACCTGCCTAGCACTAAATCAGAGCAAAACGTCGAACGCCCCTTACAAGCGGCGACAGTTCGCAATGACCAGCAAAATTGTGCTCGACATCTGGAATATTGTCTCCATTTCGAACTAAGGCCGCCGGTATATACTAGCGTCGTCTGTCTAGTTTAGTATATGCTCCCCTTCAAATTTCAACTTTTCATTGCCATTGAATAGCAAAATCGATTTTATAACTTTTATTTGGGCAAGACATCGAGAAATTGGTGATATCTCAATTACTTAGTCCAGAATATCCAGCAAATAACTTCAAGTACGTCCTTATGCATCGGCAAGCAACCTGCCTAGCACTAAATCAGAGCAAAACGTCGAACGCTCCTTACGAGCGACGACAGTTCGCAATGAGCGGCCAAATTGTGCTCGACATCTGGAACATTGTCTCCTTTTCGACCTTTACCACACTCATAGATCAGTTACTCTAGAATTGGTAGTGCCTGTACTAGGTTTTAGTCGCATGCCTACTGAGTCAGCGATCCAGGGTTCGAATTGGGATCCCAGTAGATATTTGTGTGATGAACTCGAATTATTTGTGTCTTAGTCATATATGTTTTCTTTCTATTTAAGTATGTAATTTTTTCATGTTTTTAGAGCCTCGTCGCTCTTGTTGGTGAGGTAATCGCCACACTTACCTATTTCTTTCCTTCACTTTATTAACAGTACATTACATATCTAGGGCGGTGAATTCATGAACGTCCCAGATCGCAGGGGCTTTACGAATTACCGCCCGTGGTTTGTCTAAAGTTTTACGCCTTGCCTTGGCCATGAAAGGGGATTTTCTCTCCACGAAGCAGGTAGAAAATCCCACGGATGACGTAAAAAAAATCCTGAAATAATGACTCCTCTCCGAAGAAAACTGATCTTCAATACAATTTTAGAATTTTATAATAGTATAGATGGATAAGTATAAACATATGAGCTTGTTTAACACAGAATTGAATGGAATATAAAGCGAGGATTGAAAATGGTTGAAGTAAGATCCTAATTTTCTTATCGCAACCGCAGAAGTAGTTTCACGCATATGGTGACCGATCTCCGTAAAATTGAAGCTTTCGCGTCCTTGTCTATATCTTTTATACATTACGTATGTTGGTGAAACCATAGCCAGCAGGGCAAGCATTATCATGCTGCGACTTGACGAGCATCTCCTGTCCTGTTCACACGGAATTGAAAGGAAAGTGACAGTTAGTATTTGTTGCGCGACAAAGAGAAACGTACAGATCGACATGAATTTCCACATAGCTTAACAATATTATATACTAGATGGTGCCTTCTTCTGTGTGTAACTTTGTGTGTGTATTTTTTTGTTAGCTTAGTCGGGTTAAAATTATCCTATAGCCATTTTTGCATGTTAATCTAACTTTCTAGCAAAATTGGTCAAATTCCGTTCAGCAATTTCGGCGTGACGAGAGGGCGCGCTGGCGCCGCGCCCATACAAATCCTGAGCGCGATCGTCCATACAATCAATACAATTTTAGAATATTTTAAAAGTATAGATAAGTTTACCTCCAGGTATTGAAGTTTTACTCGTTTAAAAGTGCCCTTAAAACGCAAAAGACATGTTAAGATAAATATTATGTTGAAAAATCTTCTGAGACAGTATGGTTTTAAGGATTGTAATAGAAAAAAATATATATATTCATTGCTTTTTACATTACATCAACACATGAATTAATTATTACTTAAACTGAAATAAATAACAATTTTTCACATCATAATGAAATTACAATTTCCTACAAGGAGTTTGTTTTGGGCATGTATTTTTGATATTTCTACTGTACTTTAACTTCACCATGTTTTAAAAATATAGCATATTAATTGTTCCCGTGGAACCCCAAAAAAGCCTCCAAAAACTTAATCGCGCGTTAATAAATTGATAACTATATCGAGACCGGATTGCCAACGCCGCGTTATTCGATACAATCACTATCTGAGTTGTGTTATTTGTGTTTTTCTCATAACACAAATCCGCTAAGCCTCCTGTTTAATTCATCGGAAAATTGTTTTGGATTTCATATCAACTATTTTATTTTGCCGACGTTTCTGCCAGATGGACCGATCACTAACACAAACGAGATAATATTTTTGATGAAATTAGGACGGATTTCGTTACAATAAATTGTATTAGAGTCATATGGGATGGGGCAAGTGTAAGTAGTGGGTAAGTGTCCGCAATGCCATATATTTCAGTCCGTATTTAATGGGTTTGCGCACACTTACCGACTGCATACACTTGTCCTACTTGACTCTATACCAATACAGATACAGATACAGATTTTTATTGGTAAAATTAATACATTTTACGTCATAATTTTTTAAATTAGATTATTATTCAAATTAGATTTTCCATAACAATAACAATACTTGCTAAGTTATAAATAAATAAAAATATTAGGTACCTTTAGGGCCCTGTTCAATACGATGTTAGGATCAATGACCGCTACGCATGGATAATAAAAATTCATCGATTGCGTAATATGCCTGTTTTATTAGTAAGGATTTTAACTTTTTGATGAATATGGTGTTACTGTTGTATTCTTTTATGTCAGTCGGTAATGAGTTGTAAAGTGTTGGTCCCATGATGTGGAGTGACTTTCGTGATTTCGCGAGCCGGCATTTCGGAGCGAGCAGAACAGGCAGACAATGAACTATGTACATATTTCTATCCATTTTTGAGATAGGTACAGTTTGTTAAACATTAGTGTAAAAATCTGCACATATCAACCCTAGTCTCTTTTGAACATCGCTTAAGTTAAAGACAGATGTTATATAAAATGTAACTAAAACCTTTGAACTGTAGGGTTGTCACTGATATTAAAATATTTTATTATGATTACTTTTTTTTACTTTTAAATCAAGCTTTACAATTATGATAGGTCGATTGGAGATCACTCAGGTGACACTATCCTGTCAGCCCAGTCTTTAGAAATGTTCCACTCTGTACAGAAGCGAAAAATTTAAAAAATCATGCTTTGAGCGGAATTCTATAATCATTTGCGCAAAAATCGAAATGGTCCGACACAAAACATTTCTTTCTCATTCAGTTCCTAAAATTTCCTCAAAATTAGTTAAGTTTATTGGTTAAGAAGAGGAAACAGACGAGAACGCAACCTCGTTTTGTATAAGTCGGTTACGATAAGTTTGGACCTCATTTGTATCCCACGCCATAGTTACCAGGTGCAAACTTAACGTGAACTGGTAGTCGTAGTACCTCTTAACATTTAGGTATAACAATTTGAGCAATGGACAGACGCCATGAGTAATACCTCTCCTTTTTTATTCAATTCAATCTTGATACTACTCTTCAATAATACTCTTTATTGCACACCTCTTTCTATAAATGTAGAAAATTTTAGCCTGACATGTGTAACATCTTCCTTTTGATTTACTCCTAATGGGTAAAAATAAGAACTTGTAAAGCACAACTCAATCACCCCGAGAAACCAGTTGACTCAGCTCGTAAAAGAATTAATTACAATCTAATTAAATGACGACTTTGACTGAATAAATTAATTAAGAATTCTAGGCTAGCATGGTGAGTTTCTTCTTATTTATTTTCCTTGCGACATGCAAAATGAGAGGGTTTCAAAAATGCCAACAGAGTACCTAAGCATATCTTGTCAACAACTCTGCCATGCAAATGTAGAATCTAATCACATTATATTAAATTATTCATAATAATTTATAAATTGGGAATTATCTTTTAAATAAAACAATTTAAACGGATTATATCGCGTATATTAATTATTTGAGCCTCATTTTCGGTTTAGAATCGTTTAGTCTTGACCGCACTTAGAATACTAATCTCCCGGGCCTTTGACTTACCACCGCTTATGTTATATTATCTGATGACTTTTCCACCGCCGATTCTTACTCAGCTTCTTCATCATAAAGCAACCCTTTAATGCTCGTAATTGTATTCAGTTTTGAATGGAAGGTTGGCGTTAGATGCGAGGTTGGGAGGATAATCGATAGAATGTCGCTTATGTCACTTATATCGCTTCCACTTGAGGCTAAGCGCCCTATTCACCGCGTCAGCAAATCTGCTCAGCGTGACTAGACTGGTGTGTAGAGTAATTAGTTATAGATATGACATTATATACAAAACATTGTGTGCGCTACAATTGCCTAATAGTTGTTATGAACGACAATGCGATACGATAGGATGTCGTATGACGTGTCAACCTTTGACAACGGTTATCTGTAAAGCTACCGAAACTTTTAATTAAATTGTTTTATTGAAATGTGTGACAGTCACGGAAACCGAACAAAATATTGGTAGTTATCTATTAAATTAAATATTATTTAGTTAGTATTCATTAAGAGCTATACAAATGTCAAATAGAGTATTCTAGTAATCATAAAGTTATTAAGCGTCCGTTAATAGTGTAGGTAAAGTTTCGAGTTGAATTAGAGTTGAAAACCAATGCCACATTACATCGATCGGCGTCACGTTATGACGTTATAACGTGGAAATCTACGTTTATTCATTAATTCAAAATATAAAAGGTTCGCTCTTGTCGGTGAACTAATCGCCACTCTTCTCTATTACTCGATAGTGTTTTTGTCTATTAATATAAAACCAATTTTATATCCCTCTAACTAGTAATATTTAGATCAAAATAAGTATCCGACAGTAACATGAAACCGAAAGCTAATCTCAACAACCGAGATTAGGTTTCGGTTTCATGTTACGTTGTCGTAACGTGGAAATCTACGTTTATTAATTCATTCAAAATTTAAGAGCTTTGCTCTTGTCTGCGAACTAATCGCCTCTCTTCTTTATTCCTTGAAAGTACATTGATCTATTTATATAAAACCAATTTTATATCCCTCTAAATAAATTACAACGAGTGTCCGACAGTAACTTGAAACCGAAACCTAATCTCGGTTTATTATATATGTAAAAAATTGGGCAAGTGCGAGTCCGACTCGCGCATGAAGGGTTCCGTACCATAATCTATAACAAGTTTGTTGTATGGGAGCCCCCCCTTAAATATTCATTTTATTTTTAGTATTTGTTGTTATAGCGGCAATAGAAATACATCATCTGTGAAAATTTCAACTGTCTAGCTATCACCGTTCTTGAGATACAGCCTGGTGACAGACGGACGGACGGACGGACAGCGAAGTCTCAGTAATAGGGTCCCGTTTTTACCATTTGGGTACGGAACCCTAAAAAACTTACTTGGATTCAAAGCTATCTGAGTGACAAAGAAAAAATATCGTCTCCCGTTTCAACAAGGCGAATGTTTTCTTCCCGTGACAAAAGCATGCTAGTGCCCTGAAAGTCTGTTCGTGACAACTTCTATTTTCCAGTGGCCAATTAGTTACTTTTCAACTCGTTTTTCTTTTCAAGTTCGAAGAAGCAATCACTAGATATTAATAAGTGTGAAATGCTCATAATTGGGATAATTATTATGCCAATTTTTTACAACCTATGTTAATTCAGAAAACATTTCTGGGAATAGGGCTAATAAGTATATATCCCAATAAACAATTCGATTGTGACTATATGACACCTGTGAAAAGTTATTCATATTTAATTTCTAGATTTTAACCTTGTGACTGCCGTTTTGAAGTACAAGTCAATTGTGACGTCATCGCAAAATAATTTTTAAGGAGAATAAACAAACGTAGATACGTTAGCAAATGGACTAAATTATTATCTTGAATTGGCCTATATTTTATCATTTTAATAAAAATATTTTTATTTTTTTAGGTATATCCCAATAAGATGAAATCCTAAGTACTCTAGAAAATTTTAAATATGTAAAAAGAGTATTTTTTTCTTAACAAAAATATTTTTATTTTTTTAGGTATGTCCCAATAAGATGATTTCCTAAGTACCTACTCTAGAAAATTTTAAATATGTAAAAAGAGTATTTTTTCTCCGAAAAATGCATATATAGTAAACTAGCTGTGCCCCGCGGTGTGACCCGCTCATCCCACGGGAACAGTAAATTTATTCGGGATGAAAAGTATCCTATGTCCTTCCCCGGGACTGAAACTATCTATATACCAAATTTCATCTAAATCGGTTCAGCGGTTTAAGCGTGAAGAGGTAACAGACAGACAGACAGACAGACAGACACACTTTCGCATTTATAATATTAGTATGGATAACTAAGGATTTAGCCAAAAATCATTACTATGTTGCGTAAACTTTTGTATTTATAGATGAAAGCCTAAGTACTCTAGAAAATTTTAAATATGTAAAACAGTAATATTTCTCCGAAAAATGCATATATAGTAAATAACTAAGGATTTAGCCAAAAATCATTACTATGTTGCGTAAACTTTTGTATTTATAGTCTTAACCTCCGTATCAAAATTCCTAAAACGAAAATGTTAAATGTTCGGTACCCTTTATTAAACTTTAATACAGCATTATACATCTAGGATGCAATTCCAGAAGATTAAGTAACAACGGAGAGTCCAATCAAACCATGCTTATAAATCACAGGTTGACACTCCTACTAGAAGAACGCCACAAGTGCCTATGAAGCCTATAGCGAATTACGACATTGCTCAAGCAGAGACAGCAGTTCACCACCGATGCCCGATTCCATCATTTTGCGTGACAGATGGCTTCCTAGCTACAAATATATCAATTGCAGTCACGTTCACTGTAAAGCTCTCAATAATAAGTTTGATTTTTCGGCGAATCAACGGTAAATTAAGGTTGGTGTCAGCTAGGGTTGTAACAATGATTGATTTGTAGTAAAACGTTATTGATTGAGTTTTTAGACGCGAATACTGAAACTATTTGAATGGTCGTGTTGTTTGGAGTTTGTAATTTATTACATTTTATGTACTTAGGTACCTACATACTTTATTCATAGACTCTGGTGTAACTATATAAAATTCCACATTTAACAGTTATTTTGATCTTTCACGAGAAAGTGTTTTAACATCTGTATTCTTCGATATTTATATAACAGTTAACTTGCAGTTACGTGTTAAAATATTTTTTTTTGCGATTACAAACTTACTTCCTGTTGGTGAACTAACCTCTACCTACACCTACCTATGTATGGGGACAACAGTTTTCCAAAGGCAAAGTTTGTGAATCTTTTGGCTAGCGCAATACTCAGTGGTTTCATAGTTTGTGCGGAACCCTCGGTGTGCGAGCCCTACTCGCACTTGCCAATTATTTTTTTATAAACACATACAAGTACATATAATGTTTATTAAGCTTCTCAATTTCCTTCTTTGTGTGGAAAATTGGTAATTTCCCAATGCTGAAGGAAATGTATGTAAATGAACACAAGAGCAACGATGTACGACGCTTGACTTACCTACTGTTTTCATTTTGTTGGAATTTCTTTGTGGAGGCTGCAGAAATGTTTTATAATGCGATGTCTGTGCGTGTGGATACGGCAACTCTTAAGCTTGAAATTGAGTATTTTTGCCAAAATTTTAACAATATTTTGCAAATGGGCCAGGCGAATAAATTTGAGTCTAGAAATAAACAAGTTAAATGAACGCAGTTGTAATATTTATAATTTAAATGCCGGAAGGCCGGGGCTGCGTTCACAGATAAATTGTTATATTACTTCTACAAACGC
Organism: Apotomis betuletana; assembly: GCA_932273695.1. Taxonomy (NCBI): domain Eukaryota; kingdom Metazoa; phylum Arthropoda; class Insecta; order Lepidoptera; family Tortricidae; genus Apotomis; species Apotomis betuletana. Next base: position 12,949,795 of record OW026316.1, read on the forward strand.
ATCTGATGATAACAGGTGAAGAAAGGCAGTAAGATATTTGTTTGTCGCCCTTCTCCATGCTTAAACTGGGAGAAACTTCAACAATGGACTGCCCCTGCACCTCTGGTACAACTCTGACACGCGAATCTTTCTCGCGCAGGAAATATTAATACCTATCTCTTTCTTCGCTGTACTGTGAAAAAGTGAGGGGTGATACTATGTCGCACGACAATAGTCACGAAGCGTCTAGGTCATGTCAAATAGTGACTAAAACCTACGCTACTCCTAAAACCGACTTCCTCCCTTCTCATCTATCTTTCGGTCCGTCCGTCTGTCTATATTAAAAATTATACAGTCACTTAATTGACCGTGTCCAGGGGCCCTATGATGGTTGCATTTATCACGTGATAAATAAGTGACATAGCATCTGTCCCTCACAATCGCAACTTGCCAAAACGTGACGGATGCTATGTCACTTATTTATCGCGTGATAAAAGCAACCATCATAGGCCCGCAGGACACCACGCTGCGCTCACGAACCAAGATAGTCGATGAAGTTTTAAAGGCGGCCAAGTTGAAGTGGGACTGGGCTAGCTACAGCTGTCACATTCACATGCCGGATGACTTATGGGCAGCCACAGCGTGGAAGCCACGTATATCGAAAAGGGAACGCGGCAGACCTAGTTGGGGATGGCGGGACGAGACTTAGCTATATATAGTGATCAATGGAGGAAGAGGGCGGAACCCTTTGCCCAGCAGTGGGACACAATAGGCTTGCAATTATAATAATAACTCGTAATTAGTACTTCAAAATGCGTGTGTTGTCGACAGTTTTTTGTGTGTATACTGGAGCCTTACCACGATCTCTTAACGCGACTCACTTTAGGCCCTAAACTGAACTGTATCGCTATTTCATACCATGACATTGTATTTACGACTCAGTTCAGATGACAGTTCAGTAAGAGCGTCTCAACTATTTCATTCTCTCATTTCAAGTACTTTTCGTACCACGATGTGTCACTTGAGACGAAACTGAATCGCACGAGTGTCAAATTTTGCGACTCATAAAAAGTTCCTCATTGAATGTATCGTTCTGGATAGTTTTGTGTAGAATATTTATTAGTTCCTAGCTTTTGTTCGCGACTTGTCTCGCACAGGTCTGGAAACGTGTCTGTGTAACTTCCTACCGTTTTATTCAGGGACGTATTTACCCTAGGGCGATCCGGGCTATAGCCCGGGGCGCCAAACCGACAGGGGCGGCGTAGGCGCCCCTGGCCGTTTGCATTTTGTTTTGGTATTGGCGCCTTTCAACCAACTATTACTTTTCACCTTTTTTTGTCAATCCAAAATTTAAAATGAACATGAAAAATAACAAGAACAAATAGTTTTGGTCGAAAACATGCTTGTAAGTTTGTCAATATCTTCGGGGCGCGTCTGTAAGTAAGAACATGAACATGCTTCAAATATAGGGCGCGGGCGCCGAGTGAGGTCGCGGGCCGGCAAGAGGGGCGGTGGCAATAGGCCATACATATATCAGCGTTGCCAGATCGGATCTTTTTACACTATATCGGTCAATTTTGTTACTACGTACCCCCGCGCCGAACAATTTCGCTCTCGCTGCGCTCGCGTTTTCATCTGATCGTGTTACTACGCACCCCATCGCCGAAAAATTTAGGGTAGCGAAGTGTTTGACAGGATTTTCAGAATACTGACGAGTTAATTTCTTTTGAGTTATTATAATACGATCTCTTGGATAATGCAACGGGGAAAAAAAAGATGCACAATGCGCATAGATAAGAGTGCATTACTGGTAATAAGTAGATAGAACTTCGTGTTTTTCGGTTCCATATGACTACTGCAATACTACGGTAAAGAGCTCGTAGCTTTGTATGGATTTCATAGTAAGATACGTTTTTTTTCCGTAGCATTGCAGACAAATTAGCCGCTCGAGGGTGCTTTACATCATGCTTCTTTCTTTGGTTACTATTTAAGTTCTTAAACCACAATATGATTTTTAATAGATTGAATTATAAAAACAAGTAAACTATTTTGTAAAACAAAGAACTGGAGTTACAAACATTTGCACTGAACCTAAAATAGGCAACTATAATTGAACATATCTTTAAGCAGTTGATAATTTATTTATTATTCAAAAAAGTTACACAGCATTACAGTAATAAAACCAATAAGGCACTGAACTACAAAAATACATATAAACAAGACTTAAAACTAGTTAATTTAGGCGACACAACCGCGTGGGTCCTTTGCGTCGTCTGATCTGGTGTATAATTCGGCAAATTACCGCGGAACTGCCGAAACACAACACCCTTCCGCCAGAAGTCTGCACTTGCGATGGTGTCCTGCAGCGGCCGCGGCACGCACACCACAAATGAGCTGAAGTACACGTAGTGCCGGGACTGCAGCTGGATAATATTGATATCATGGGGTCAAAAATATAAGCCCGATTTCAAAGGTCTCTATCTCGGCGGGAGACAGCTGGCGATAAAAACGGAGCTTTTAACATTGTCATTGACACGCTTGATATTATATGGGTGATAAAATCACTTCACCGCATTTCCTGGTCACAATTTCTTTCCCCTGAACGAATACACTAAATCCGCGGAGGATTAAACTGAATTCGAAGATTGGCATACCACGTAAAATTCATTTGAAATTTAACAAATTTACATGTCAATGATTGACATGACATTATCACAGGCGGAAGGCGGCACACTTTCCGAGTCTTAATTACAATTCTTTTGAAATACAGACATTTACTTTATTTCATTCAATAAAGCATTTGGTATGGCAAATATTGTCATTAAATTGAAAAAATTGGGCAAGTGCGAGCCCGACTCGCGCATGAAGGGTTCCGTACCTATACATATATATAATCTATAACAAGTTTATTGTATGGGAGCCCCCCTTAAATATTTATATTATTTTATTTTTAGTATTTGTTGTTATAGCGGCAATAGAAATACATCATCTGTGAAAATTTCAACTGTCTAGCTATCACCGTTGTGGAGATACAGCCTGGTGACAGACGGACGGACGGACAGCGAAGTCTCAGTAATAGGGTCCCGTTTTTACCCTTTGGGTACGGAACCCTAAAAAGAACATAAGTCCGCTATGAAATATATGTCTTTTCTTTTCAAAATTACCAATTAGTTTTAAACAAAGTGTGCTGCGAAATTAATTTGTAATATTTTAGTTACCGAACGGATAGAAGCCAGAAAGAGATAAACATATACGAAACTCACATAGCGGCATCCCTTTCGCGCCGTAGCGTCTCAATTGCAGACCAGAGACAAATATCGGTCTTTCATTCACTTTATGCGATCGAGAATCAGCGCTGCTTTAAATGTGTTATGGTACGAAATTCAGCGATTCAATTTAGGTGCCTAAACTGAACTGCACTGCTTTTGGATAGTTTTTATAAAGATTGTGGTAAGGCTCCTGATCCTGTGCGCGACTAAAAGGTTAAACTTTTTATCACTCAAAATCATGAGTATCATCAATCATATTTTTCCTATCAATCATGATAGGAAAAAAAGAGTGCCACAAAAGTTTCACACTAGTTTTCTGTTTCCCATGCCGTTATTTCAATATAATACGTTGAAAATCCTTTACAGAAACGGAATTTCGGGACACATATTTTTCCTATCAGAATGAATAGTGCTCTGATTCTAAGTAGAAAAAGCATTCAAAATCCAAACTCGGAAAAAAGGGAGTGAGCGTTTTAAATAAAATGCCACCTTCATCCTTCGTAACTTCAGTTTTAAATGGAACAGCCTTAAAATTCCATGCCTTTTTCTCTTATGACGTGTGTTCGTAGAACAGGCGCGCGTCTTTTTTCTTTCTTTCTTGCGTATGCAATGTTAAAAGAAGCTCGTGAGAATGTTTTAGCATATTTCTCGGAGGAAAATGCAGTTTTGCTTAGTCATATTTCAGCATTAATAGAGATTCTGTTTGAAAAATTGCCGTCGCTATTTTTTTACTTTTGATATCTGCGTTGTAAGTTTGGCCGTGTAGATTTTAATATATTTTCCTAACATACTCGTCCCAAGTTTCATTTCAAAGTAGATTTTTAGATAATCCTATGTTGATGGAATTTCTGCTTTGAATAACGAAAAACATCAGGATACAATTTATGGCATACATATAGCCCAACAGAGTGTATTTCAGCTCACACCAGGATTAGGACTAAATACGAGTATTGCGCAAATTTCAAGTAATATTTGCATAATAAAGCCAAAACTATCTTGTCATGAGAGACAAGTTTTTTATCGATAGGATTTAGTATTTATTTAGCAAGAAGAACGAAGGATTGAGCAGCATTCCGGTAAACAATGTTTTGAATTTGGTTAATGACATAAATGTCTACAACACGCGTGCGAATCCTCTAGAGATGCATGTATTAGCTACTGTAAGCGGGCCGTACGCTTGTTTGCCATCTCTGTAATAAAAAAAAGGTAGCACATTGCTCATAGAAAAGATAGCCGTTGAGGCAGAAAGGTACTTGAGTGGCGACCTCGTACCGGAAGACGCAGCGTGGGATCTCAACAAGCTGGACGAACGACTGGTTCGGATGGCGGGAACCCGTTGGAAGAGGGCGGAGCACGATCAATCACCGTTGGGGGTGGCCTTTGTCAAGCAGTCGACGTCTATCGGCTGATATGATAGCTAACTAAACCTATAGCTCAAACTACTTGCGAAGAGACTGAATAAAAAAATAAACATATTTCCCCAGTATATCCGTGAAAATCGACAACATACGCTGAAAAGAGTGTTTGTGATTTAAAATGGCAATGTAATTTAAATATCTCGGTATCCTAAAAGCTTGCGCCGTATGGCTTGGATTCCAACAAACAGCCGCGAATGGATGCAGAAAAGAAGCCAGGGTCATTGTATGACAAGGCATTTCGATATTTCTAAATTTACATTATAATAATATCACAGACTAATATATGTTACTAAAAAGTTAAAGAGATATCAATACTTTTAGAGCTGATGATCATACCTGGGATAACTCGGGGCACCTATACGAAAGTAACGTAGCAAAATATTTTATCGACAAAAAATATATCGATGTTACTGTCAACATCTAAATGGCATCGACATAAATAAATATTACTTATTTATCCACATTTTGAAATAAAAAAAAAAAAAAACATTAAAACGTGTATTTACATGTTATTTTAAAATGATTTTCATAATATACGTAAATTGTCATTTTGATTGAAATGACATCCTCATACTTTTATTATCTTAATTTAAGAGGCTCGATATCAGATCAGATATGACATCGAACCTCTTTGTAGTAATCGAGAATGTTCAATAGCTCATATATTAATTTCATTATATCGACATCTTTTTTATCGATATCCTATCCCTAGAACGTGCCCCGAGTTAGCACAGGTATGCTGATGATTCTCGATTCCTCAAGTAGCGGACTTGTACAAAAAAAGGATTGAACATTTCACAACATTATTCTTCTGTTGTTTTACAAATTATTCGTAGAGTTAGTGCCAGCAAATTAAAACATGTAGTAGCATCGCTCTTATAGGTACCTATACAATAAAATACTTAAGTTAAAAACCCGTAAATTATGTGTAATAGTGGAACTAATTCGTAAAATGGCTCTTGGCGACCAACACTCGGTAAATCAGACGATCTAGACTGCAACCAACTGCCCCTTAGTCGGTAGGACATATACGGGTGAATTTCAACAAGCTCGAAATTTACCTAATTTTGGTGGCTTTTTTTAATTTTGATGTTAGAGTTAAAATTATTTATCAATAATACGAATAAAGTCATAACCAATATTGTGTAGTAATGGCCCTTTGTTATTCATAATAGTTTTAAAGATATTATGATTTTAGTAATTTGCCTGCCACCAAAATTGCACATCTACACCAAAATTAGTAACTTGTGCTAAAAATTAATATTTGTCAATGAAATTGCCTGCTGGAAATGAAAAGAAAGTATATGTTTAATTAATCATTTTAATTATACCAAAATATCTATGAAAATACAATCACTAACTCGTTTGTAACAACAGTGTATTTTTTTCTTTTCGAGGACTTCTTCTCTTGATTGATTTTTCTTGCGATTAGCCATCGTAAAAACTACGTACATTTCAAAAAAATAAGCATGTACAAAAGCGAACGTATCCCTTTAAGGGATTTCTTCCAATTAACCTTCGAGTAAATGAGTGTTAAACACAAGTAAATGGCAGACAAACCAAGCAACATGTACAATACGATAACTTTACAATAGTACAAATTAAAATGCAAAAACCAAATAAGAGAGAGATAGGCTATATATATAGAGTGATCTTCGTATGAAGAGGAAGGAAATTCTGCAGACACCTCAATGAATGAAGGGACGCGAAAAGTTTCCTACCGACCTCAGAAATATGAGGTGCCCATGACAAAGATTGATCTATCCTCCTGACGACCAGCGTCCATAATCTGTCAATTTAATTTTAGCCTTATGACAAATAGTTGACAGTTAACTATTCATTGTAGTTTATGTACTATGTGTAGGACGACGCTGGAAGTCAGGAGGCTATGGTAATGCCAAGTTTTTTTACAGTAGAAGAGAAAAGTACAGGCGTACCATCAAAGAAAATAACTGGCTTAACTTGATCTGAAAGCTTGGAAATAAGGGGCTTCCAACGACAATAGCCTGCGACTTCTTGGCATTCTTCATCAAACCAAAGAATCAAGCCCAAGCACGGATTGATTCCAGGTCTAACAATTTAGACCAACGAATCAATATTTGCGAAACAAAGGAGCCAAAATCATCAATGCTGGCCGCCGCATAAAGCTGCAAATCGTCTGCATAGACATGGAACGAGGAGGAAAGTGACTGTGGTTGGTGATTCCGTTAATGAAGACAGAAAAGAGTAATGGAGAGAGCCCTTTAGGGACACCAGCAGACAGTTCACACCAGCTAGAAAATCAGTCATCAACTCGAACCCGCTGTTGCCCCCCAAAGAAGTAATCACGAAACCAGGACAGTAAAGTTGGAGATATATTTAAAGTACTAAGTAAACTGAGAAGGATATCAAAATCAACAGTGTTAAAAACACTACTAAAATCTAGGAGCACCAAAATAGTCACTTTTCTATATTCTATATTAAGACGACTGTCATCGGTGATCTTAAGCAGCTGTGGTTGTGCTAAAGAATTGAAACAAGTTAAGTCTATTTAGATGTGATGAGGGACGTGGATTTACAGAGGATTGAATGATTTTGGATAAGACGGGAAGAATGGACATAGGACCATACTGCGAAAAGTACGACGTATTAGGGGTTTTAGGGAGAAGAATCACATGGGCGCATTTCCAAATTGTAGGAAACGTTTCACAGGAAAAAATAGTAATATAGGAAAGGATAGGAGCTATAGAATCCGCCACCAGCATAAGCATATATAAGCTACCCTCACCGACAGCTTGTAATATTAGATGTATTGTGTTTATACTTGACTTCAAATAAATTCACCGAGTCAAAAGTGTTGGAAATGCGATTACAAATGTGTAATTATATACAGATTACAGAATAAACAATTCTGGTGGCATCAAGCAATTTTGGTGACTTTGAAATTACCACCAAAACCACCAAAATTGATCCACCAAAATTAGAAAAAGTGATTAAAAAAATATTTAAAAAATATCCGTATTATTTACTTCCAATTTAACTGTATATTTTAAAAAGGAAACCTTTCACACGTCTTACACACAATTCACACACAATCAATTATTGCTAAGTCACTAGAAACATATGCCACAAAAATTGTGTCAAAACGTATTTGTACCCCACCAAAATTAGATACTTACGCGCTGAGTGGACAGATCCAGCAAGGTACGACATGTGTGTCATCGCTCCATGCCGGAGCGGAACTAAACGAACAGGTTAACACACGTTTGCTGGTCTTGTTGCGTTTCGTTCATCCATAAACACATTTTCAATATTTACCACCAAAATTGTCAATTTCACCCGGACAACCTTTATTGCTCAATTTTAAGTATCTATTTATGTATTAATCTTTTTTTATATATCCTTATAAGATACTTAAACTAATAAAGATTATAAATAAATGCAATTTTAGTTTAAAACATTGATGATATGGTTCTATCAAAGACATTTATGAGGAACAACGAATACTGGACGCCGCACCAAAATTATAATTTTACCGCAAAAAAAATAATTATTAAACATAAATGACTTTTACAATACTTTGCGATTTGGCTTAAGATAATAATTAGTGTCTTCTTTTCAGAAAAAAATTAAAACTTTTAAAACAATTGTTTCACACTATAGTTATCAATTCCGCCGCAATTTTTTTTCGCTGAGATAATCACCCATACAGGATGACTAGAAGTCGGTCAAAAGAAAGTTTATTCTGCTTTTACTAGGGAATTTTAGACAGTGTGTCTTACAGATTTCGGAAGGCATCTTGCAATAATACGATGTGACCCGATTAGGACTTAACCACAACCACTGACGGCCACCTCAATTAATTTTGCTCGCATTTTACGAACCCTGTATATGAGACTCAAAGATTTCTGTAATTAAAAATAATGTTATAAGTACGTACGATGATGATAAACTTACAAAAAAAGTGCAAAAATCTTAAAACAAAAATGTTCTTATCACGACTTAGAGTTCACCCTGTACATTTCTTCACAATTTGAAAACATACGGAAAGATATTGGGGTGCTGCTGCAAGGTTTTAATACTAGTAGACTGTAGGCCGCCAGGGCAAATTTTTGACTGGCGCGTATAAATAAACCGGAAAATGTAACGCGGGAAGGCACGCAAGATTTTGGTAGGATCGCATCGATACTCCCACACAAAGTACGACTACTGGTAGTGAGGACTAACCAGACCTGATACAATTCAAGTCATGTCTTAAGAAAAAAAAAACCCTTTGCATAGAAAACTCCTATGGCTCTCAGACGTAGTCGACTTATACGAACGTGAATAAACTCGCATCACGTTTAATATGTACCCTTTTGGTTGGAAACGTCACAATATTTATTGTTTTACTCTATACTTAAATATCTACGTAGCAGTCAAAGTGAAAGTGGTTCGGAAATCTCAAAACTAGGCGTAGCTATCAGATAACAGTCCTATATAACTCTCTGGTAAGCAGCACAGCTCCGGTTAAACAGAGGTCGTGCGTTCGAATCTCACTTGGACTTCAGAGGTAAGTATGCACTATGGCTTATTATATTTATCATATGTTCGACGACGCGGTTGGCACAGTGCTAAAGCAGCTACCTACTGTAGTCCTGGGTTCGAATCCCAGCAAGGGCAAATATTTGTGTGATAAACACGAATATTTGTGCGTGAGTCATGTATTTAAGTATTTATTTATCTATAAGTATGTATATCGTCCCTGCCCATGGGCAGGCCACATAGCACGCAGAGCAGATGGCCGATGGGGCCGAAAAGTGCTCGAGTGGAGACCTCGGACCAGCAAGCGCAGCGTAGGACGTCCACCTACAAGATGGACAGAACCTTATAAAGGTCGCCAGAAGGCGCTGGATGCAGGTCGCTTCCAACCGGTATATATGGAAGTCCAAAGGGGAGGCCTATGTTCAGCAGTGGACGTCCTATGGCTGAGATGATGATGATGATGATGTATATCGTCGTCCCATAACACAAGCCTTCTCGAGCTTCATTTGTGTGAGGTTGTCTGATATTTTTAGCTATGAAATCTCTAAGAAATGTAGTATCACCACAAAAAATAGGATCAACATCGATTCTGTTCAATATAAGCGTATTCTTCCTACATTTTTTTCAAGCAAGTCTCTACACAACCGCACCCCGTGTTAGCATCTACAAAGAGTTGTTTGATTTGACAAATTGCATCCTTTGTCGGTCGAACTGTCGATAACCCCACTATTTGTCGATTCGCTCGCGTTATACGATTTCATTGAGGCAAAATATAGTTTTATACAGCTATTTTTATGTATTTTATAATAGGCCCTCTTGGAGTTATGGAGCCAGTGAGATAGTTCTATGCCAATCGGGACAATTTCATCTATAGAGAAAAGTGATGTGATGAATGATCCCATCAAAAACATAAATGTTAAATGAGAGCCAAGTTCAATATCACGTGCAACGTTGTCGACTTCGCCGACAAAAGAATTGAGATCTATATGGGCGCCAAGTTCTTTGGCCCTAAAATTTTTAGATACAAGGACATGCGACATACTCAATGCATTTATTTTACTTGGGGTGTAATTCAATATTAAGACTTGACTAGGCTAGTTTTTACATATAAATTTATATTATAGTTGTCTAATCATTAACCTATTTTCGTAAAGGTATGCAAGTTAGTACGTCCTTTTACTTATACTGTTAGCTTGATAATAATACTATGTTACTTTTACAAAATTTAGTTAGTAGTAGTCAGAAATGACGGAATTCTGAGGTAATGAGACAGAAAACATACTCGTCAAACTTTCTCATTTTTGAAGTCGGTTGAAAAACTAGTTTTTTTTTTATTGAGATCAAAGTATAGGCAAAATAACTCCTTGCGATTTAAAAACATATTTTAGTCAGAAAAAAACGTAAGTTTGTAACATGCCATCTAAAAAGAAAACATCTGAACATTACAATAACAAAACAACATACAGTCGATTTGCGAACTTCCTCCTTTATTAAATTCGGTTGAAAATTAAGCAGTTCTATACAAGAAAATACTCCCAGTCAAAATAACAGGCTTAAAATCTATGGAAATGTTCCGTTTGACAGACACATCGACAAATTATTTATAGCGCGAAGCTGTTTGCTCTCAGGACAAGGCAATTCTCAAAGGAAATAAATAGGAATATTGTGCCTTTGAGCCAGTCGCTCTAATAGCTACTACATGTAAAGTTTAGCTCCTTTGCAACTGTTCTTTGTTCTTTCGATAAATAACGATACCGGCAAAGAACGCCCCAACGTTCCTTAATATCATTTCGTTATGAGGGTTTGCTGAAATAGAAAAAAAAAAAATAAGATTGTTACGAACGAGTTCGAGACGTTTTTTGCATTAAAAGCAGACGCACTCCCTCCACCTCAGTCGTTTACTCTTGATAGAGTGGTCGTGGCCGTCGTGGGTATATGATGAGACGTATCTATTGTAGATAATTCAGCTCTCGCAATGCGCCTTCATTTGCTGCGGTCTTCAGCGTTACGGGAACATTAGACTATGGTGGTTTGTGTCGCAGCTTTTATCAGGTCTGTCCAAGTTGTCCAACACGTAGGTGATCGCCCTCGGGACCGCTTGCATTCCGCTCGTCCCTAGACGACGAGCCGTGCCATGGAGTTTTGGTTTTGTGTAAAGTGCCCGAAGTATTTGAGGATTCGTATTTGAACAGTTGCCGATAATCAAACATACTCTAGAATCCCTGGTTATTATGTAAATAGCTGAACTAGAAGTTGAAACAGACGACCTGTCCAATTCGGGGTTCAATACGTAAGTTAGCAAACATTGACAGGCTAAAGAAGCCTCGCCCCACAGGGATGTGATAGTCCGAGGGACAGACGTCCAATTACGAGGTCAACGAGAAAAAAATTAAACAATATTCTGCATTATCAAAATTCTTACAGAGAGCAGGTTCGGCTTTGATTGATTGGCCGCTGCCGCCACTGATCAGATCTCCTGATGATGAATCGCGAACCTATTTGAAACATGTCGAGTGATATTCGTTTCGTTTCGTTTGTATATTGTGTCTGACACTGAAACTCACGGGAGCTTTCTATGTTAACCCAAGCAGCACACAGGCTGCATATGAGCTTATTATACAGCTCTTATGTGACTTATTTTAGCTGTATAAGGGCTAAATAAGCTCTTATACGCCATGTTTACTACTTGGAAAATATATTTTGTATGTACCTAATATACCAGTCGGCTCACAGCCTAGGATAGATTGAAGTTATAACCGTAACATTATTAGCCGAAGTTGTGTTATTATTCAATAACTGCCCCGGTGGACCGGATTTCAATTACGCAAGTTTGCCTAGTTCCAAACAACGCGCTTAGTAATTAGGGACTCCCGGTAGGGCCCGCTCTTTGGACGCTGGAATTAATTGAGATCATTATATTTTCTCTCACATACTTAATATGTAAGTAGATGAAATGGTTCTCTTCCTTTTCGCTGAATTATTCCTCGTCGAATGATTAATTTCGTAGAAAATATTTTTTTCTGAAACCGTAAACTATTTGGGGTTATTATAAAACAAACCTAACCTTTTTTTTTTTATACACAGACTGACCGGCGATTGACCTCAGTATCACGTGATGGAAAGTGACTACGGGGTCGAGGATGTAGCTTTACAAAGTAATGTTAGGAATTGTAAGCCATGACTGATGTAAAAGATTTGTCGAAGTGAACATTCGATGATATAACCGGTACATTGCTTACATCTATATTTTAACATCAATCGAATAAGCCCTTGATTGCTGTAATCTGTACATATAAGATAAACAGACAGAAGTTTAGTAATAGAAGAGACTTCCTTGGGGTATGGAACCCAAAAAATAAATATCTACTGCGAAACTCGGTTTTATATTAACACCTGTTCAAAATATCAACACTATAATGTCTACCTTAGCGAAATGCTCTAATTATTTTTAAATGGCAACCTATAGGTAAATGTAGGTTAAAAAACAAAAACGAAATAATGCGACGCATGGTCGTGATTGGCGATACATCGTTCTAATACCTAAATGTCCATCATATGCTACTGTTTATATATTATCCTTAAACCCCTGTCGCCTTAGTTATAGTAGCGAACAAACCTCCAATATCGGAAGTCTCAGTCCGCCTGTAGGGACGTCACAAAGTTAGAGCAGGTGTGACCGCCGCGGCCACGACCCGGGCCAAACTGTAATAAAATATACTTCATTAATAGAGGGTCCGGTACACTTGGAATTGCAGTTAATACTATTTCTTGATAGGTGTTTGCAAAGTTATTTCGGCTCAACCCTCGCTCTACACACTTTCCTCATCTGTCGATCGATTTAGAAGCTTTATATCTACGTTATTTTCTTAACTAAAATCTAAGTGTTAAACGAAATGTAGGCTACAGAGGCCTCGCTAAGCTGGCAACGTTTATCAAGTCGGTAAAATATGATTTTGTAAAGAAAGAAAGAAACATTTATTGCCACACCAAAAAATAAAATAGGTACATGGAATAAACAAGAACAGCTATGTCAGTACATTGTTCACCCAAATTATTCCGTGTGACAAAAGGAGCGGACTCAGCATGTGCTGCGACAGCCAGATATCTGCGTAGCGCTGGTCTTCAGGCCGTCCCTTTTCTCACTCTGAACCATTGTCATGTTTGCGGGTGCAACGAAGGTATACATGCTGTATGTGCGTGTACACAACACACAAACACATAAACTTGATCCACGATTTTATGTCAAAAGCCACGAATATTTAATTTATTCTCATAATGAAAGAAACTTGAAACAAAAAGTCCCGTCAAAGGGGTGTTATCTCGTCTTGTTTACGAGAAGCATAAAGCTAATACCTTTGTCCTTTAAAAACAAAGGGGGAATCTGGAGAAAAAGTGTCGATTTGAATGATAAGAGTTTCGTGGGGTTGAGAGAAGCCGCTTTCATAGCGGCCCTGTAATGACGGCATTGGAGTTCTGCTGTGCCAAGAAATTAAGGACCAAGATGAGATGGTATACTTACTTTTAAATATTTTTAAGGAGGTTGAATACGTTTAAAAATAACATAATTCAGTTGGGTTTAGTGCTCACAGAGCCACTAGTCTAATTATTATAAAATTCTAGATTTGTATCGAAACTAAGTTTTCTATGGAGAGGGGCCATGATTCCAGGAAAAATCTTAATAGCGTGATGCAGGATCGTCATTTGTTTTGTATGGGCGGGCGGCGCCATGCAAGCCCGGCGCCATCTGTTTTCATAATTTTCTTTGTCCTCTCCTCAAGCCGAAAGGGCTGGACAAATGTTAACCAACACCTTCTAGTTTAATAATCACTACATAGTATAAAACAAAGTTGCTTCCTGCGTGTCTGTCCCTATGTATGCTTATATCTTTAAAACTACGCAACGGATTTTGATGCGGTTTTTTTAATAGATAGAATGATTCAAGAGAAAGGTTTATATGTAATATAATACATGCATAATTTATCAGCGTTGCACCCGTGCAGAGCCGGGTCGCTAGTAAGTGTTAAATTGTTTATTGGATCACTACTACATGCAAAAACACTTCTACACAATAAAGGGCTTTCCTACGTTTTTCCCACGGTATGCAATTTTCTTAAGTAAAACTCAATGTTTAACCATAACCATAAATTTAAAACGCGTTACGTCATCTTAATAACTTTAAGGATAAGATGAATGAAAAGTAAAATCTTATACGTCTTATAAACTTGCAGAATCAAATTATTTTTCATCTCATTATGACGGTTGATGCCCCTCTGACATAATAGAACAAGAAATACAGTACAGACATAAATCCAGATTACTGACATGAAAAACGAATACACACTCGTTTTGATTCTTGTTATCGTGAATATCTTGTTTTAACCCCCTAAAAAAAAAGAGAATTATTTAAACTAACCCCTTGATTTGTTTTTGATGCAGATATCACAATCAGTACAAATTTGTTTTATGTTTCTCGTTAAGTTTTTTGCTGTATAATAGGGACTAATATTTTTTTTGCATTTGTCGAATTCCGATATGACATAGTTTTTCATGTATGTTTTACTTACTTACTTATTTTTTGACCAAACGTTTCAGCTTGGACGAAAATCCTTTCGTACGTCAGACTGTGAATCGAAAAAAAATTGTGACTTGGGCATGGGAGTAACGATTAAACTATGCTTATAAAGGTTTTAACTTCTTCATCTTTCACGTCGTTTCTACGTAGCTGATCATATCTACTCTCAAGGTCACGTGACTGATTATCAATTCGTGACCAACTTTAGTACCTCTTCATGTGTGGTCATACGACCTGCATTCATAGACATCATTGTAAACTGGGAGTGCATGTTTTCACATAACGATTGATTGTCATGACGTATTGTTTGTCATAAAATCGTTAGCCATAACTCTAAAATTATTAACTTTACAAGAGTTTTGAGAGTAAGACCCATTAGATTAGGTTAGGTTAGAGTATGTATTATAATTACTAGCGTACGGACATACGGTGGCAATCTGAACAGACAGGAAAATGGAGTCGCCTAGCCTAGGTATATTTTATGATTGAATGAATAACGATTAAATAATTGATTTCCCTAAAACATGACACTTCTTATTCTAGTGGATCATTCATATTGTTTTATTTTATACTTCAACACTCTTGTGTGCTGTTTTATTTATGTTATAATTATTAATTCAATGTATTACGATTACACATATAATAATCAATTGTCTAAATTGACAACATCAAATTATATATTATTGTCATAATTATATCTATAATTCAAGTAGTTTTTGCCAGTAATGCAGGTTGTATATGGTTAGAAAGTATATCGATTAAGTGTGCGAATTGTAAAAGAAATGGAATAGCATATGGTATGTAATATAACATTTCCGTCATAGTATTTGATTCTATGAGTAATGTCATACAAGGCCATGCCAGGATAAGCTAAGTGAATCTGCCCCCAGCGAGTTTTGGCTTGTAATTTTTTTTATTCATTTGTCTTTTTATTAGTGTCGTTTATGCCAAATTACAGCTACCCAAACCTTACCGTTTTTCTTAAAAAAAAAAAAACGAAATCTGATCTTTCTTCGATATTTTTTTTTCTAGCCGGCCGATTTTGACGTGAGTCACGTATATTGTGCTTATAATAAAGACAATTATATGGTATTAATTTTAATACATATTGCCATACAAAAACTTGAAAAAAAAATTAGAATTTATTTTTGATAATTTTTTTTTAGCATTATCTCGATAGCGACACCTCCAGATTTTTCACCAAAACTAGCCTCTTTAATAAGCTACAAAATGAATGTATTAACTTAATTTTATTTGTGGTATAACGGGTTGTTTTTTTTAATTGAATTCATCACCATACATTTTCTTTACCCGCTCATTATTAAAATTAATCGATTAAAAACTGTTTAAAGAAACGTGTATGTTTATAATGAACAATGGTCACTTACAAAAAAAAAAGTATTGATTCCTTCGGCGCCGGTTATTCACATAAACTTCGAATATTTATCCGAAAAACTTTTAGTTAAAAATGGATTGCAGGAAAATAATAAAGAAGTGCTTTAAAAAAATCTTTAAGAAGCTATACAATATAGCAATGGAGTCTGTGCAGGGACGTATTTACCCTAGGGCCATCCGGGCTATAGCCCGGGGCGCCAAACCGACAGGGGCGGCGTAGGCGCCCCTGGCCGATTGCATTTTGTTTTGGTATTGGCGCCATTCAACCAACTATTACTTGTCACCTTTTTTTTGTCATTCCACAATTTTTAAATTAACATGAAAAATAACAAGAACAAGTTAGTCTTGGTCGAAAACAGTAAGTTCGTCAAATATCTTCGGGGCGCGTCTGTAAGTAAGAACATGCTCCAAAACATAGGACGCGCGCGGGGCGCGGGCGCCGAGCGAGGTCGGGGCGGCACGGCGAGAGGGGCAAGGGCAATAGGCCATACATTTCATTAGCGTTGCCAGATCGGATCTTTTTACAATACTTTTTCAATACGAAGGAATCAATACTTTTTTTTTTGTAAGTGGCCAGTGTTCATTATAAACACGTTTCTTTAAACAGTTTTTAATCGATTAATTTTAATAATGAGCGGGTAAAGAAAATGTATGGTGATGAATTCAATTAAAAAAAACAACCCGTTATACCACAAATAAAATTAAGTTAATACATTCATTTTGTAGCTTATTAAAGAGGCTAGTTTTGGTGAAAAATCTGGAGGTGTCGCTATCGAGATAATGCTAAAAAAAAAAATTTTAAAAATAAATTCTAATCTTTTTTTCAAGTTTTTGTATGGCAATATGTATTAAAATCAATACCATATAATTGTCTTTATTATAAGCACAATATACGTGACTCACGTCAAAATCGGCCGGCTAGAAAAAAAAATATCGAAGAAAGATCAGATTTCGTTTTTTTTTTTTTAAAGAAAAACGGTAAGGTTTGGGGAGCTGTAATTTGGCATAAACGACACTAATAAAAAGACAAATCATCAAAAAAAATTACAAGCCAAAACTCGCTGGGGGCAGATTCACTTAGCTTATCCTGGCATGGCCTTTTGAATTTATTCATTTAATTATAAAAAGTTTGTAGATAATAACGACTCCATTTTCCTCTCTGTTCAGATTGGCACCGTATGTCCGTACGCTAATTATAACAATCCTGCAAAGTTATTTGTTTCAGATAAAAGTAGAAATTATGACTACGAAATGTATGACTATTGACAATTATGAATAAAAATTATGGGAGCCAACATGGACCCTTGTAAACTCATCGCCGAATCTCAATCACAAAATTGCAGTCAGTTAATGCCTACTGTATGTCTTTAAGTATCCTGCAAGCAGCCAGGTGCATTTAATATCTGCACCGTCCCCCGGCGCGCGCATTATTCCTGCAACCCGGTACAAAGTCTGGGATGAGAGAGTGAAACTGGGCTCGGATTTTGTTCTTCTTGTTCTTTTCTCCATGCGTGAGGATCCTGACCTACTGTGATCTACACATAACGCGGGCAAGGGCTAAAACGTATACATTTGCCGCAAAGCGAGATAATTTTGGGGATTTTGCAAAAACACGGATAGTTACATAAAGGATCTCTCTAGCGATACAGCGCGGCAACTTCAAAACAATCCGACACAAAACATTAAATATAATATATTACAAATAAATTAATAATATATTAATATTATAATATATTATAATTACAAATATATTAAAATTATCAAATAAATTCATTTTTAATAAGTTTTTGTTAAAAAAGGTTTTACTCTGAAAATCATGTACATTTATATTTTAAAATTAGTTATGGGGCGTAAAACAATTTCCTAATTTCTACAATTACTAATTTCTCAACATATATTACATATATTATATATATTACATATATTATATACATATTCATCCATTCAGTAGATTGGTTAAGCTTTGGAGGAGGAAAAAGACAAGAACGAATCCTCGAAAAATTATCAGTGTAATCCTCTAATAAGTTAGTAAAAAAAAACTGAATTAGACAAATTATTTAGTTCTTTTACCTTTATATTTCACATAAGTATCCATATTTTAATTTTTTTAGTATATTCTTATTATGCCTGTTTAATAGTAATTCGTGTACCGCGTCACTCCGATGGAAGCAACAAACGACGCAAATTGATACAGTATTGGGGATCCGCTTCTAACGACAAGGGAGCTGCATCCTACTTACAATAATAGGCCATTAGCTGCACCTGGCTTGGAATAAGGGCCAAACTCAAGGTTTCACGTGACGTAGAACGTTGCGTCGAGGAACCGTGGCATTCTACGACACTATTACTGTATTTTTTGACGTGATTACATGTTATAAATCGATGAACGGCGGCTGTACGCACGAAAAAGCATGACTCATTCTCACGTTTCGCCTGAGCCGAGCGTGCAAACGAGAGCGCGGAACAAGCGATAAAGAGGCAAGATCGGCCTAAGCGTTCGGCTTGTGACGCATCTATCTTCTTCTCGGCGCATTGTCCAAATGGACGAGGCGTGTCAGTCCCAAGTCATGCAAAGGGCCCCCAAGGTCCCGCAGATTCAAATAAAAACAAAAAAAAAAAGCATCTATCTTCCACTCCATCGGCCGGCATTTAATTCATAAAAATAACACGTAAAATTATCAACGGTAAACCGATTTTACAAAAAAAATAATAATAGGCCTGCTGTATAAGAAAACAGATTATGCTAACCGAAATGACTGGCGACACTAGCTGACGTCACGTGGTTGTGACCAAAGAATATAAGTACGTTGTGACAATCCGTTTCTTTGTTGCCAGTGGTGTATATTAACCACTACACTAAAACTTAATGTCCCCAATTGCATAAACCTATATTTAATTTTTTTCTCAAACATGCAATGAAATATCGTCATAACGTGCGTTAAAACAGGCTTCGAAGTGTCAAGTTTTGGGCGGAACAATTTGAGAGAACTGTAAAGGAATTTCATACAAAATTGAAGGCCTAGGCCGGGAAGTAATTTGTTTTTAATTTTAAATGTAAACATGGCGTCTGTGTTTATGAACAGCTGATATAAAAAAAAATCTAGTGGCTACCCATTGAGCTATCGGACCAACAATATCCGCGTTAATGCCTAGTACATACGAACTGATATTAACAATACAAATCTGTATGATTCCAATGTGTTGATGAATAAATTTAAAATACTGTCTATACGTAAGTCACCAGAGACCATAGACAATATTAAAAATCCTCTGCCGTTATTTTATTTATCATAGAAATTAAGATTCTTATTATCAGGTTGTGTATAATGGCCCTAAAATTCGAGCAATACACACGTGGACGACTTAAGAAAAAAAATATAGAGGGATGGAGGGAAAATTAAAAATACTTTTTTTAAGCATGGCGTCTGTGTTCATGAACTGGCTGAACAGCTGAATTATGTTTTTTTGAGTGGTGTATTTTTTTATTTCATTGCATAATGTTTGAGAAAAGCACTATACATGCCTTAGCCGGGAGGCCTTCTAGTGATACGAAGCCGGCAAGCCCTTATTTCCCGGCGTCTGCAGTAATGTACCTACTATTAATGTGAGTGGCGGAAGAAATTATTTTCCTTATATTTATTTTGTCACTATAAAGCGGCAACTAATCAGTGACGTTTTCAAAATCATGGATTGACCTAAAGAAAGTTGTCTATATTTTATTGTTTTTCAAGATCTCAACGGAGCATGCCTTGGGGTCGTAACGTTCTACGCCACGTTGTCGTACTGCCATGATGTTTTACGTTATAAAGCCGCTTCACCCTAAGGCGCAGTTATAAAGTACTGGGCATGTATTCGACTCTGATTTTGATTTTGAGTTATCTTGCTATCGTATTGTATTTTTCTTTTATTGATTTTACCTTGCTTTGAACTTACTGTCAGACGAACACCATTCTGAGTAGATTTGTACGCTTTAAAAATGGGCAAAGATAAATTAACCAGTTAAATAGGTAGTAGATATTAGAAGACCAAAAGTAATTAACTATGACTTTAATTAAATGGTTTTAATCCGCATTAAAAGCGGGTATTACCTCTTTAATTTCGTCCATATTTTATCGGATACGTAGCTGTAAATGGAAGCGAATAGTTGTTGAATTTAATTACTTGCGGATCGTAAATATTCCCGTGTCAGCATTCGCAGACTTAACGTCTTGGGGATTCTTACTTCTGGATTTTAAAACACTGACTACTTTTAATCGGGTGCTTTGGTGCTGATTGGGACCTCTCATTCTCACATATGAAATGAACGCCTTACAAAGGTAATACGTAGTAGTAGGTAGGTTTATTTTATATTATTGTTTTATTTGATATGTGTGTTAGTTTTATGGTATTTATCTCTGGGCCACAGTTGCCTGAGATAAATAATTGATTGAATGAGAGAGATAGAAAGAGATGGGCCGACTAGTCGGGAACGAGTTTTCGCGAAAATGTATTGGTAGTAAGGTAAGTATAAGAAAACAAGGTATGGCACTCCGGTAAAAGTTAGACTTTCTACGTCACTGATCAGTCGCCGCTTTGTGGTAACAAAATAATCATAAGGATTTTTTTTACCCGCCAGTCGTACTAAAAACAATTATTTATTTATTTATTTATTCAAATTAGTTACACAGTATTACAGTATAAACCAAGGCACTGTGAACTACAAAATTACATTTTAGAAAAGCTTAAATCTAGTTTGATGTAGGCGACGTAACTGCGTGGCTCCGTTGCGTCGTCTGATCTGGCGCAGGATTCAGCAGCTTGCCCCTAAACCGCCGAAACACAACACCCTTCGGCCAGAAGTCTGCACTTGCGATGGTGCCCTGCAGCGGCCGCGGCACGCGCACCAGAAACGAGCTGAAGTGCACGTAGTAGGTACGATGTGCATTTGTCTAAATTTTATTTTGTCGATTTCGTGAGATCCATGCAAGTAAGAAAGTAATCGGGGACTATTATGGTACACCACTGGCAACACAGAAACGGATGGACAGAACTAACCAACCAATCATAGCGTGTTGACGTCGTAAACTCCGCCTGTCATTCCGGAGTACCTAGCATAATGATACCTCGCTTTCTTAGAGCCTTATCACACTTGCGATTTGCGAGCGTATTTTGTACGAAGGCGATCGCGCAGCGTGTTCGCCGCGTCGCTTAAGGTCTTCGCACACTATAGCAACTCAACGGCGACTCGATTCTATGACAAATATTGAAATTTAAGCCCTATGTCATATTAACTAGGTTTAATTTCGACGATGCACCGACGCGTCGTCCACTCGTCGTCCACTACTAATATCATTTTTTGAAATTAAACCTAGTGAATGTGACATAGGGCTCAAATTTCAATATTTGGCATAGAATCGAGTCGCCGTTGAGTTGTTATAATGTGCGAAGACCTTTATTTGTATAGAAAGTACGCTCGCAAATCGCAAGTGTGATAAGGCCCTTACGAGCATAATTTGAGTCGCGTAATTACGGTCGCGCCATACCTACATCATGTCACGTGATCACGTTACACTATAGTCTGTACTTTTAGGTATTTAAAATTTATAATAAGATACCTAAAGAGATACGAGACAGTACAATTGCAGGTTTTAAGCGAGAACTTATGAAATTGTTAGTAAATAAGGGATATTATAGCATTAATGATTTTTTAAATGATTGTAGTAATTAATATACGTAAGTTATTGTAATATGAATGAAGACTCAATTTAATTTAATATTAGTATGACATCATCATGAATGTATATTTCCACTTTTGATTTAATTTATTTCGCTATCTAATTATGTTATCAACAATTGTGAATTGTAATTTGTACGCCGAAAGGCAAAACATGGAGGACATTATATTTTCATTTAAAAACAACTGTATGTAATACTCATGTTCACAAATAAATTATCTTTATCTTTATCTTTAAAAAATTATGGTTATCATAGGCTTCCAGAATGCGGAATTTCGTCAGGCCCGAGGAATTTTTGTTTCTGTTTTAAGAACTCGCCATGCTCTCTTCGACATCGTAATCGCGCTTTTCTTTCTCGCCCAATTTGTCTGTTCCTGAAGGGAAAATCTAATGCTCTTAGCGACGTTTTCAATCCAAGTGTAAACAAATTGTTTTGTTGAAATGGAATGGAGGATAATTTAAGAGAGTTTCTGAAGGGTGCGAATTGATTTAAATCGCGTAGCAATACCGCAGTGATCAGACTCGATCTTAATGTTGTGCAACATTTCATATTCTAACAGATGAAAATTAATATAGATAGTCGTGTACACGCTAAAATATTTATTCGAATTTATTTTTGTGTATATAAATAAATATAAGACAATACATATAATAATGGAAATCTACAACAACTATGCCTGGGTAGGGTAGTTATCGTCTTCGACCTATCCGCGAAAAAAATAAGCGGTCAAGAATGTCAAACAAAACGTCTCGTTTTTTTTTTAAATTAGACACTAGACTAAAGTAAACTTCTATTTATAGAATGAGTATATTTGTAAAAATATAAAAACAGTTATTACATCCTCTTAATGTGCGGAATTCGAATAATTTATAAAATTGTAGTCTTAAAAACATGAAATGTTGTCAATTAGAATTATTTATTCATATGAATATGAATATGAAGATAATACCTAGTTAAAATTATTGAAACCCGCCACATTTTGGAACAGCGAATAATCTTCAAAAGGCTGAACCGATTGGGTTGAATCCTAAATGTCTCACAATATTTTTGATTGAGTCATCAGTTACAAAATAGATACGACTTTTAGAATAGATACATGTACATACATACACTACATAACTAACACGACTTCTTATACTCAACTTAGGATCATTCATTGAGGATCTACGCTATCACAATGAATTAACACGAGTTAATTCATGAAACGGGATTAAACATTATTTATTTCATTATACGAACTATACAAATTATAAATACAAAGTACAGAATTTATCGATAATAAATACTTATATATGTTTTACGTACTTATAGATACGCACTCAATGAATTCAATAATTAATTCAGTGAATAAAGGATTTTGACCTTACAAACGGTCCGGTAGTTTTGAATTTTTGATATGTTATCTAGGATGGTTAGTCAGTGTTTAAAATGCAAAATGCACAATTCCCCCCCCCCTCCGCGCCTGCCGCCATATTGAAAAAAACTGGCACTCTCTTCATATTTTTGCTCATATCTTCCTTTAGGAGCATTTTAGCTAGAAAAAAGCTTCGACAATGTTATAGAGAGTTAAATTTACTACATTTTCCATTTTATATTTTGTTTCTAGGACAGATAGTTACGGAGATATGCACATTTAAAAAAACTTAAGAAATTGCAATTTCCAACTCAAAAACAAACTTCTGGATTATATTTTCGTTTAGGAGCATTTTAGCTAGAACAGTGCTTGAGCAATTTTGTAGAAAATTAAATTTACTATAATTTACATTTCAAATTTTGTTTCTAGGATAGATAATTACGGAGATATGTAAAAAATAAAGTCACATTTTCCGAAAATGTATGTAAAAATGGACATGAGTTTTATAAGCAATTATATTTCCTACATGTTTTAATTTGTCCTAGACTAGTCCGTAACTGAATGACAGCGTTCTAAACCAAGAATTTTGAGAAATTTTCGGAAAATTCGACTTTTCCTGTTTTTTAAATGTGCATATCTCCGTAACTAACCGTCCTTGAAACAAAATTTGAAGTGTAAATTATAGTAAATTTAATTCTCTACAACATTGCCCAAGCTTTGTTATATAGCTAAAATGCTCCTAAATGAAGATATAATCCAGAAGTTTGTTCTACAGTAGGAAATTGCGATTTTTTACGTTTTTTTAAATGTGGATATCTCCGTAACTATCTGTCCTAGAAAAAAAATATAAAATGGAGAATGTAGTAAATTTAACTCTCTATAACATTGTCGAAGCTTTCTTCTAGCTAAAATGCTCCTAAAGGAAGATATGAGCAAAAATATGAAGAAAGTGCCGGTTTTTTTCAATATGGCGGCGGGCGCGGAGGGGGGGGGAATTGTGCATTTTGCATTTTAAACACTGACTAACCATCCTAAACAACATATCAAAAATTCAAAACTACCGGACCGTTTGTAAGGTCACACATAGTACTTTAGTCTCTATTCACCGTATTAAATAGTCCCCAGAAAAAATACTGCGCGTTCGAAATATAAATTCATTCACAATAAAAGAACCTAATGAATCCTTAATTCCCAAATCAGAACGTTCAACAAGACGTTCCATTCTCACCATTCAATTTTGGAACGAATGCTTTCGAAATTCAAAATCAGCCAATCACAGCGCCCCCTGCAAATACGTCATCAATCATGACCAAGAGGATTCCAAATTTAAAAATCTTTCGATGGCAAGATACATTCGACAAGGTAGACTTTCTTTGTTTATTGCTGACCGTTTCGTGTTAAAACTAACAATTTATATTAAATTGCTAGTTATAATACGAAATAGGTATGAAATAAAACTTCTTGAATTATTTATTATGAGAACTAAAAAAGAAAGCCCTCGGCGGAGTCTTCTCGTAATTTAGTTCCTGGGTCATTTTATGTTTTGTTGTAGACTCCACTTTATTTAGATTTTTGATATTTTAGGTATTTTTTACTCAGAAACACGAGCTCTTTCGATCTAATTAAAAAAAAAAAGTATCCCAATATTTTTTGTTCCATTTCGTTACCATAATTTCCATATAATATAACCTATACTACAACAAATATACCTACTATAGCGGTAACGGAATGGAAAAAAAAAATGAAACCTTTTTTCTCCGAATTAGATCAAAAGAGCTCGTAATTCTGAGTACAAAATACCTAAAATATCCAAAAAAAGAAAGAAAGTGGTGTGTACAACAAAAAATAAAACTGCCCTCCTACGAGTAATAGTGTTAGTAGTTATAGTTAATTACCATTTGCAAAGTTGCTGGTTTTTAACTAAAAGTAATAAAATGCCTGATTGTAAACACATTTCACTCTTATGCGTTTATTATGTCTATTAAGTAGGTACATATATTATATTATATGGTTAACTTTCAACTAGCAATAATAGCAATCTATATATATCATCGTTGTTGTATTGGTAGCACTCCTGTGAAATCTGCCCAATGGACCAGCATCTGGGCGATTCGCACGGAAGCGTTCACTTTTACGGTAGAAAAGGTCAACATCCATCAGATTACTTGCATTAAGGACTGATGTTTTTGAACGCACCTTTTTAGGTTTTTTTATCGTCGTCGTTTGTTTTTTACAACTGTCGATTATTGTGATGGCGGCCTATGGAGTGGGAACAAACGGCTTATGTCGTAAAAGTACGGATTTCGAGTGAGATTTTTAGTGGTGTTTCGAAATTGTCAATTTGTACAATTTTATCGCGAAAATTTCAGTGTTTGAATACATTTCTGTGGTTTCTCGTGTTGGAGATAATTTAACCAATAAATATATCTTACTTTTTAGCTCTTCTATTCTATATTATAACGAATTTAAGACAATTTTATTGGCACTAGTTAATTAACCGTAAAACCTCTCTTCTATGGGGCACACAGCTATGATCCAATTATTAGGTATAGAATATTTTGTAAGTATGTACTGTTATAACTATGTACTGTTATAACTCTGATGCAATGCAATTTAATGTGTATGCCCATACACACGCGAACCTAAGAGCTTCATTATGGCATGGAGCATGGGACGTTGGATTAAAAATCAATAAACTATAAATAATCTCTTATCGTATAAAATTTGCCATCTGTTTGGCTCTCGCCACGCACAAACAGATTATGCAAACTAAAACCAATTATATTTCCGCATTTTATCTGGCTTCACGCAAAATTAAACGATATTTTCCAAATTTACAAAAAGTCATATATAATTTTTCATTGAGCACCGATTTTAAAACCTACTTTATACGACATGAAAGTCCTTTTTTAATGTATTTATAATTTAAATTATAACATTATTATCGCTAGAGGCCGCTTTATGCTTTTAGTTAATGAATATTTTGGTAATTTTAATAATGATAGTGCAATATATTCATTGTCTGGCATACGAAATTAAATATTGGTTATATTTTATGATGATTTATTACGGGGTTATCAAAAGAACATACATAGTGATGTCGCTCTATAGTAGAATATTCAAAGGAAAGTATTTAGGTCCCAGTGCAGATTTCTTTCTCAATAGGAAGTTAAAATGCAAATTAATTTTTAATTTATTTATTAAAACTTTATTGCACGAAATATATTAGTTGTTTGATATTTTTCACCGCTTCAAAGAATATCAGACCTCTGTATTTTATATTATGTTCAGTTTGATACAAGCGTTTCATAAAAAAAGTCCTTGACAGACAGACAACAAAACGATCCTATAAGCACTGAGAAAAATGTCGTTTCGGCTTCATTTTAAAATATCGTGATATTGATCAGGAATATGATTAATTATACTAAAATAAAGTGATCCTCGGTAAATATCACGCTAGAATTGTACCATATAACGAAATAACTGTATTTCTAGATGAAGTAATGTAATAATGTGATGACCTTTCATCATAAGATTTAGTCACCGAATATAATATTACCATCTCGATAAAATATCATGCTGTTCTGTTAAAATTAAAGTATATTACAGAAATACGATGATACTCCAAAGAAAGATTATAATTATATTACACGAGGAAACTGTCACCATATTGTTTTAAGAAATTACTAGTAGAATTGCAGGACGTACATTGAAATACGGTGAAAGCACCGTACTGAAACAAGGTATGACTTGTCATATTATTTACGTTGTTAGCATCATATTTTTTAACACTGGTAATTCTGGAATATCATGACATCCTAATAATAAACAAAGCTATCACACAAAAATATGCGGAAAGTACAAAATTACGATGACCGTTCCGAAATTATATTACGCGCGTGCGTAAGTCACAGGCCCGTCACAGTAAAGTCATGGTAGGTATAACAAAAATATATTGCATGAGTAAAGTCAGTAGCCATTTTTTGTTTAACGAAAGTGCACGCGCTACGCGAACAGTGTTGTGAATAATATGTGAAATGAATAATTAACTTCTTGAGTGGCGACCACGCACCGGATGACGCAGCGTGGGTACGCCCCCCCACAAGGTGGATTGATGACCTGGTGAAGGTAGCTGGAGTCCACTGAATGGGGGCGGCGCGGGACCGGTCACAGTGGCTTTCTCTGGGAGAGGCCTATGTCCAGCAGTGGACGTCTTTGTGCTGATGCTGATGATGGATCAATCACAGCAGATTTATGGCAGATGGAATTTGGCCAGTTACATTGAGAAAATTGCTGGTAAGTTGAAGTATATACAACCTAGTACTAGTCGTATTGTTTGTTAATTGATTACTAAACCAGCCTAATTGGCGCCTTGTTTTTTTTTGTGCTTTGTGATTTTGTTTTGGTTTGATGAGACAAAGTGGTATATGGTGAGCGCTATGTTATATGATATGGATGGACCTTATTATTGAGCAGGTCAATCAGCTGGTTCCCCTCCGTTAGCCCGAAAAACTTTCATCCTAATTTCATTGGCCCTAATTTTGGTAACCCTAAAATCACAAACCCGAATTTTCATTCATCCTAATTAATGAATCGCCCTAATTTCAGGATTCCGAATTTTCATAATACCTAATTACTTCATACCGAATTCTCACTAGCCCTAATTTGCACTTAGCCGATTTTTTTAGACTACTAATATTATGATACCTAATAATGCTAAAACCTAAATTTTATCAAACCTATTTATCTATAAACCTAAGGCGAGGGCTGCTCTCCCTCCGCGCCTCCGGTTTTGGAATAACACTAGGGTAGGACAGGCAAGACCACGACGTGGAGTCGAAATTGCCATAGACTCAGGATGTAAGTACTCTTTTGACGCTCCGCTATACATTGTCACAATAGAAACCTAACCTAACCTACAGTTTTCGGGGTTCAGCCAATTCGATATTTGTCCAAATCCGTATTTTCTGTTTTAACGTAAAAATAGGTTTAATAATCTTTAGTACTCTTGACATTTAGTGTCAGTAATGATTAGGTCTAATAATCATTAGGTGTGGTAATTATTAGGTTATTTCATATTAGTATTGTTGACAATTAGTACAAATCATTATTAGAGTATTGGATTATTAGGTCTAACAACTAATTAGGGTATAAAAATTAGGTGAAATGACATTAGGGCTAATGAAAATTAGAGCTAACGTTGATAGGTGTAATAATATTAGCACTTGCGTTATTAGGTCAAGTAGGGGAGTACCCAATCAGCTATATCACGGGGCGTGTCACGGCGACTCTTTTAAAATTACAACTAGGAAAAACTAACTGACCTAGATGTTATATGTAACTGATAAATACATTTTTGTTTCAGGTGCGAGTCATATTGGAAACATCGGCCGAAGGCCTCAAAGCAGGCGCCTTAACCGCGGCACTACGCGGGCGTCTAAGCAAATTACTATTGGAAAAGCTAGTGTGACGATAGATATGTAATTCGGTATTGCCTCTTCTTTACTATGTATGTTCTAAGTTCTAGTAAAAATAACACTAATTCAGGAGAATGATAATGTGATATCCATAACGGCGTTGACATTCATGGTTTATATTATATGCTGTAAGTATGTTACTTTAAAAACAATATACAGTGGGCTGAATTTTCAGAATCGAGAGCGTTCAAATTTTTCGCTTATTCCATTATATATTAGGTACGAGTATGCATGCTTTTTCGAGCGCTTGCTTCTCAAAAAATCGACTCGAGATGATTTATCTTGTGCCCATGGTAGATTGTTTGCATATAATGTTCAACTTTTATGCTGTACAAAGATGTTTATAGAATTTATTGACATAGACATAAACAACTTTATGTGTACGGAATTGAAATAAAAAATCAATGAATGCAAACCATCTGTATTAAACTAATAATAAATGAATTTTATCATAGATGTATTTAAATTTTAAAGATATATAATTCAGTAAGATTAGCTGAAAATTTGGCAAAATGAAAGGACAACTTTTATCTATCAGGATATGTAGGTCATAGAGCCAAGTTTAATTTTATCTACTCTCCCCCCCTCTCAGGGGTGAGCGTCACCCCCCCGCGCCCTCGAATGTGTCCCGGAGCGCGGTATTTTCCACTTTAGAAGAAAACCGTGTACGATACATACAAAGTGTATAGGAACGAAATAATCCTGAATAAATTTACTATAAACCTTTCATACATACAAAAGCGATAGCACTTATACAATCAGCGCAATCTGTTACCAAATACTAACGTTTTTAATTATTGATCTTTTTTTTCTGCTAAAAGGTTAGTTATCTCAAAAACTGCACACTTCTCGGCCAAAATTTGTATGACAAAAGTAAAGAATGGAAAAGGTTCTTTCTAAAAATGTATAATTTATTTCTGTTTCTCTTTCATTTACCGTTGCAATGCTATTTTCAAAATTTAAGTCATTTGGCCATTATGCGAAATATAAATATTCGTACTAGTTAAATGGTGTTATTTGCAATACCATAGACTTCTTATATGTTTTTCTGTAATTTACAAATATTGAACTATATCCTGTATTTTTTGTTTTTTTTTTTAGGCTTACTATTTAAGGAAATAAGGGGTGTGTGGGGAAATCGTCAAGTTTTGCTCGTTTTCGTAAATAACTTCAAAACCGTTTAATTTTGAATTATTAAATATATATATTTGAGATATTTATAATGTACTCTTTCATTTGATATGTCACACGATATACTTTGCTATTTTTTTTTCTAATTTACCCCTCAAATCTGGCCCCCATGTTTCAAATTACTTGATTTACTTTACGTTACGTTACATTTCCATATTTGGGTCATCAATTTACATACGTGTACTAAATTTCAACTCAATCGGTCCAGTAGTTTCGGAGAAAATTCGCTATGATTATAGTAGGATCCCTCGTGTGTCTGTGTCAGACCGTCCGTCGGTCATAGCCAATTTGCTCCGAAACTACTGGACCGATTGAGTTGAAATTTTGTACACGTATGTAAATTGATGACCCAAACATGGACGTGCAACGTAACGTAACGCAAATAAATAAATTTTGACATGAGGGCCAGTTTAGGGGGCAAAATAGAAAAAAAATTGGCATAGTATATCGTGTGACATATCAAATGAAAGGGTACATTATGAACATCTCAAATATATGTATTATATAATTCTAAATTAAACGGTTTTGAAGTTATTTACAAAAATGAGCAAAACTTGACGATTTCCCCACACACCCCTTATTTCCTAAAATAGTGAGGCTAAAAAAAAAAAAATACAGAATATAGTTCAATACTTGTAGATTACAGAAAAACATATAAGAAGTCTATGGTATTGCAAGTAACACCGTTTAACTAGTACGAATATTTATATTTCGCATAATGGCCAAATGACTTAAATTTTAAAAATAGCATTGCAACGGTAGATGAAAGAGAAACAGAAATAAATTATACATTTTTAGAAAGAACATTTTCCATTCTTTACTTTTGTCATACAAATTTTGGCCGAGAAGTGTGCAGTTTTTGAGATAACTAACCTTTTAGCAGAAAAAAAAGATCAATAATTAAAAACGTTAGTATTTAGTAACAGATTGCGCCGATTCTATAAGTGCTATTGCTTTTGTATGTATGAAAGGTTTATAGTAAATTTATTCAGAATTATTTCGTTTCTATACACTTTGTATGTATCGTACACGGTTTTCTTTTAAAGTGGAAAATACCGCGCTCCGGGACACATTCGAGGGCGCGGGGGGGTGACGCTCACCCCTGAGAGGGGGGGAGAGTAGATAAAATTAAACTTGGCTCTATGACCTACATATCCTGATAGATAAAAGTTGTCCTTTCATTTTGCCAAATTTTCCATATATTGCAATCTAATTTTCTTGGATTAATAGGTAAGAGTTTATTATTTACTTATGCCCTTTTTGTGTGAAATTGTAACTAATTTAAAATCAATAAAACCTTTTTGCTAAAAACATTTTTTTTTCTTTCTATCATTGTCTTCTCAATAACGCTCTGGTATATTGTGATCTTTTTTGGTTAAGCATCAAGTACTTCTGATATATTTCTTGTTATGTATGCCCACTATTTGTCTATTTATTTATTTTAAGAGGACGCAGTGCGTGTAAAGGTTTCCTCGTCTCTGTAATTGTGTTTTCTATTATACTAAACTACTTGATTAAAATCGAATATCGAATACAAATGAAGCTTTGTATCCATTACTATTTACTATTCACTTTTTTAACTCAACGGAAAAAGTCACCAGTTGTCCCCGTTAAGTTAAAATGGGGAAAGTAATTGATACAATTTCCATTACATAGAATATGAGTTGTATTTGATATTTGACTTTAATAAAATAATTTAGTCTAGTAGAAAACACTATTACAGTGACAAGAATGCCACTAGACGCATAGTGTCCTCTTAAAATAATAGGAAAGGATAGATAAATAGTGAGTAGACATAACGAGACAGAACACAACAATATAAGGAAAGCGTAGATAAAAAGTAGGAAGAGCTAATAGGAAAACAACAAAAATATGAGGAAAGCACCTAAACAATAGCAGGCAAGCAAACAAAAATATCAGGAAAGCCTAGATAAGTACTAGGAGTAAATAATATGATATTACTGAAATTAGATGAAAGAGCGTATATAGAAGTAAGAAATCATACAATAATACGATGACGGCATTTAAAGACAATAGGAAGAAATAAAAGGAAATATCGGAAGTAAGAGGAAATCACTTAAAATTATGAGGAAAGCATACTAATGTATGATGACGGTAATATTCTCATATGGGGTCTTCCCACACCTTATGATGACTTTCACCATAAACGCTTGTTACGAACCACGAAATATGTGTCTGCTTCCTCCTAAAGCGTGGTGACAGTTCATCATATAATACAGTGAGCAACAGCGGCAGTAGTATCATCGTACCTTTTGGTGATATCAGTATGCTCCCTACTTTACGTGAAATCATCATCATTTTAACTGAATTCACCTATGTTTTTGATGAACAGTTTTCTCAGTGAGGGTTGCGTTTTTGCTGATTGAGGTATGGAACCCTAAAAATCTGGTTACCTATAAACCTATAAAAAACCGGCCAAGTGCGAGTCTGACTGGAGGGTCCCGTGCAAATATTTATCCCATCTAAACTGGCCGGGTTAAGTTGTTTGCACCTGGTATGTATGGCGCCGGATACAAATGAGGTGCAAAGTTAACGCCACCCATCACGTTTGTTATATGGGAGTCCCCTTAAATATGTATTTTATTATTTTTTTTAGTATTTGTTGTTATAGCGGCAACAGAAATACATTATCTGTGAAAATTTCAACTGTCTATCACGGTTCATGATATACAGCCTGACAAACGGACAGACAGACAGACAGACGGACGGGCAGGAGTCTTAATAAAAGGGTCCCGTTTTTACCCTTTGGGTACGGAACCCTAAGAATGCATGCAGAAAATCGTACATAGGTGCTCTCACGGTAGCACACCGTAACAATTGTGGTTAAAACCCGTTCCTCACACAAATTCACTTTTATTGTACGTGCCCAGTTTTCTTAGCCGCGCTAAAACCCCAGTACTTATATACAAAAGCGGAACGTCATATCTGAACGGGCGTAGACGGTCAGTTACGTCTTTTTATGAATATAAAACAAGTAATACCTAGGCAGGTGTAAACACAGAAATGGTTTATGCCTCGGCGGAGAGCGTTCGTGTGTACAAAGTTTATGGTCGGAAAATTGGCTTAAGTCGCGGGAAACAGGCTTTGTGTAACTTTTGTTTGTGTGTTCTGCCTTTATATTCTATTTGCTATTTTTCGGTGACAATGCGCTCCTTATGTAGCTTGATAGAACTGGAAAGACAACTTGGCTTGTATTTTCAGTCTTTGGGATGTATGAGCCGAGGGCTCTGCAAACAAATGTTGTTACCCTAATATTCAGTAGATAGCTGAGGTAACATGACATCGGATGAATAGTATAGACCTGGGTTATTTCGAGGTTTCAGTGAAACGAAAGGTCGTTTCCTTCGTTCGTTTTGCGGGACGTTAAAAAAAGTTACTTCTAGGTTTGCCTAAAAATACGTCAGTCGAAACAGAAATTGGAATTTAATTTCAGGTTTTCCGTAAGGCATTCGTCAAACCTAGGATAAATCAGTCAAACTGACTATCCATATCGATTTGAGCTGCATAAAAAGTTACCTGCTACCTCCAGTAGACTCGGGTTTACTGCCAGGTCCGGCCTGGCAGTACACAATGAAGACTTTCCCCTTCCAGCGATAAAACAAATAATAATATCCCAGTAATCTGCATAATACCTTTAAATATGATACTATACGTCACCTAGTTTAGTTTATTCTAATCACCAATGGTAAAAATCACGCCACATCAAGTTTAAACATCAACCAAATTAATAAAAAAAAAATATTTGCGTAAACAAAGGTTATATATTATATACAATTGGTGTTAGATATGTAATAAAGCGATCCCATAGCTTGTTAATACCCTAAGATGGCGTGCAAAAATGTTACAATATATTATTGCTTAACTGCGCCGCGCCACAGTAAAATAAAGAGTACTGCGGTGTTACCCGCTTATCCTACAGAAACACTACATTATTTTAGGGATCAAAAGTAGCCTGTGTGTTATCCAGGGCGTCATCAAACTTCATACCAAAATTTATCAAAATTGGTCCAGCCATTAATGCGTGAAGAAGTAACAAACATACACATAAACACACTCACAAACTTTCGCCTTTATAATATCAGTGTGATTATTAAGGTTCATGTCTATCATCAAAAATATTCAAGAGTATCTAACGTCAATAATTTAAATTCCCATCCGTCCCAAATAACTCCCGAACGTGTGGACAAGCTGCAAACTATTCCGTCGCCGCGCAGCGGTGACCACACGACAGCCGGGCAGTAATTAAATTCGGCTACTTGCCGAGTTGCACCTGCAAATGTTGTTACCCTATCCTAACATTTAGTGACTAGAGTTTGTAACCGTTAACCTTTATCCATATTAATTAACTGGTTATATAGATTTCGGTTAGGTACTCTTTTATAACATTTTTTTTTTTTTATGCGTAAAGAAGGCGGAGCATTTTTTTTACACGACTTGGGTTAGGACCTTGTGTAATTTTTAACCTGAGTTGAACTGTATCAGGGCTGGTTAGCCGTCGCTAGCAGTAGTCGGACTTTGTGTGGGAGTATAACCCGCTAATGGGATTATCTACGCGCCACAGGAGTAATTAGGAGAGAGTGACGCGGGCGCACTAGGCGCATGGACTGCGTCGTGATTAAAACTGAACCGAGTCTGTCTGACTTAGGGCGGAAGGAGAGGGAAATAAAGTCTATACTTCATCGTCATCATCAGCCAATTCTTGTCCACTGCTGGACATAGGCCTCCCAACTGCACGCCATTGTGAACGATCCTCGGCTACTCTCATCCAGCTCTTGCTAGCCCCCCGGAAAAGATCATCGCTCCACCTAGTCTGAGGGCGTCCCACACTACGCTTGCCGATCCACGGTGTCCAGCCTAATTAAGTCTTTACTTAGTTCAATTTTTTGTACTCGGAATACTGAACTGACAGTGACAGCTCTAAGAGTATACAAATATTGCTATTAAATTAAATTGAAAACACACTATAAAATTACCAGCTATAACTTTAAGTACCTACAGTCTTTATTTAACGGGTATTTCTTACCTAGTGCGGCAACTTTGCGAGTTAATGTTAGTGTAGCTTACAAATAGCTAAGGGTTTCCTTAGAGTTTCCTCGAGCACTGGTGTTTACCTCTGAGCTCTGGAATGCCGTGGCTAGTGCCTATTTATAACACCCGTGACACGCCAGTACTGCGCGGTACAAAAATCAGTCCACATTAAGATATTTTTTTTCGTCGTAAAAGAGTTATTTGTTATGCAAGGCTGCAAAGTTGTTATTTGGCGCGAGTGTCGAAATTTGAAGCTAAGCGAACGAAGGTATCCAAAATAGACCATTGCACGAGCGTTCAAAAATAGATTCCTGAGCGTACCGAGGCTTTCAAGGCACGAGAAGCCAAAGCCAGAAATAATTTTGCAGACGTGCGGAACACACAACTTTTCACCTCACTACGGCGAGGAAATTTGCGAGATGCAACAAAAACAATTAAAATATAAAAATAATCATATATAATTTAGCCCTCTATTTAACATAAAGTACATAACACTACTCAACTCCAAACCAAATGACATAACACACTCAAGTCCAAACCAAATAAACAAAAGAAAAACACACATACTCGTATTAAAAAAGTTAAGTACATGCATCACAGAGACTCACAACAAACTGCATTGCAGTTTGGCGAAACATATAAAGTGTAACAGTATGTAATTATTTTAGTATAATAAATTTAAAAAAAAAAACCATCGGCTCGAAACTCAAATAGCTTTTGCACGCTAGCGGATAAAATAGACTTTAGCACGCAGATCTCGCGCTGTAAACGGAGGTTTTCCGAGCGAGTGAAGTGAAAACCATATTCCACGAAACGGTTTATTATTTATTTTTAATTAACTATTTATGAATAATACAGAGGTTAAATATACCTCTGACACCTGTACACACAATATTTTAGATCTCATTTAGGGCTCCATATCCGTTCAAAAATGCTGATTGTTTTTTTCATAACATATTATCAATGTTACTACTTAGAACAGGGCCTTTCAATGTTACTACTTAGAACAGGGCCTTTCAATGTTAGGTTTTTTTTTTTTTTTATGTCATAGGGGGCAAACGAGCAAACGTATCGCCTGATGGAAAGCGATTACCGTCGCCCATAAACACCTGAAACACCAGAGGAGTCACAAGTGCTTGCCTACCCGGAGGACGAAGATAGAATGCCTCTATGCTAGTAATTTCACCGGCTATCTTACCCCCACACCGGAACACAACAATGCGAACATTGCTGTTTGGCGGTGGGTTAGCAGGCAAGACGGTAGTAACAATCCGGACGGACCCTGCACGAGGCCCTACTACTCCAAACTACTACTACTCCGAGGTACTACTTAGAACCTACAGTTTGACTTTTCATTGACAATTTTTATTTCAAAAACTACTCGAAATTGTCAAAATTCAGACAGAGAACGGGTTTTTTCAACTTATTTTCGACTGCACGAAAAAGTTGGTTGAAATTATCAATATATTTATCATAATATACGCGGTTGGCTCAGTTTGTAAGCGCTTGCCTACTGAGCCGGCGGTCCCGGCCAGGGCAAATATTTGTGTGATGAACTCGAATATTTGTGCCTGGGTCATGGTTGTGCTATGTATTTAAGTATATATTTATCTATATAAGTATGTATATAGTCGTCTGGTACCCATAACACAAGCCTTCTTGAGCTTAATTTGGGACTAGATCGATTTGTGTGAGGTTGTCTGATATTTCTTTATTTCTTTATTTATAGTATGAAAATAAAATTAAAAGGAATAAGGCCTCTTAGAACCGCGTGGCACTCACGCGACAGAGCAGTGCAAATAGATAGGACGTCGCACCTCTTATTTCCCACGGGGCCACCACTCATATTCGTCTTTATGTGGCGAGCGCCAAGACGCTACAAAATGTAACCTCGATTCGCGAATGAAAGTCATTTGAAAGGAAATGTGTCTGCTTAGTATGTCTGGTAATAATGCAAACAATTTGGATAAACCCAAAAAAACCTACATTTTTTTTTCAATCGTAAAATATTAAATTTAAAACTACCTACTCAGTAGCTCGTAGCTCTTTGAGATGTCTGAAATTTGTAATTTATTACTTTTATTTTTGTATTTTGTTGTTACGTTTTGAATCCTATCTCAGCCATTTTGAAAAATATCGTAAAACTGAATTGACAAATAAAAACATTACGAATGAACCTACGGTTGAACGATCGAAGCTTCGCTCGATCGACATACGAAAGAGTTTTGGGCAAAAAGGAAACGGAGAAGCCTCGCTCGACTCGCTCGCTTCGTCAACAACAACATTAGTTGATACAAAGGCTGAAAAGTTGTCTCTCCAATTCTATCAAGCCATCGAATAAGACACACATTGTCGTCAAAAAATAGCAAATAGAATATAAAGGTCGAACACACAAACAAAAGTTACACAAAGCCTGTTTCCCGCGACTTAAGCCAATTTTCCATCCATAAACTTTGTACACACGAACGCTCTCCGCCGAGGCATAAAACATTTCTCTGTTTACACCTGCCTAGGTATTAATTGTCCTACATAATACATAAAAACACATATCCTACCTGTTATTATCATTGTTTATTTATTTATTTTAGTAATAGCGGTTATACGGGGGTTGAAAATGTAAAAAATTACAAAGCCGTGTTGTAAATGAACAGAACGTTGTGTCCCAGTCCAGTCAACATCTTCGAAAACGGAGTGTAAAAATAAGTTGACCGCGCGGTGTAATTGTTCAATATAGGTGAGCCATCTATAATTTTACGAGTAAAAGGTACAATCATAAATCAAAACATATTCAATACTATACAGAAAGTTACTATCCTTATATCCGAATCGAAATCCAAATCAAACCTCAAATTTTAATCCAACAAAACGAATGGCCGAAACAAATCACGGCATAGGTCCAGAGTTACGGCATATAATTAAAAAATATCTCCGAGTGTTGCCTCACAATTTATTCGAGGTGCTTCTAATTGGTAGAAGCGGTAATTTCCCGTAGGACTGTGGGGTGCAAGTTGGAAGACGCAAATGGAATAATAGAAATGAAAACCGCAAAGAAATATGTTATATATTTTTTTAAATGTCAGCCATAGGGTTAAGGTTCGACGATATGATTGATGAGTGGGTTATGTATCAAGTGATGATTAATGCACTTTTTCTTAATTTGATGGAATTAGAACGGAAAATTGTAAGGGATGGAAAACAGAATTTCGTGGGGTTCGAATACAAGGATCCAGACGTTGCTTCAAGGTTTTTTCTTACCAAAAAGGAGTGATTACTACATGGGCAAAGAGTAATCTTATTTAGCTGTTACTTTCGATATGTTGGTGTAATGTTTTTATTAACATTTTCATTTGAAAGTAGAAGGTGCCGGTGATACCCGCCGTATTTTATTTCTGCTATACTCAAATCGGTTCAAATCCGTCCAGCCGTTTTGGCGTTATGAGTCGACATATTTTTTTTTTTCTAAAATAATGACCACTTATCATAGAAAACTGGTTTTCAATACAATTTGAAATTTTCATAATAATATTTTTCAGATAACTACAGTATAAACACTTAACACATAACATTATTCTTATTTGAGCGCATGACCATCTTTTTCTACTAAAAAAAAACTGAAATCTTGTAACTCGGACCATCCGCCGCCGCCCGATAGTATAATTCTCAAACCGCCTGAATTATTTGCTAATGACTCCCTCTAATGGGGTTACTTTTGATTACGATTAACCGTTTCTTCACGTAATTGGGACTTCTGTCTTTGTGAAGGGATTGATATTAATTTGATAATTGCGTGCGCCAGCGAGGTTTGAAGGGAAATGATTCAAGTTAATTCGGATAATCGGTATAAAGAACCTTTACTGTCGTCTAAAGAAATTAAAAAAAAAAAACACTTACTATACAACTTAAAATTGAGTAGTATAATAACTTTTAAGCAAGCATGCATTTCAGTACATGGGTTTTTCTTACAGGAAAGTTCATTACTTACATATATAAATCCATATGAAAACCTATTATGCAGAAAAATCTCTAAACATCATAAATCAGCTATTTGTTAAATTTGTGGATAGACTTGTTTTAGCATCGATATGCATTCCAGCATTCATTATATTTATCTCACCTGATTTGCACGCAAACATCAGTGCCAGTACATAATGGTTCCAATATCCCATTTTTGTTTCGTTGCATATTTTTACTTTTTAAATAACTAGAGTTTGTTTCGAAATGGTTGAGAAAAATATTTTTTTACGTTGCTATTTTTTGTTTTTTGTTTGTATAGAAAAAGTACAAAAATCTGAATCGAAGAAAAAATCAATTTAATTAATGAACGACTCTCAAAATTAAAAATCGCTTGAGAAATACGACCTCTAGACAAGAACAACCAGAAAGCATTTGGACATCCAAGCATCCAAACATCCGCACATACGACATATACATACAAACGTAACAAAATCTACAACTCGCAGAGCCACTAATATAATATAGTTAGGTTTTCGTTTCTTCAAACAAACACGTGATGACTAAGTATCAGTTTATCTGTTAATATTCAATGTCGCTAAAGAATTTTCTCATGCTTAAAAAACCTTTTACCTCTGCCGATTTCAAAGGCAAATCCCTGAAATCATTAATAATGTAGCAAAAAGCGCGAGCCCCGAAAACCATGGATATGAAACGTATTTTATTATACAGAAGAGCAGTCGGGGAGGAAATAACACAGATAGGGAGTGCAAAATATATATTACCATAAGAAATCCGTTGCGGACACATTTCTGGTGTCCGGCGAGTTGATGGGGGCGTTTACACTAACCGATTGTAAAACGCACAGGTGAAAGAGTTGAGGAGTGCCCTTTCCATATGATGAATTTCTTTCGGCGTGTTATTATTACGTTTGATTATGAGTAGTGCTTATCTAGGCTTGACGGGGGCGTTTACACTAGCCGATTATAAAACGCACAGGTGAAAGAGTTGAGGAATGCCCTTTCCATATGATGAATTTCTTTCAGCGTGTCTTAACAGTGCCGGTAGACTCAGATTTAAAAGTGCCCTTGTGACCTACTTACAGAATAAAGTTATTATTTCGTTTCATTCTGAGTAGCTTTGTCTAGGCTCGACAAAAAAAATTAAAGTCCGGTGTGTTGTTCGCGAGTGAGTGATTCAAATGAAGTATATAATTTCGTTCATGTCAGTACTCACTCACTCACTGAAGGATAAACCAACTCACTCTATCAGTATCTCTTTCGTTCGCAACCACTCTCCACTCAATACGAATTGAAGTGAATGATGCCATTTGAAATTATGAAGTTACAAAAGGAATTAACAACGCGAAAAAACTTAATCTTTCGATTATTTTGAGATGAGTGCCAAGTTTTCCAATAGCAACGACATTAATATTAATTTTGTGTACCTACTTTATTAATACTACTTACCACGCATCATTCAAATTAATCATTTGACGAAATGAAAGACATGAAAAAAATGAGTATGATGATATTATGATGGAGCAGTTTAGAGTCTAAATCCACTGAACGAAATTAAGGAATTGATTGATATATTATGTCCCGAAAGCTAAAGACATAAATCGTTCTCCTTCATTTGAATGACATGATTTGCGCATCTCTACCCTGTAGAATTGGATTCAGAGAACATTTCATACGAGTAGGTATGAACCATTCGTCACACCACAGCGTCACACCTAGTACAACACATAACTGAAGTTCACAAGGCGATATATCGAACAGGTATCGCTAGAAAAGTCGAATTAAACCTCAGGAATCGTACCGTCTAAAAGCGGACAGCACGCCTCCTTATGCAGAATATATTCGGTTTAGTAGGTTTCCATGTAGACCTGTGCATAAAATATGGCGCTCGCTACTTTTCACCGACGACTTGTAACAAATATTATTTATATTTCGTGTTGCTAACGTATTGTGCCACTCCGAATTCAATTTCACAGCAGTGTTAGAATTGTCACGGTATTTTTCTGGGAAAGGAATCTGGTTGCCAGGGTCTAGAGGTTTCTAGATAAATGGCCGGAAAAGACCCGTTGTTGTGACGCAGGAAGTTTTATTTTAAAGCATGAAAGTGTACCTACTAGAGAAGGCTCAAAGATATAGATATATTTTTTGTTTTGTATACCATTTGTAGTGATTAATTTTTGCAATAAAATTTTAATAATACATGATATGAATATAACGGGTGTGGCATGTTGTAGGAGCAATAAATTAAAACATAGATTCTGGTCTTCAAACTGAACACCATTTTGTTCGCCAATATGAAAAAAAAAAAAAAACAAATATTTGTAGTTAATCAGATCAAATAAATTTTAAACAGTATTTTCAACGCCGTCCAACATTGACATGTCTGTCATGCTAATAAATATCAAATAATTCGCAATAAATTACTTCATTTAATAAAATGTTATTGTGCAAGATATTATTTGGTCACAATTAATTTCCAAAAGTTGCTTGTTTAGTAGTGAGCCTGTAATCTTGCTTATAATACATATTGTTGAGTTTGAAGACCGGAATCTATATATATTTAGATTTATTGTTCCCATTACTTACAGGCTACACTTAAATGCATTTCCGTATCAATAACCCATAAAAACCCAAAATATAAATTTTATCTCTTTGCCGATTACGAAATGTAAGACCACGTAATTGTTTACACTTGGTACCAGTATAGATTTTCGATCATTTGGATTAACAGTTAATCATATATTATCTAGAAAGGAGTTCCTCGCAGATAAACTTATAAAAATCCACTATCAGTCACCAACTGTAATTAGTGATAAGAACATTCTAGTATGTGATTTCACAAACATGTTACGTTTTTTAATAATCTGTTTTTTAATAAATGTAGTTTTAAGTGAAAAAGATGTCAAAGTGGTTGTTTTGGACGAAGGCGGTGTACAGGGAGAAAAGTACTGGAATGGGGAATTCTATGAGTTCTTTGGAGTGCCGTATGCCACGGCACCAACGGGAAAAGACCGGTTTCAGGTTAGCAGTTATGATATTTTAATAAGTTAATTTCACTGAAAACGTACTTTATTAAAAAAAACAAGTTACCTAGCTCTTATTACACACGATTAAAAAAATAATTACATAATTCAATTGAGCAATGTTCTGTGAGTTGTAAATGGCCCATTACGTCGTTAATATTTATGAATTAACAAAACGCTATAAATGTATTCTATGCCTATATAAAATTAGTTTCCTACGGTGAGAGAATTTCAGGAAAAATCATAACTAACTCGAGCTGCATCAAACACTGGTTATATGATACTTTTTTCCCGACTACAGTAAAGAAAAAAAAATACGCGGACGAAGTTGCCTTGTCTTTGTTTCTAGAGAAATATAAGTGTACGCTAAAGCCTGATTTTGATGGCTCTGGTAATGTTGCAATTTCTCCAAATTTCCTTAACTTTTCCATCGCAGTTCTATATAGCCAATGTAGCGTCGCTTCACTTCATTAGTTTATTCAAAAGGCAATTGATACCAAC
Organism: Apotomis betuletana; assembly: GCA_932273695.1. NCBI lineage: Eukaryota > Metazoa > Arthropoda > Insecta > Lepidoptera > Tortricidae > Apotomis > Apotomis betuletana. The sequence continues at coordinate 12,992,212 of OW026316.1, forward strand.
GATTAATTCATAAGTTATAAAATAATAGTCTTTAAAAATGTTGATATGTGTGTCCACTGAAATGTATTAGTTAAGTAAATATATTTTTTTTCAGGGTCCATTGCCAGTTAAACCATGGGGTGGAGTAATTCCAGCGAAAACCAGAAGCACCAGATGTTTCCAAGCTTATTTAACTGGAGATGGCGAGGACCCGATTGTAGATGGCGATGAAGACTGTCTAGTCATGAACCTTATGGTTCCCAAAATAGCTAATGAAGATAACTTAGTGCCTGTAGTTGTTTATATACATAGCGGAGCCTTTTCCGGTGGCAATGGAAACATGGCAAACTACCATTACCTCGCCAGGCGTGATGTTCTGGTCATTAGTTTCAACTTCAGATTGGGTGCTATTGGATTCGCTTGTCTCGGCAATAAAGAAATTCCTGGCAATGCTGGTTTGAAAGATCAAGTAGCTGCTTTAAGATGGATCAACAAAAACATCGCCAAGTTTGGTGGAGACCCCAAGAAAGTCACTGTAGCTGGATTTAGTGTTGGTGCAGCGATGGCCGAGCTGCTAACACTATCTAAGACTACTGATGGTTTAATTGATAAGGTCATTCTCGACAGTGGATCAGCACTATCTCCATTTGCTATTAATAGAGATCCTGTTAACACAGCGAGGAGCTTGGCAGTGGCTATTGGTTTCAAAGATACAGGCAGTCTAAGAGATTTGACTGAATTTTTGTTGGAATCGACACCGGAAACCTTAGTTTCAAAAGGCCATAATTTCTTTTTAACAAATAGCACGTTTGGATTTGCACCTTGCATTGAAAATGTTCACGATGGTATTGAAGCATTCTTAACGGAATCTCCATTAGATATCATCATTCAAAGTAAAAGCAAACAAGTTGCCATGTTGACTGGATTCGCTAATATGGAAGGATTAAGCCGATCAGTCAAATTTGAAGACTGGATTCCGAAAATGAATGAGAAGTTCGATGACTTCCTGC